>CM038723.1:24929465-25369465 GCA_021613375.1 Megaleporinus macrocephalus | reverse complement strand
AACGCGAGGCGATGATGAAATAAGCGGTCACGAGCAATAGTCTGAGAAATGGCGAAGCAGCACGTCCGCTGTAGGGGAAACCTCCGAAAGCGTTTCTCTACTCTGGAGACCACCAGTGCGGCTCCTCTCGGTCGTGTGGATGTTATTACTCACAATATAAAAATATTAAAGGAGTGTTTTGTTTTGTTTTTTTATGAGGAAACGGTAACTAAAGTAAAGGATGGTTTATTTATCTAATTTATGGACCAGATTTGAAGTCGTCGGGGTCTTTTCTGCTGTATAAATCTCTGGATGGATGAAACTTATCAGCTTTTATCGTATTTCTTTTTATCGTAATTTAACGGACCCCTCCCCCCCACCCTTCCCCTGAAAACAGAAATATTTGTTTGACATCATGTTTTGACAGTATATTATTGTATAGTATCCAGGTTTCTTTCTTTTTTTCTTTCTTTTTTTTTAACTTCTGTCTTTTGGGTTTTTCAAATTTCCTTGTGATATTTAAGTGAGATACTTAAAACATAGGAAACTGTATCATACGAGAGAAGACCGCCTTTTATCAGCGATAGAAGATACGCCTGGTCAACCAGACAAGTAGTGACTTGATATGTTTTGTTTCTTCTCAACATGGCTTGTGTTCACCATTGTGCAAGTTATGCGCTGGTAGAAAACAGTTGGGGTTCTTTCTTTTCGTTTTCTATTATTTTTTGTGGGTGGGGGGTGTTTTTGAAGTTAAAAAACTTTTATACAGGTTACCTTTTCATTCTTTCATCAAGGGCTAAGACAATACATAGACTCCTCACAGACCAGGTACAGAGAAGATGTGAACTGGGAGGGCGGGGTTGGTGTTTAAGGATCAGAATACGGTTTTCAATCAGCCACTGGTTGGTCAGATTCAGTTTCCTTGCCCTGGCTATTGGCCTTCTAGACCCTTTATTAATAGAGTATTCCCAAAGGGTACAAGGTACACGCTTTTCCTTCCCATCCTTTTACTTTCTGGAGCTACAGGAATGTTAGTAAGTCAGTATTTTGGTCTCACCAGAGGTCTCGAATGTCCTCCTGGATATGGAAGCAACTAGCGTCTGAGCGTAGACGAGAAACTACAGTCAACAGCCAAAGGAGAAGCATCACGGTTTACTAAATACTGAAACGTACGAATCCAACACGTCCTTGTCGTATATGTTGTTATTTCAGTTTGTGGATTATTAAGATGACCCTTCCTTTTTTTTTTTTGCTTTTCTTCATCGTTGATTACAATGCAGACGGAAGTCTCAGGATGATAACACTATGACTCTACACGGATGGATGATTGTTGAAGTTTGGAAGCTATTTGCCGTAGAGGATGTACATGCTTGTCCTTCGAGGGGGACACTTATGATGTGTAATGGCCTGATTTTGTTTCATATGCACTTTCTTTTTTTTCTTCTTTTATATTCATAAATATATATATATATATTTTAGTTCTTCTCATGCCACAGTCAGGAACAGCTTCTGATTCCCCCTTCGAAGACCAAGCCGGAGTCAGTAGCTACTGCTAGCGTCTTTGACCTGTTGTATGCACATGCACATATCAGTTTGCCATCATCGTAGCTGTAGAAAACCTTTTTGTTTCTACTTTTCTTTATTTTTAAAAATTTGTATTCGTTCCAAAGGTGTTTGTCTGCCCATCGTCCCGAAGAGAATGTCTACCTCTGTGTGGTTAGTGTGACATTTAGGGCATTTTCAGTATCGGAAGGGGTGTTAGAAGCACATACAGTACCTAAGCGGGGTGCAAGTGTTCTGAGGGGCCGACCGCGTACACGTGGACGGGAGGGTTTCGGCTGAATTTCACGTCTTGGTTGAAAACAAAAGGTCTAAAGGTTCTAAAAGATGTAGATTAAGCACTGCTACGTTGGCGTACCACCTCAGTACTTCATCGTGACATTATCCTTGTGGTGTTTCTGCATGTGCCGCATACGTCATAATAATAATAATAATATTAATTATGATTGGATAATAATTTACAGTAACTTGTCCATTTCTGTAGCAAGAGGTTGGACAAGTTGTGCACATCCTTGGCAGAGATCTCCTTCAGCGTCCTGAGAAATTTGAGGCGCACGCCAAAAAGCTCCAATCTTTAGTGTTATTCGTTAAAGATGATTTCATTTGGTTTTTGAATGAAAAATCATATACTGAGCTGAGATGTTTTGTCATGCAGTTCGTCCTGCCTAGCTGAATGTGTTTTCGGGAGCGTTTAGGTCAGTCGATTTACGTTAATCAGACACTCTGCTGTCCATATCGCGGCATGGGATCTGACCATCGGCCCAATTGTCGTTCTTTGCCTTTGATTTAGCATCGGGCTAATACCAGAGGGATTAGACTAGCTGACAAGACTCTGGAGATTTAACAGAGGGCCAGTCATGTTTGCCTTAGACAGAGTTGTGGGTGGACATTGATAGATCATACCTTCATACCTAGTTACTAAAGGAAAAGGTAGATTAGCACAACTGCAGCCATTCTAGAGAGCACTAAAGGAAGCTAGCATTAGCTTTAGCCTTCATGTAGATGCTTCAGTGGTCTGTGCTGAATGTGGATAGGTGGAGGAAAGAGTCCGTTATATTTCCTATGAGCAGTTAACGCTGGGACTGGTGAGACCACCAGCACCTCCATTTCACATCATCTGAACACTTCAGACTAAGTGGTCTCAGACTAGGATCATCTGAACACTTCTAACTTAAGTGATCTCAGACTGAGATCTTCTGAACACTTCAGACTAAGTGGTCTCAGACTGAGATCTTCTGAACACTTCAGACTAAGTGGTCTCAGACTGAGATCTTCTGAACACTTCAGACTAAGTGGTCTCCGACTGAGATCTTCTGAACACTTCAGACTTAGTGATCTCAGACTGAGATCTTCTGAACACTTTAGACTAAGTGGTCTCAGACTGAGATCTTCTGAACACTTCAGACTAAGTGGTCTCAGACTGAGATCTTCTGAACACTTCAGACTAAGTGGTCTCAGACTGAGATCTTCTGAACGCTTCAGACTTAGTGATCTCAGACTGAGATCTTCTGAACACTTCAGACTAAGTGGTCTCCGACTGAGATCTTCTGAACACTTCAGACTTAGTGATCTCAGACTGAGATCTTCTGAACACTTCAGACTAAGTGATCTCAGACTGAGATCTTCTGAACACTTCAGACTAAGTGGTCTTCGGCTGAGATCTTCTGAACACTTCAGACTAAGTGGTCTCAGACTGAGATCTTCTGAACACTTTAGACTTAGTGATCTCAGACTGAGAGCTTTTGAACACTTCAGACTATATGATCTCAGACTAAGATCTTCTGAACACTTCAGACTATATGATCTCAGACTAAGATCTTCTAAACACTTCAGACTAAGTGATCTTAGACTAGGATCATCTGAACACATCAGACTAAGTGATCTCAGACCAAGATCATCTGAATGCTTCAGACTTGGTGATCTCAGACAAAGAGTGTACACACTTCTGACCAAGTGATCTTAGACTAGGATCATCTAAACATGTCAGACTAAGTGATCTCAGACTAAGAGTGTGAACACCCAGGCTTACTCGTGCAGTGCTGAGACGCTGAAGTCGGCGCTTGCCCGTCTTTTTCCTTCTTTAGCCCATTTACCTGAACACTATTGCAGCTAGGACCACTTTATTTGTCCTCTCTCGGTGGGACAGGATGTGCAGTAGCGTGTGAACTGTTCATTTCTTTCTAATTCCCTCCCTTTTTGTTTTTTAACGAAACCAAATGTAAATGTTGTATTATATTGAGTGTGCCAATTCCCTTCATGGAGACCGACTCTAATACCAAGTGCCAACTGTTGTCCAGATCACACGAGGACCGAAAAATGAGACATCGTCCCGTTTTTAAAATCATCTGAAACACTAAATAAGAGAGAAAACAAAATGAACTTTGTTCTTTATTTAAGATTTAAGAAAAAACTGCTGTTTTGATTTTTTTTTTTTTTGTTTGTTTTTTTTTCTTTTTTGTTTTTTAAGAAATTGTGATTTTTAAATGCATGTGCTCTGTGTTGGGGCTGGAGTTATGGGCTCAGAAAATATATTAATATTAAAACCCTCAAGATGAGGGATCATATTGGATATTGATTTTACGACATTCTCGCCATATTTTTTTTTGTCTTTATTTGTACTGTTTCATTTCAACCACTGTTGCCTGAACCTCATTCAAACATGAAAAAGATTTTCATAACCGCCTTCTAAAAAAAATAAATAAAAAATAAAAAATAATAAAGTATCTGTTTTAAATTTAAATAAATTTGTTCCTATACTTGCTGCCTGACTGGACTGTTTTCTTTTGAGCTTGTTCTATATCTAGCAATGCTCTTTCTTTCTCAAAGTCTTTCTTTTTTTCACTCATTAACGAGTGCCCGTAGTTGCTATTTTACTATTATACATTTTTTTACGCATCTAAAAACAGATATAAATAATAAGGAGTGTTCACCACATCTTATGGTTCAGATCAATTTATTAAATGCTTTTATTTTTTTCTCATTAATCCACACACAATATTCCATAATGACGAAGCAAAATCAAAAAACCCAAAATAAATAAATAGATCAATCAAAGACTAAAATGTCTCACTTATATGAGTATTCAGACCCTTTTATCAATGGGCGTTGAGATGTTTCTTCAACTTTACTGGAGTCCAACACTGCTTGAATACTTGGAACGTGATTACGCACCTGCCTCTACTGTTGCAAGTCATGAGGTTGAAAGAATCGTCCTCCAGACAGGATTGTGTCAAGAAGCAGATGAGCTGGATACAAGAAAGTTCCAGCAGCAATTCCTGAGAATGCCTAAGAACACGGTAACTTCCATCACTGCCAAATGGAAGAAGTTTGGAACCACTAACAGTCTTCTGAGCTCTGGGACGAAGAGCCTTGGTCAGACAAGTAACCAAAAACCCAGTGGTCACTATGTGTGAGATTTAGAGTTCCTGTGTGGAGATGGATAAATCTTACAGAAGGACAACTATTGGCCAAAAAGTCACCCCAGCCTCAGTCTCTGAAGCCATCTGGCATTACATTAAAGACCAACACAGGTGAGGCGGTTTCTCTGAGAGGTGTTGTTGATGTCATCAAGAACTGAATAAGCAAACGGCTAATTTGTGGTTGCATTTGGTAAAAGGGCATTACCCGGCTCTGCTTGGCTACGAGATCACCTGCGATTCCTATGATAGGTTGGGGATATAACATTACAGTCAAACTGAACACCAAGACAGATACTAAACCAAATTTCTGAAAGCCCGTCCAGTTCCCTATGCAATTAGACTTAAAGTTGAAACTACTGAGTCTCTATAGAACTCTCTGAAACTACAGAATCCTTGGTCCAGAGCTGGTTAGCGTGAGCAAACAGCCAGCACCTATTTTACCCGTGTTGAAAAAAGATGTGTCTATCAGAATACGTGGGACAAAAATTCAGCAAAATCGACTTTAGTCACTCATCTTCAAACACATGAAGACAAAAGCTCTAGGGAACCACTTACAATGGAAACACACAAGAGCTTATATCAATACTATTGTTCGCCTTACATGAACCTGTCTCTCCCATCTCTTTTCCAAAGAACGATGGACTAGATATCTAATGCTAGATCCAATGCTGGATGACGTTCTGATCACCGGAAAGACAGAGCAGGAGCACGTGAGAAACTTGGATGCTACCTTGCAGGGTCTGAAAGAGTATGGACTCTGGAGTCCGTAAATCCAAATGTGAGTTTTTCCAGCCATCAGTTGAATAGCTGGGGCGTGAGATTGACTCACAAGGTCTAAAGCAGGGCTATTTAATTAGAATTCAGTGAAGTCCAGTTAAGAGGAAATTTCCTCAGGACAAGGTCTGGACTGTGTTATGATTCAATGCTGTATCCTGTATAGTAGAGTAGCCTAATATTAGCATTTTGTCATCAGCAACTAAAAAACAGACACATTACAAATACAATTCAGTATATTAGAATAATATTTATAGTTTTAAATACTTTATAAAATTATATAAATAATATAAATTATTTATAAAACTTCAAATAAATGGTTTTTTTTCTCATTTCAACTAAAAACAGGGGTTACATTAAAAATGCCGTTTATCTCCCTCTTGTATTCCTCTCTCACACTTTCTCTTGTTTAGTGAGAGAAGTAAGCTCTTGGTTGTCCAGCCAGGACTTATTTTTTCGTAATCGACTTTTCAAATAATTTGTTTTTTTTTTTTGCACAAATAGTATGTGACATCAGGTAAACAAATAAACAACAAACAAACTGTGCAGGGAAAGTAAAAAAGGCCAAAAGAGTCTTGTACAAAGTACTTTCCCATCAATTAAAAATAAATTATAAGAGAAACAAAGAGCACGCCTTCCTCTCCGACTCGCTTTACTCTCCCACTGCGGCTTCTCACTTCGTACCTTGCCTGCGTGTGCACCGCACTCCCGGATCTGCTCAGATCTGATTGGCTGAAGAGTACCTTTGGTGATCTTACAGCACACGCGATTGGTCTGTAAGTTTACTGCACCGCAAAGCCCATATACCATAAAGACACGTAAAGTGCCGCTGCTTAAAATAAACACTGTCTACATTAAATCAGTAGTCTGTACAACGTCTGGGTGCGGACCCGGACCACAGTCCGCCTATCAGTGACCTCTGGTCTACACAAAGCTCCATCTAAAGTCAAGGCAATAATGGTGGCACCGGCACCTCAGAACATAAGCCGGTTGCATACTTGTACCTATGGCTGTTGAATTACTATGGCAGGTTTATTCCAAACCTGGCATCCCTACTGAAACCCTGGCATCAGCTGTTGTGCCAGGATAAAGTCTGGAACTGGACGGATCAGTGTACACGATTCTGCTCAAACAAAGACCGCTTCGCTGAGGTCTGGTGTCTTAACACATTTTGATCGTTCCTTGCCATTACAGCTAGCACGTGACGCTTCGCTCTATGCGGTTGGGGCTGTGGTACCATATATAATGCCCAGTGGAGAAGAGAAACCAGTTGCGTACATTGAACTGAACAGAAAGCCACTGTGCCCAAATTGAGCAGGAGGCCCTTGGCATAGAGTTTAGTGTTCACAAATTCCACTAGCAATTGTTTGGACAAAAATTCACCCTTCTAACACTTCACCATCCTCTTACCACTATTCTTGGGCCATACGTGGGCATTTCATCACTAGTTCATCATCACTGCTCACACATATGACAAAGTACAGAAAGTCAGAATTACATGCAAATGCAGATGGGCTCTCAAGGTAAGCTTCACCTGTGACACCTATGATGTTACAGGCACTTGCCCAGACGACAAATGAGATGCAAGAACCTGGCTGAAAGTGTGAAAGAGTGGTTCAGGGACCATGAAGAATCACCTAAACACATGAATTGGCCAGTTCAGAGTCCTGACCTTAACCCCACTGAAAGTCTTTGGAATATTCTGAATATGAGGAGACAGTTCATGGAGCCGTTTGACCTTCCTGTCAGCAATACAAGCTGCTGCAATCACAGTTAAAGGCAGTCCAATAAAATGTTACAATGGGTGTTTATATTGCAGCATTATTACAATTTATTGTTATTATTATGATAATGATTATTATTATTACAGTATATTCGGCCATAAATACCAACTGTGTGCACAGTAAACCACATACCTCATTAATACCATTCCTACAGTGAAACATGGCGGTGGCAGCAACATACTGAGGGAGTGTTTTTTCTGTGAAAGGGACCGGGAGACAAGCCAGAGTACAGGGAAAGAGATGAATGCCGAAAAATATAGAGCTATATGAGCTCAGGATCTCAGGCTTTACGTTTCAACAGGACAAAAACATACTGCCAAGAACAACAAAGGAGTGGCCCAGCCAGAGTCTGGACCTGAACCCCACAGAGCATCCTTCTTTAACAAAAGAAAGGTGTATCAGACTTTAAGGATCATTGTTGTTGCTGCCGAAGGTGCTTTAACCATGCACAAGTGAAGACCTGAATGCAGACGTAAACGAGATATTTCAATCGTTTATTTGCAAAACACTTCAATTACAAAACACTCCAGTAAATTTTGCATACCATTATGGATTAGATAGATTTAAATTTAGGATAAATCTAAAACATGACAATATATGGAAAATCTGAAAGCATCTGAAAACGTTCCCTATGCACTGAATGTGGTTCTGTAGGCATATTAAGCAATGCAAACTGATTTACTGAACAGAGTTTTAAACTAAGATAAGCTTGTTTCTATGTGCTACTATAGGAACAAAGACGCTTTTAGATGGTTGCTGAGTGGTTCAGTTATCATGGGTTAGTTGAATCATGCCACTGTCTGGTGCAGGCCAGAGGAGAATGGGTTCCACTTTTGAGTCTTGATTAAGGACATTAATAGCTGCTTAATGTTCTTGAGCAGCTATTTCCTGCTGCTATCAGTCTGGATTTATTCATTAGGGTGTTGGGCCCAGATTTCTGCAACGCCGCTTTGGGACAAATGTCTGTTGTAGATAGTGTTAAAGTAGAACTCAGCTGACCTCAGATATCTCTCTCAGTCAAGTCAAGTCAAGTCAAGTGGGTTTTATTGTCATTTCAACTACATACAGAGTACACAGTGAAACGAAACAACGTTCCTCCAGGACTATGGTGCAACATAGACAGTGCATACAAGACACAAGTGCAACACGAACAAACAAGTGCGGACAGACAACACAACACAGTACAGACAGAGAATAATAAATAATTGCTGGTAGTGTGCAAATTGTGCAATGTGTAATAAATAGAGTCCAGTAAGGTAGTAAAATTATTAGTGCAATGCTTTGTGCAAAAATGCCTCCCTTTTTTATCTGGGGTAAATGGTTGGAGAGAGAGAGAGAGAGAGAGAGAGTGAGTGTACATGTACCAGAAAGATATCAGTTCAGACGTTGGGTTGTGTTGAGAAGTCTGATGGCTTGGGGGAAGAAGCTGTTGCAGAGTCTGGTCGTGTTGGACCGGACGCTGCGGTACCTTCTTCCTGATGGCAGGAGGGAGAACAGTCTGTGTGAAGGGTGGGTGGGGTCATCCACAATGCTGGTTGCTTTGCGGATGCAGCGGGTGGAGTAAATGTCCAAGACGGAGGGGAGAGAGACTCCGATGATCCTCTCAGCTGTCCTCACAATGCGTTGGAGGGACTTGCGGTCAGAGGCTGTGCAGGTCCCAAACCAGGCAGTGATGCAGCTGCTTAGGATGCTCTCTATGGTTCCCCTATAGAAGAGGGTGAGGATGGGTGGAGGGAGACGGGCCTTTCTCAGCTTCCGGAGGAAGTAGAGACGCTGCTGGGCTTTCTTGGCTGTAGAGCTGGTGTTCAGGGACCAGGTGAGGTTCTAGTATCTAGGCCTATAACTTACTTACTGATTTAGGAGTGAATACACTTAGTAAACCAGCTTTTTTTTTTTTGCTCTTAATTTATAACCTCAATTTTAAAAATGTTGAGACGCTGTGTCAATGTAATAAATGCAAAATGTCCACATATGGCCCAAGAATAGTGGTAAGAGGATGGTGAAGTGTTAGAAGGGTGAATTTCTGTCCAAACAAGTACTGGTGGAATTTGTGAACACTAAATACTATGCAATTTGGGCACAGTGGCTTTCTGCTCAGTTCAATGTACGCAACTGGTTTCTCTTCTCCACTCGGCATTATAGAAGGTACAACAGCCCCCATAGAGCGAAGCGTCACATGCTAGCTTTAATGGCAAGGAAGGATCAAAATGTGTCATGGCTTTTTATATACTGGGTTAACTACTTAAACTATTGTTAACTAGCCTGGCTACAGTTAGCTAGGTAACTGTCAAGTTGCTACACTAGCCACTAAGTAGAAAAGACATTGCGAATAAGACAACAAGTTTTGAACAGACTACGTTTCTGAAATTAAATTTGGGATAAATTCAGTTTGGCGGGTCAATATATCATTAAAATATCCAAAAGTTGAAACGCTGTGTAAATGTAAATAAATGCAAATAAAAATGGAATGCAATGATTTGCAAATATCATAGACCCGCATGGTATACACAACAGAACACATATTAGATACTGAAAGTGAGATTATAGCGTTTCATGAAATATATTATCTCGTTTAGAACTTGTGGGCAGCAACACATCTGTTTCTTATTGGTGTACGACGGTTAAAATGAATTTAAACAGGACTATATTTTTTGACAGGTTTAATAGATTAATTAATTTAATAGATTACTAATACTAATAGATTAATTCAAAATGTAAACATGTGTGATCTGAACAAATTTAGAGATGGAGAGATGATGTTTCTCGAGTGATGTAACTTTACTGGGCACAAAAAGACACCACAAACATTTTAAAGGGCCTATATTCTGATGATTGGCTGCCCAGAAACATTTTTTCAACGTCTTTTTCAAAATCGGTCCAGGCTGAAACACTCCTTATAACTTCAGTATGAATAAAAGGCTGCGGGCTGAATCAGGATGTATAACATCATGAAAACAATTGTTTTTTTTGCAGTGTATGGCCTTTATAGACTGCGGAGTGACTCTTACATTTCCACCCTTCACTCTTTCACTCTTCTGATTCAAAACAGAAAGGAGGATCAAGTTGGATTTGGGAATCATGATAAGAGTTAAAATATCCACTATGAGAATGAAATGAGAGGTGGACTGTTTTTTTTAAATATCTTGAGATCTTGAGTTGTTGAGATGGTAAAGCAGCAGTAAATCTGAAAAATATGTTCTTTGGGTACCATTTTTGCATTACCTCTCTCCAACATGAACAGATTTTTAGGAAATATTTTTTTTGGTTAAAACCAGATTGCAGAATTGTTGTGAAACAACATCTCAGGCTTCAGGCAGAGTATTTGTAGATATTTTGTGTGACAGCTTTCTGAGAATCAGCTTTTTAAGAGCCTTCAGACGTCTGGTTCGCATTCCCACTAGAGGTGTAAAAAAATATCAAAATATTAAATATCGGGATATTATGTTTGGTGATACTGTATCGATTCTCAAAAGCACAGTATCGATACACAGATTTCTGGCAGACAGTGAATCATTGTGTGTTGTGTTTAAACCTCTGACCACTAGATGTCAGTATTGTAATCCATTTTCAGCTCCACTCCAACATTAACAAGCAGTACAAGGGCGCAATGCTATTGTAAGCATTGACAAACCTGTACATACAGTGGTGTTTTAATAGTAGAATTTAAAAAAATTCCAATATATCACTATTGTGATATATTGAATCGTGAGCGCTGTATCATGATACGTATTGTATCGCCACGTTCTTGCCAATGCACATCCCTAATTCACCGTAAACAATTCTAACTTCCCAAGTTTCTCTGGAATGGTGCATTTCACATCAAACAAATTCATGACTTTGTTCACATCTTTAAAAGTGTAACACAACAGAAGAAATGAATGCAGTTCCACCTTAATTTACAAAACCTCAACTAAATGGCTGACCTGAATTGTTCACCAAGGTGGTAACAGGAACCAGCCATATAATTAAAACCACCTCCTTATAACTACACAGACTGTTCAGTTTATGAGCTCCAGTTACCATAAAGTAGCACTTTGTTGTTCAACAATTACAGACTGTAGGTCATCTTTTTTCCTACACACATTGTTTATCCCCTTTTATCCTGTTCTTTTATGGTCAGGACCCCCTCAGGCCCACCACAGAGCAGACTAGGGAGGTGGATCATTCTCAGCCCTGACATAATGGTGTTGTGTTAGTGTGTGTTGTGCTGGTGTGAGTGGATCAGACACAGCAGTGCTGCTGGAGTGTTTAAACACCTCAGTGTGAATGTTGGACTGAGAATAGTCCACCAACCAGCGACATCCAGCCAACAGTGTCCTATGGGCAGTGTCCTGTGACCACTGTTGAAGGACCAGAAGATGACCAATACAAACAAGCTAGGCGTGTCTAATGGAGTGGACACACTGCAGTACTGAGAATGATCCCACGCCTTCAGACGTCTGGTTCACATCCCCACCACCATGAACTATTCTAACTTCGCAAGTTTCTCCTCAACAGTGCATTTCATCAAACAACTCCATGACGTCATAACTCCCTTCATATAACTGCCTCGTGGTCTCTCCTGGTTCCCCAATTCAAAGACTGTATTTTCACAGAACAGTTTTGAAAAAAACATGGTGGAGGTCCCCTTTAACTCCATCCAGGCCCTCGTGAGCGAGCGGGGTATGACCAGATGGGGGCAGCTCGAGAATGTATAATATTGTATGCGCGTGAACCGCTCAGCACAAAGGAAATGGAACCGGCGTGCAGCTTTATCACTCTTTTTCCCTACAAATCAGCCTTTTATGTGTGACAGACACCTCCGTTTAGCTCCACTTCACAGCGCTGGCTGCGTATTTGTCTTCTAATGGGCGCCTATTGTCCGGTGTTTTTTAAACAATGCCATCTGATCGCGCTTAATAATTAATGGACGAACCTCCGGGGGAGATTATTTCGCCACACGCAAAATGATTTTTTTTTTTTACCTCGTGATTTGCATTTGAATGACGGCCTGGCTGTGTCTCTGCTCCCCTGGGTGTGCTCCTAATGGGCCCCTATGTGTGTGTGTATATGTGTGTGTGAGGCAGGAACAAAAGATCAGCTCCCCACACCTTCTAGCCGGAGCTCGCTGAGCGGAGGCGCTTCTGCCAAACTCTAATCTGACTCAGTCGCCGCCTAACATGGGCCTTGCGTGCGCCGCCTTAACCCCACATCCCTCGGGGCATAATAAGCTGCTGCCCGGTGCCTCCGTCTTCTACTAGCCACACAGCCATCCATCCAGGAGAGCGAAAGCTGCGGCGACGGCTTGCTTTTGACAGCGGGAGGAGCCGTTTGGGTTCCCAGAAATAAGCAACTTTTATAGCCTCTGAGATTTGAACGTCCGCCTTCGTTGCCGGCTGTTTGCTCGCTACCAACTTACCTGCTAGCCCTAGCTTCGTTTAGCTTCGGCGGGCGCGAAAAATATATAGCACAACTGTTGGATTTCTTGCTCGGGACCGAGTCTATATCATACGTCTCTTCATTTTAGCTCCGATATTTCCTCAGAAATATCGTTTTTGGTCTGGTTTGGCTCGGAAACTGCGAAGCTAGCCAGCGAGCGAGCGCCTAACGTTAGCCGCTCTGCTGTAGCTCTATGTAAACACTGTAACGTAAACTGGACTAGCCGCTGCTAATGCGAGCCAGAAGAAGAAGATCGAGGCTTTTTCTTTTCGTCGTCGGACTGTTACCTTAAAGCAGAGCTCAGAAGTAAAGCAGCGAAAAAGAAAAAGGAGAAGAAGAAGGGACAGTTATTTTACACGTAATCTCAACCGAGGAGGGCGAACAAAGAGGATTTTTTTTAGCCCAAAGCGTTTTTTTTATTATTTTCGCTCGGTCGAAGAAAAAGAAGAAGAAGGAGGGAGCAAGAAAACTGACATGATGTTTCCACAAGCAAGGCACTCGGTAAGTGGGCTGTTGTTGTAGCTTTAGCTGGCTTTTGTGGCGGAAAACGTTCGCTTTTAAGATGTATGGCTACCCGTTGCCTTTTTGGAGTTTTGTTCATTATACGAGGCTGAAGTTGGCTGCCTATTCGAATTAACTCGTTCCACCTTAAATAGGGCTGCAGTTGAGGCGCCAGGCTGTAACTGCTGCACCGTTTAAGGTGGACCGGGAAATTTCGAATAGGTAGCCAACTTCAGCCAGAAAGAGGGCATAACAGGTGGGGTCCTTTTTGCGAGCAGACAGTTTTTTTAGTCAGTCCTCAGGTAGTCTGCATCGTTTCTTCTCTGCTGCTCATTTATTTTCCCAGAAACAGCTCTAGCACCTTTTTGTTTTCAAACCTTGCAGATAGTTTATATGGGACTGTCTCACCCTTTCTTTAGAACTGCTGACCATCTTGTTTATTCTTAAAACCTGTTTTGGATCAAGGCCTGTCTGAAAGCCGTTGTTGCTGTTGTTCAAAGGCAAAGTTCTGCTCCAAAGAGTTTCCTAAAGGCCTAAGTGTGGTTACCACACCGGGTTCCTGTTGCTGGAGATGGGCTTGGTCTTGGAAGCTGGAGCCTGCCCAGTGCATTGAGGTGTATGGTGGTGGTTCATGGCTTGTAGTTTCTCTTTGTCCTTGTCCCAACACACCTGTTTCAGTTCATGACTGACTTGATATGTAGCTCAGTAGGCGGTTGGACCAGAGGGAAAACACTGGTTCAGACTGCCAGCCAAATTTGGTTCTGGATCCGGAGGTCCAGATTGTATCCAGATTGATTTTTGATAGTGTGGACAGCAATAAATCACATGAAATATATGATTTGTAGTCCAAACCACATATCAGAGGTGGTCTGAGATGCAATTCTAGTCATATTTTATAGCTGCATTTAAGGCTGTAATCAATTGGCAGACAAATCCGATTGGATTCGCATTTCAGACCAACTCCGATTTGTGGTTAGCCAGACCTTTTGTTGCTGTCCATCAAGCATGTAGGCGTCAGTAGCTATGTGTCAAATCACAGCACTTCTGTCATTCCGGGTTTGACGTGGTCATTGTTGGTTGGGCGTTATAAACATCCAGACTGAGAAGCATCTGTAAAATCCCACATAAGGTTTTTTTGCTTTCCAAGCTGTCAGAAGTCAACCTGGATACAGTCTGGATATGCCAGAGATCAGATTTGGCCAAACAGTGACAATGTCAGGTCCAGAGTGATGAACGTGCAGGGATTCAAAAATAGCCCCAAAGATTAATACTTAACGCAGACAATTTTTACTCATACACATAACAGAAGAACACAGTTTGCGATTGTTTGGACGGCGAAATGCTGCACTTTCATTTGTTCTGCGCTTGAAATGTAGCTATGTCATTGTTGATGCCTACGTCATTCCCAAAGCAACGCATGCAGATAGGTTAGTGATGTCTAAGCTTACGAATGTGATCTGATCACTTACAAATAGCAAGAAGACCTGATTTATGTAGCAGAATACTACATAACATGACAAATGCCAATTTTAAATTGGCCTGGGAGATGTTTGCGATGTTTTTTTGCATTGTTTAGCTGGTTTCTAGAAGAGAAGAAAACTTCAGTAGTAGTAAAAAAAAAAATAGTGAATGATTTCAGCAAAAAAAAATGTGAAGTCTTGTTTCTTTCCAGCACAGTAGAGTTCTCCGGTGTAAAGGGAAAGATTGTACTTCACTAAGCACTGTGTTAATTGAATGCTGTCCTACAGTTATATTTGCCACGATTTGTATCTTACAATACAATGAAAACTCGCTGCGCCATTTTTGCTAAAATGTTTATGTTCGTTGGATCATGTTGAGGTTTTGGTTATTCTCAGCAACTTTATTTTCAGAATTATTACACATAAGATCCATAAGACATTTTTCAGCTCTAGTGACTCAATTGCTTTGGGCGTGTCGCCATATAAAGTGTAATAAACATTCACAGAGAGCCGACTTTATAGACCTCGTAGCAGACCAACCTAAACCTATTAAAATCTTTTTTCGTAGTCTAACGAAGTGCCTTGATGATTTCCAATGCATAATCGTTGTTTTTACCGAATACAGGTATAGTCTAAAGTGTGCTTGTTACGTTTCTTTTATGCACAGCTTCAGTTGTTTCTTTTCCATGAATGAGAGTCCCTATCCACAGTGCAGTGTTCCTTAATGAGTCCCCTGCCATTGGTTTTGTTAGGGCTGTTACCAATTGTGCTCCCCAGGTCGCAACACAAACAGATCTCTATATGCAAACAAAAGGTTGTTAAGTGCAAAGAGAACAGGCTATGCAATTAATTAATAAATTGTTTATAACTGCACCTGTAACCAAGATCATTTCTTCTCTACCAAGCCAATAAATATTGTGGAATTCCATTCACATGCAAGTTGAAGCTCCCTTTTTTTTTAAACAATTAATGAATTCACTTTTGCCTGTTTCATTTCTGAAATTTAAACTACCTTGAAGTGCTGCTGGCTTAAATCTTTCCAGCTGTCATAATAAAGCTCTATGATTTATTGACCATAGGGTCTTGATGTTGACTGGTCATTGGCGCTCATCTTATAAATGGCTCAGGCTTTGGTGTTGCTGTTGTTGGAGGCTATATACAGCAGAAGAATCCATCTCACCCTAAGGCTGTAATCACTTTCATTACATCAAACGCTTCCCTTAAGGCAAAATCTTAGATTTAGCTCTAAATATCTGAAACAGCCAGTACAAAAACTGGCCCCAATCTAGGATTAACCAACAGATTCGCAATTGCGCCTTCAATCTAGGATTAGGGCTAACAGCTGGATCCGCAATTGAATCTTGACCTTCTGGGAGCTGCTTGATTTTGTAGAACAGTGCGAAGAATGTGGATTCAGTCTGGCTGCAGTTGGCCGAGGGCCTTCTAAGGCTGATGGGTAAATTGTTATGTCTTAAACAGGCTGCAGAAAGGCTGCTGCTCAAGAGGATTTGGTGTTCTTATTTCCTGCCTGGTCCTGCCCAGGGTTGCATATTGGGATGACTGATAATGCTCCAATGAACAGCCTTAGAAGCTTCTGGCAAGCTAGCTAGCATGCTAGTCATTGGGCGTATGTCTGAGGCCTACTCAAGGTTTTCAGCCTAAATAGATAAATAGTTAAACAACTGCTTAAATTTGAAGACAGTGGTTGCTAGCTGGACAACCAGCTGACCAATTAAAAATAATTAATAAATTCATTTGCTTTAGTTAGTGTTTTAGGTTCAGAAATTTCCAAAGCTTTCTCTTGTTTCATAGTACAAGTGCAAAATGCAAGGCATTCTTAATTTTGAAGGGCTTCTTTTGCTTTGTAACCCAATTTCTGATTGCTAAAAATAACCCAATTGGCAAAATATTCATTACATGGAATTGTTGTTGGAAGTTAATAGGTAGTGGATGTAACTTGTAGAATAACTTGCAGCATATTTGCATATTTAATATGCAAAGTGATGCATGCTGCAAGTGCTGGATATGCTCAGATGATATGTCTTACTAATATGATGGATATGCCGTATATGTTGATGTGTTGGGGGAGCTCCTTTTCATATATTGTGATTTGCTCCAGTAACCCTAGACCGTAAAAAAGAAAACATACAGTACTGTATGTAAAGAAGTGGGAAAACAACAATAGATTCTTAGAACCTGTTTACGCCTTGGGTTTACATGTGATGCATGTCCAGATTGTATCTGGGTGTGCTTTGGCTGGGTTCCATTCACATGTTTTACTAAAATGCTGTCCCGTTTTGATCAGCTGAGATCTGGTTTTACTTCCCCTGTGTGGGGGGAAAAAAAAGCACACATGCCCTCTGGTCAATCATGGTCAGTCCTTGTATGACTTGTGCACAGGACTCATGTTTTTGTCAAGAGTACCAAACATTTCTAATGGTACATAAACACTGTAGACTGTAGGTTGTGTGCTAGTTTTATTTATTCATTTTTGTTTAATCCGGTTCAGAAGTACGCATGATCTTTTATGTAAACATGTTGGCACGCTAAATCAAAACCTGAGAATTTGAGGAGCCTGGAGTTTCCCACCTTCATTGTAAAGCTTACAGTGCTATTAACACCAATTATGGAAAGTTAGTAAGTAGAAAAAGATGAATACATTTTTAATATCAAACCACTCTGTGGGAGAAAACGCAATTGTGAAAATGAGTGTTTTTTGCTCTTGGCTTTAAAATTGTAGAATGTAATTCCTCTTAACAACACTGTTGTCAACACAAAGCGCAAATAATTTTTTTGTTTTCTCATCAGCCATAAAACTAGGGGTGTAAGAAAATATCAAATACCTGCATATGTTTTGTAATATTGTATCAATTGTCAAATACACAGTATCGATACACAACTTCCTGGCAGACAGTGAATCATTGTGTGTTGTGTTTAAACCTCTGACCACTAGAAAACAGTGTTATAATTCATTTTCAGCTCCACTCCAACATTAACAAGCAGCACAAGGGCGCAGTGGAATTGTAAGCATTGGCAAACCTGTTCATATTGTTGTGTGTTTTAATAGTAGAATTTTAAAAATCACAATATATCACTTTGCTTGCAATATCACAATATATCGCCATACATTGAATCCTCTGTATCACTATACGTATTGTATCGCCAGGTTCTTGCAAATACACAGACCTACAGGAAACTATAATAAGACAGTCTGAGGTTTACTGTGGTCTCTTGATTGCTTCCTTCAACATCATCTTTGGTCCTAGCAGCCCTTGCAATGATGTCCATGCTGGGAATACCAAGCTAGATTCTTCGTATAGCTAGCTAAAGACCCCGGGTTTTTATTGTGTGATGTGGTGTCATAAAGTGTTACTCAGTTGTCCAATGTGGTCTCGTTCTCATGCCTCCAAAGTTACATAGCACTATAGCAGGCTTTCAGGCCTAGAGTGACAATGACAGAGAGGCCATTCTCTCTTATAAGTCAGTTTAACATCAAAATGATTTTGAAGCTGTTATTTTAAGGTAAAATTAGTCAGTGTTGCTTTAGGTTTGTCCTTCAGCCACCCTTCCTACTATAGATCTATGACCTATCGTTGGCAACTTACCATTTGTTATTGCAAGAAAAATGTTTTTCTTTTTTTTTTAATCAAGCTTAATCATGCAGTCATAACTTTCCTTATTTAACAAATTGAATCAAAACCTTATCTGTACTGAAGTATTCTTCTAATTCCTCATTGCTCAAATCTTGGCCTCAGACGCTTCTCCCGTGGACTTCAAAGTGCTTTTCCAGTATGACGCCTGTTCTAAGAAGCAACCCTTTACAGTTCAGGCTCACCCAGAGCAGTGTGCGCATTACGCTAGCAAGCTGTTAATCCATTTGTCTGACCTTATGCTTCTTGTTTGGACAAATAAAAGGCAGCCTAGTGGATTATGGAAAGGAATTACTGATGTAGTGCTGCAATTCTGCCGCCATAAGCAGCTCTTCCTCAGCCCGCTGTTTACTCTACACCGTCCTTATCCTTGCTCCTCAGACTTAGCCAGATGCTGGTTGCTGTGACCATGACGGACACAGATGGAGTGAGAACTGAACAGCTGCCTGGAAGAAATGGGGAGCGTAGGTACTGTGCCCAATGGAAAAATACATGCCGTCGTGATTGGCAGTAAAACCAATCGATCAATTTTGGTAGTGGACACGGAATATCAAGCAGATTTTACAAGCCCCACTATTTTACAGCATGGTTCGATCTTTGTCCACAAGGACCCCCTCTTCAGTGCAAAGTTAAATGTTTTACATCTTTCTTAAGACTAAATGTGCCACAGCATGTTCTGAAGCGATGCCACTTATGAACCATAACACTTATGTTTGCTTCCCTCAGAATAATTTTTGTAAATTGAGAAACAGTCACATACTAGGGCTGTGTATTGGCAAGAACCTGGTGATACAATACTCATCGTGATACAGCGGTTACGATTTAATATATCACAATATATTGTAATATTGCAAGCAAAGTGATATATTGTGATTTTTCAAATCCTACTATTAAAACACTCCACTAAGAGGTTTGCCAATGTTTACTATAGCATTCTGCCCGTGTGCTGCTTGTTAATGTTGGAGTGGAGCTGAAAATGGATTACAACACTGCCATCTAGTGTTCAGAGGTTTAAACACTGATTCGCTTTCTGGCAAGAATCTTTGTAGCGATTCTGTGTTTTTGAGAATCAATGCAGTATCACGAAACGTAATTTCGATATTTGTATTTTCCTTACACCCCTAACACATACTATAAATATTTAACACTAATGAAAGTTTTTTTCCAGAAGCTCTACATAATTGTTACATTCATACCTGAATTAAAACAGCCATTAAACAGCTTTAATTTTTATATGTTTATATTAATTTTTGTTGCCAAATTCATGGTGAGGTTGCTGCAGTTGTTGCCTTTTCCAAAAGTAGTGACCAAGCTGTCAAATTGGGATATAGTGAGAATCACATAAAGCCTTGTCTTTTACACGGCATGAAGAAGAGTTTATGAGAATTCTGTGACAGTTGATATAGTGTTTGTAAAACGTTTGTGAGGGTTGTAATTCTTTTGAGAAGTATGTGTTAGTAGTGCTTTGGAAATTGCTGCGTCTGTCCTAGGGGCAGAAGGTTGTTGATTTTGCTTGAGAAGTTGCTGTTGTAGCTCAAACAAGCAGAGAAGCACTGTTAAAGTAACTCAGTACTTATTGGTTGCCTACCGGCAAGCTTGGTGTGCCCTCATACTCTGGCCATTATCTGTTGGAGGCTGTGTAATCAGGATTACATTCAGCCTTTTTAAAAGGATTTGAAAAGTTTGGAAAAGGATCATTTTAAAAAAAAATAATTTTGTCTGCTGAAATAATTCTCCTCATTACACTGCAAGGTTCCCCTCGACCCTCTTCATGTGATAAGATGCATTTGTTTCGTATCGCTACTCAAAAGTGCTTAAACTACGTTTAACAGGATTTCATCTCTGCTGCATCCTGCTATTATTGCAATCCCTCTGTGGTTTTGGTTAAAATTAGAGATGGAAGGATCGATCGGCTGATATTTTAATCAAAATATGTGATTGGCGATTGGCCAATATTTCTCCAATTTAGCCGATCCCGAGAGCCGATAGACGATGCTAAACAAATGAGCCTAATTTCGGTATTTCCAGCTAGCGGCTCATCCAGGAAGAGGAGACCTCCGGCCAGCTCCCTGCAATTCCTATCTGAACCACTAAGTGGAATTACACACCCTTTCATTTTCCACAGACTGACTAAAGCAGGGGCCTCGCAAGAACAGTTGCATGTGCAAACAGAAAACGTGGTCTGTCTGTGTATGTGACTTAGACTCATCCAGGACAGTTTGTAACATCTGTAAAATTGGTGAAATCAATGTGTTTCATTGGGGAACCAAGACATTTAACACTACTAATCTGATACAGCGGGTACACCACGCGGCTGAATACAGTGAGTATCAGCAAACAGCAGAGCTAGCACGCACAGCTAGCACAAAACAAATAACCCAGAGAACCATGCAGACCAGATCTGACCGGTATGAACAGAACAGCAGCAGCAGCAGCCAGAGAGTTAAAGGAACCACAACTGGAGTGATTGAGTTTATAGTTCTAGATAAGCAGCTCTTCAGCTGTTTCACATGAGCTTGTTAAAAATGGTAATAAACCAGTTTAGACCATGTTTCATGACTTGCTTGCGCTAATAATTGCATGTAGCCCTGCCGTGGCCTATAGCCCCACCTTCGATCGTTATCAGCTATCGGCCAATCGCGTTAAAGGTGATCGGCAATCAGAATCAGCCTCAATACCGCTGATCGGTCCATCTCTAGTTAAAAATGTGGAGATAAGGAGTCGAGTCCTGTGGCAGAAGTCAGAGTCAACTCCAGAAAACATGGAATTGTGCATCACTAGCAAGGGTGGGTCAACACTCACCCCTCTGACTTGGCCAAAACGTTTCCCAGTGACTGATTGCAAATATCTCACCCTGTACAGTACCTAAGATCATCAAAGGATCAGTATCTCTGGAGAAAACCACAACTTAATACTTTCTTTCATCCCTCAGACAGCACGGCATTAAAAGCCAGGCATGTTTCTTTGATGTATATCACTACATGGGCTCAGGAATATTTTGACAAGCCGTTTGTCAGTGATCACAGTCTGGTCAAACGCCAGGGTCTGTCATGGTATGAGAGTGTATGAAGTATATATGCAACACATGCTGTCTTGAAGATGACATATTTTTAGTGATGTGTATGCTTATTTAACGACTACACCAAGCCTCGTTCTGCACAGCATGCCGGCAAAATCAGAGTGCCCTGCCTGCCGTCCAGAGCTGCTTAAAGCCGTCATACTATGAAGTACAAATTACGACAACAAAGGCCCTCTTGTTTGCCCTTTGTTTTTGTAACTGAAGACTTGTATGATAGAATCATGACGAGAACATTTATAACATCAAATATGATGATGTAGTCAATTAAAGAAAAAAAAGGAAAAAAGTGAAATAAAATGTACTAGATGTTTTATATCTTATAAGTATGGTTTTACAGGAGTGAGGTTTGTAAATAGCAGAACAACAGTAGTCACTGGACTGGCGCATGACTGGCACATGACTGGCACAGAGAGGAGGAAAGGAAGGGATGCGAGACAACACACTATGTGCAATCGCTCCTGTGTGTGAACACACTGTCTCTCCCACACACACACCTTTCCAGCTGTGTGTGAAATGCTTTATCCGCTGACTGTGGCACGTAGCCCAGACACACACACACACACCCTCCCCCAAATCTGTTTTTTCTATCATACATACTAAGCATGTACACTCGGGGTGGGGGTGGGGAATGTGTTGCTCTTTTGGTGCAAACAACGCTTCCATACAGACATTCCTCCAACACACACACACACAAAGCAATGAACCTCAGCATCGTGTGTGTGTGTGTGTGTGTGTGTGTGTTAGGGGGCTGAGGGCAGTGCCGGAGGACATTATTAAGGCTGGTTGAATTAACACTGCCGCCCCCCAACCGCACTACAAAACCCCCAGCAGGACACAAGGTTAATCCCCCGCAGTCCCGATCAGCACTAAACAAACACACGCACACAGTCGCAGTCACATTCAGACATGCTCTCTCTCTCTCTCTCTCTCTCTCTCTCTCTCTCTCTCGCACTGTCTCTCTCTTCTCTCTCACACAGTCTATCCCTCACTCTCAACCCCTGCAGAGAACTGAAAATGTACAAACATGGCCCTGTTTTTACACCATGGTACACATTTGTTTCTAAAATCAGTTTGGTGAAAATGTTTTACTTTTTTCTTTTAAACATTTTTCTCCCTTCCCCAAACAGCATAACTCAGCCTAGACACATTTGGTCCATTTGCATAGATAAGAGTATGTGGTATAGTGTCAGAAACCACATAACCAAGTGTGTTTAAGATTAGCTAGTAAATAAATGTAGGAATGGGTAATACAGTAATATTTATTATTGTGATAAATTATTATTGTGTTAAATGCATGTCTCGGCATCTTGTGGAAATCATCAGTACTTAAAGGAATAGTGTGATAAAATGTATCTCAGTAGATCCATCACTTGCTCCAGATGCAGTTGATCAGCCAGAGTAAGTTTGCTGTCTGATGTCTGCTTTCCTGGTTTAAATGTAAGTCTGACCCACTCGTAACTCCGTAAGTTCTTCTTAACTTGAAGTTCACGTGCAATTCTCTCTGAAAAACAAAAAAGGCCGCTAATCATCCTGTTACGCTTTGTTCTGTGCACGGCAGCTACAATGGTGTGTATGTGATGAACACTACAGGCAATTATATTCTGGCGATCTCCTCCCATTTCTGCTTTTTCTCTTTATTTGTAGAACTTTCCCAAGCTTGAAAAAAGTATGTTTTGTTTTTTCTCTTATTTCTTCCTGGGATGAACTAAAAGCCAAATGCGTGACCCAGACCAGCGGGATACAGCAGAAGATAATGGATGTATGGATGGATATTAATATCCTATAAGTGTATGCTACTAAAATACAAGTCTTTTACAAACACATTGTAAATAATGCAGAATATTGTTTATTGTCGTTATCCACAAAATTACAAAAAATATCTATTTTTTTTGTCAATATTGCACAATCCTGATACGTATTTAAATTTTGATGTTTGCAACTAAGTATTTTAACAACCACAATACCCAATTTAAGGATTTTTGTTTATCCTCTTTCCACCAAACTTATAATTTATACCAAAGCTGTTATTAAACTAACATTCTAAGGTAATTACTTCTAGAATTGCTGTTTGAAATGAAAAGATGTAAACAGTCATTTAAAAAAATGATGTTACCCACAGTTGACAGTCTGATTTAAAGAATATTGGCTTGCTTTAAACGAAGGATCCACTGAGTGAGGCAAGCATTCATTTCAGCCAGATAGTCTAAAAGGAGTTGTAGCCAAGGCCCCTGATTAAAAAGTAAGAGGTGCAGTAGTTCTTGCTGTGTAGTAGTATTTAAACATGCTGACCTGCTCTAAGTCAGTCTAGAATGAGTCCTGCTACGCTTGAGAATGTATGACATGAGCTTGGACAATAATGGCAGTTTAGGCAATGGCTATCGTACCACCCCAATAGCTTGCTGATGGTAACATAATTACCATGTAATTACCAACTGGGCTAGCTTTTAATATTACTTAATAATTTATAACGCACCGGTTTGTCAACATTTTGGTTTGCGACCTAATGAACGCAGAGAACCATTAAATGTTAAGTGTTGTGTGCCATCTGTGCAGAAAAGCAATGCTACCTTTGGGGAGGGTATTACAGCTGGCTGGGTGGAGCGGGCTTAGACAGTTATTGGCTGCTTGTTGGAATGAACGGCAAGTAACAAATAAGCTGCTAATGTTCTGCAGAAAAAATATGTTAGTAATTAATGTTAGTAAAATTATATAAAAATAAATATTTTTTTTTATATATAGAATTTTTTTCTCCTATAATGTAAAATCGACTTGTACGTTATGGTATAATGCTGGCACTGACAAAAACAACGTCTGCTTCTGTTTTGCAGCAAATTTTTTCTGGCTTGTTGTGTTGAGGTAGGATGGGTCTGGAGGTTGTTCTAGCGTGTCATGGGGTTTGTGTGGACATGTCCTACACCAGTGGAGTCGACCTGGACAAGGACCATAGGCATAGCCTGAAGTTAGGCGTGGTATTTGGTTCAAGCAGGGCGGGTGCCAGCTTGGTTTTGGAGGCAGGTGCGGGCAAGAACAACACTAGGTATTGCAGGTGCAGTCAAAGGTGATAAGTGGTTGGAATGGGTGGGGGTGGACATTAAAAATCAAGCCCTTGTGGACATCTGTTGTATAGCCTATAATTAAGGGCTTTAATCTTTTCTCTTGTATACATTTTTAACTAACTATAGCTTAAGAATGGCTAAATTAAGGCCAAGCAATAACAAATGACATGCGGCATAGAATGAAAGAAAGGTAGTTCGCATAATATCACACTTATTAAATTTATCGTGGTGTCTAATACATCAATTATGGACCCAGATATATTATGATATTTGATTATCACATTTGATCATCCATTTTTATTTTATTAAATTTTTTGTCCTCTTTTAGGACTATTTGAAAATTAATTTTTACTCATTCCTATTAAAAACACTACCTGATGTGATGAATGCAGAAGAAGCGTAGAGTGCTGGACAAAATATGATCTGAAAGGTTTTTATTTATCCAAAAAAAGACCTCAGACTCTGGTTTCCTGATGGGCTCCTTGTGGTGGCGGATAGAGCCGAACAACATGCTAATGATTTTCATTGTTGTAGTAAATTAGTTTCCGTTTATTATATATCCACTCAAAACTACAAAATCTTTTATTGAATACGGGCTCATAAAAAGTGATAAGACTCTTAAATCATGAAATAAACCAAAGTTTTAATCTAACTCACCAGTCGGCTAATCTTCCATGTTTGTTGTATTTTGAGAGTGAGCAGTCAGTCATGAAACTGGGTGCCATCTGCCAATAGCGTTCGGCCCATATCCCGCCCCCAAACTGTCAAACCTGCCGCTCTGAAAACTCGAGTGCAGAGAGCAGCCGACGGTAGTGCACTTGCGCATGATGAAAAAATGTGGAGCCGAGAGAGAAAAACACAGTAAAGGATGTAAAGAAACACAGTTTGAACGTGTTTATGAAAAACGTGCCTCCTGTTCTTCTTTCGGCGCTCGCAAGTTTCACATTTGCACAAATAAAAAATTAACTTGAGTGAAATGTTAAAATGTGCAGGTTTATATTTTTAACCATACGTTTTACGCCCTAGTTTTAATACTGATGTGACGCTGTACATACACTAACGTGATGTACTGGCATCAAACAAGCGAGGCAGACCACGCCAGCGCCCTCTGCTGCTTCAATAGGCTATCGATTAATTTTACATCGATTTCGGTCTTGGCATATTTGCATCTGTTATTAACTCGCAGTGCATCGTTACAGCCCTATAAATAAGTTTAAGTTTAGTCTTTTGATAGTGTCTTTTTTAAATATGGGATTACTTTTGGCTTTTCTAGCTTACCACAGAAATTCTCTTACTTCCTTATCACTTATAGAGAAAACCTCTTTAAAGCCCCTGAGAACCTGAAGAGTTTTCTTTCTAATTAAGTTAATCTCTTTCAGTGATGGCGGGTGAGTTAGTGATGGTGGGCTGTCAGTTCATTGGAATATTAAGACTGACTGTTCTCAGAGAGGAAGGAAGAACAGACGTTTAACATGTTTCTGTTTTGTTTCCATTAAAACTGTGGTGGATGTTTTAAGTGGCACCCAAGTTTGTTTCCAGGGGCTTTAATTATTGTAAGACTCAACTTTCCTCACGTAACATGGAGTCGACCTGAAAAAATCTGAAGTCGTGCAACCCCAGCTCTAACAGTTGATCAGTTCTTCTTTAAAAAAGATTCAGTTCACCCAATGCCGTCCAGAACAGCGTTCCAAAAACAAATCCTGCCTTGCTGACAAAAGACAGCACCCTAATTAGTGCTGCACCTAACCATTAATTTCTTTATCAATTAATCTGTATACTATATATATAATATTTCGTAAACACTCTTCCCGCTGTGGGGGGCTCAAGCACAAGGAAAATGCATGGCTATTCTAGACGTAATGTATTAAGGATACCTTATAGGCATGTGAGGACTAAGAGTCTAGGCTCTCACTGGACTTTTAGAGGCACAAATGACACGTAGCCTACACGCCTCACACACAAGTAACCAGACAGTTTGTGGACACTATATTTTGGCAGAGAGTCGTTTTAGAAGCAGCTACGTGTGTTTTAAAGCTCCCGTGGTAGAACAGTGAACAGTCTTAGGTCTCTACACTGAACGATAAAGAAACAGTTAGCAATGAGACTTTAAATGACACTACTGAAAGAAGCATGCTACATGTGTTAATCTTAAAATAATCTGGTAAGATGGAACAACAAGTAAAGAGGTGCTGTCTTGCTGCTGTGTTGATAAAATGCTACGGCATGTTTGAGCTTCATGTGCTCGTTTATAGCAGTTGTACTGTTGTGATCATCTCCACTGTGCAGAGCTGACTGAGCACCACACTGTTAAGTTTCTGTGTAAAACACTTCCATAACTTTAGATGCACGCGAGTGATTATTTTGTAGCTGCAGCTTGCGCTCTGGATAAATCCATGCTTTCAGTAGACACAACCATCTTTGTGATCAACGCACCTTATGTTAATCGTAATCAATAATTTCGTAATCTATTACGTTGAAGCGTAAAAGAATGTAATTGGACAAGAAGTCTAATTTAGTGAAATGTATGGACAGAGTTCAGGCCTCGAGATCAGACCTATGAGCATTGGAAGCACCATCATGAAGTGATTACAGTTTCGATCCCCAGTACAGTACAGTAGCTGTCCATGCCTGGGAGTCCAAGAGTGTGGAGAGTGGGTCTTTTTAATGGGTCCTATAACTCGAGCAAAGTTTAGATTCACCCCTTGTTGTGACTGATGGACTATACTTAGGAAAAGTGGGGAAAATCATTGTAATCTCTGGAAACTGTTCCTTCAGTGTAGGTTAAGAGACTTCCTCTCTGTTCTCGTGTCAGGTTCTAGCACATGTTTTTTTTTTTTCCCCACACATTTTACCTCCACTGGTCCAAATCCTAACAGGTTTGCGTCCACTCCTCTGCCTCATACCCACACACTAATGTTTGCGAACTCACACACACAAACGATAATTGCACAGAGATCAGTCATCCTGTCAAAGCACCATGCGCACACACACACACAGCGCAAAGAGTAATTACTCAAAGATTTGAGTCTTCCTGTGAAAGTGTGCCCTCCCCTCCCCCTCCCCCCACCTCCGCTCCCCTGTGGCACACACACACACACACAAGCCTTATTGGAGGAAACAAAGGAGCAATTACCAACCTAGGGTTGCAAGTGTGTGTGTGTGTGTGCACATGTGCCTGCATACATTTAGCCGTATGTTGGTAGCAAATACACCCAAAGTTAGCAGAGAACAATGTGACCATATTTTAACAGTGCTGGGTGTTTATATATTGTGATTTTATTATTTTAGGTGAAAAATAAAAATAGTTTCAGGTCTCCTTCAGGTCTAACTAACTAAAAGAGCCAAAGGGATTTTGTTTACGTTACAGAATATTTCAATATTTTTATATAAATTTATAAATACGGGAACATTTCTGTAGTCAAATATCTGAAGTGGAGATTAGAGATGGACTGAACAGCTTTTTTGAGGCTAATTCTGATCACCCAATACTGATCGAGGCTGGGGCTGTGTTAGGGGTATAAGAAAATATAGAATATAGAAATATTATGTTTCGTGATACTGTACTGATTCTCAAAAGCACAGTATTAATACACAGATTCTTGGCAGACAGTGAATCATTGTATGTTGTTTAAACCTCTGACCACTAGATGGCGGTGTTGTAATCCATTTTCAGCTCCACTCCAGCATTAACAAGCAGCACAAGGGCGCAATGCTGTTGTAAGCATTGGCTAACCTGTTCATATAGTGGTGTGTTTTAATAATAGGATTAGAAAAATCACAATGTCACAGTATATCGCAATATATTAAATTGTGACCGCCGTATCACGATACTTATTATATCGCCAGGTTCTTGCCAATACACAGCCCTAGGCTATATACCATGGCAGGGCTACATGCAGTAATTAGCGCAAGCTGATATGATTCCATTAGCTTTTTGACTGTTGCTGCTGTACTTTTACTGGTCAGATCTGGTCTGCACAGTTTTCTGGATTATTTGTTTTGTGCTAGCAGTGCATGCTAGCTGTGCTGTTTGCTGATACCCACTGTACTCAGCTATGTGGCGTACTTTCAAGTGCCGTGTCAGATTAGTAGTTATAAATGTCTTTGTCCTTGTTCCCCCACGAGACACGTTGATTTTACAGACCACCCTGATGAGTCTCCATCACATACAGTAAAACACTGGCAGACAGACGACATGTTTTCTGTTAGTATATGCAGTAAACACCATAAACTCTTCTCATGAGACCCACAGTTTGGGTTTGTTTGTGGAAAATAAAAGGGTATGTATTTTCACCTAGGGGTTCAGATAGGAATTGCAGGGAGGAGTTCTCCTCTTCCTGGATGAAACACTAGCTGGAAATACAGAAATTAGGCTCATTTGTTTAATGTCATCGATCAGCTAAACTGGAGAAATATCAGGCAATCGCATATTTTGAATATAAAATCGGCCGATACAATACATAGCCAATCAACCCTTCCTTCGCTAGTGGAGTTCAAGGAATCGATCAGTTTTGTATTGACATCTGCAGATTTTTCGCTCAAATATGTCACAGGACCCTGCAGTTCCTTGTTTAAGCACAAAATATAGACCTTTTGACTAAAAATAAACTTGCGTGTATTAATAGAAAGCATGTAGAATATCAAAAAACAGAGGAACTAGCAAAGACTACTACTGATGCTGCGTTCACAAGTATGTGGTAGACGAGTAAGAAGCAAATCGAATAATATGTTTTTTTTTTTTATTCTGCCACCTTAAACAGCAACATACTACAGACCTGTCCATCCTTTAATCGTGTTATGTATTGTGTCCGTTTTAGAGCTCTAGTTTAAGCAGTATTGGTTTTAATGCCTTCACATTTCTTATTGCTTCAGATTGCATGCTACCTAGAATAATGTCTTGCTCTTTTCTGAGTTGTATGTTTCCTGCAGTGAATGGGAGCTGCATGTTCAGAGCTGTAGTAAACTCTTTCAGACTGCTTTTTCTGTTGCGACTGATATTGCTGAGCGTGGCGCATGCTGTGGTAGACAGCGCAGGGTTGGTGTGAAATGGTGCAAACTTTCTTTGATTTCTTTGCAGTGATGGACTGTTTATTCCTCCACAATGAACTGATTTTCTTAGAACTATCGCCAAAAACCAATGTTTCAGATATCAGTTAATTAATCGTACGTAATGTAATCATTTGACTACTATTATATATATTATACTATAATTTATACTATATTATTATTGTTATGAAAACACTAATAGTTCATGTTGTTGTTGATATTGACAGTAGTAACAAGTGCAGTGCCATTTTCTTTCCCCCGGTGAATTAACTTTTTATTATTATTATTATTATTATTATTTTTTTTTTTTTTTTTTTTTTTTTAGTCCTTAAACAATATTGAGATATTCAATAGTTGCAGCTCTGCTTAAGTGAATGGAAATACCCCACTGATAGGTGTGTGTGTGTGTGTGTGTGTGTGTGTGTGTGTGTGTGTGTGTGTGTGTATGTATGTGTGTGTGACAGTGCAGCAGCAGATGTCTGGGTCACAGAGGCCAAAACCCTTCATTACCATCACAAAGAAGCACTCTGTACAACCTTCAGCCTGAACACACTGTTCATCGCCACCCCCCACTACACACACACACACACACACACACACTCTTTCTTCTTACACACTTCAGCCTTTTCTCCCTCCCTCATTCTGCCTCTCGTGCACTCTTGTGTTTCTCGCTCTCTCCCGCTCCCCTCTTTTCTTTCTCTTCTTTCTTTTGAGTAGGAGTGTGTGCGGGTCACAGGTGAGGCTGATGATTTTCTGCAGCCGAGCACTCTAATTGATTTCTAATGGTGGCAGTGCAGAAGAGGGATTACTGAGATCCTCAGCAAAGTCCCCTAGCAACCACACACACATTTAGTTGCCTCCCACCCTCCGGGCTGACTAACCTCTGTTGGTGCTTTGGCAAAATGGAGACACATTAAACCGAGAGAATAACTCTGTTTTGCTGATTCTGAAAATGGTTTATTTACGGTTAGTAATGTTCTTTTCTTTATTTTTGTATTTTTTTTTTTTTAGCAGGATTACTAGTAATGGCACAAAACTGTGTCCTGACCGAACAACAGTTTACATGCCTCTGAATACTCTGACTGGGCAAGTGTGTGGAAGCTCATTCTTAGTGCCATTAACAATTGATAGTTAACCATAATTTTAAGTACATTAAGTTTTGTGTGCGTGTGCGTGCATATATTCTCTCTCTCTCTCTCTCTCTCTCTCTCTCTCTCTCTCTCTCACACACACACTCTCACACACACACACACACACACACACCTTGTATTGACAGCAATACCAACTCTATCTAACCTAACTAATCTATAAACTGTATTGGTTATCAGTGCTAAAGATTATCACTACACTCCAGCGGTTCAATCTGGGCTAATATTAACTCTGACTGTTAGTGATTACTGAAAGAAGCCTCGCTCAGACATTCAGGTAGGCGGCTCCTGTTAGTGTTCTTACTCTTGTTATGAATTTTGCCTTGAACACTTACTACTGCTTGTCATCCCGCACTACCGATGTGTCAAATTCGCATTTTCGTGGTTATAGGGATCACTATCACCATCACCAATACGATACTGTGCTTATGTGCAGGTATATATGCATCTGCTTTTACGTTGGACATCCTAAAGATGTCAAGTAGGAAGACAGGTGTGATGTGTCTGACTGAATTTTTGCTGACCTGGATGGCAGCAATGATATAGCAGTTTAAAACATAAAATCTTTGTTCAGTAGTTTTCATAATATAGTTTAACTAAATAACCGCGTCTGTTCTCTATAACTGTTTTCTTAACTTGGAGTTCTAAGTTCAAATACATTAAGATACATTGAGAGCCAATAGCTTTGGTTGAGCATTATTTCAGTGAACTGTAATAAATTCTTTCAGATACACAGCAGTTCATATCTTACAGAAATCAACTAAAACGATTAGCTATCCTGCTGTATCTTTGCTCTGCAGCAGCTAAACGAGCATTTAAAGACATGCTTAGCTTCTTCAGCTTAATGTCTTTCATTAGCCGAAATGATACATGGCAGTCACAAAACCTGGCGCAAGTGCACCACGTCTCCGATCAGTGGTTGTGGCTTTTAAATCTAGAAATAGTCAATTTGACTGGATGTTAAAGCCTGAAAAAGTGCAGAACTCATCCTTCTACCTGTCACTCACTGATAGGAGCAGACTTTGGTGGAAGGAAAATTGCTGACAGCTTTTCCTGTTTATTCTCATTATCTAAAGTTTTCTCCTTTGCTGGCTCAGCACCTCATCCTCTTCTCTTCATGATGTCAGATAGGCAGAATGCTATAAAAGCATACAGCCTTTTGTTTTGTGTTGCTGTTGCTGCAGGCAACACATCATGGCTATATTTTTGTCTGTTCAGAAACTTTCTTAACTAGCGGTGTATGTGCAGTATACAAACACGTGTGACATAAAGATTATTTTGTTGTAATGACAAGTTAATGTATATTTCCTTTTGTTCAAAGGAGGAACTCCAACTAGTATTTCCTTCACTAGCATTTCCTTCCCATTACAGAATTTGCCATAAGCATTTCCACTGTGTTTTTCATCCTGTGTTTTTCAGTTCCGATCCGATACCGATATATAACTGCCAATACCGATACAAATACCGATATGAGGGCTCTTTAGTTTATTGTCATTGGTACTATGTTTAAGGTTACATAATGAGGCTGAAATAGACACAGCACTTAGAAGAGATTTAATATAAATGCATTCCTAAGGCATATACAAACACAATAGTTTTCTTTCATATCAAATATTTAAAACACAAAACTGAAATAAACATCTTGTGTATCAAAACTTTTCTAGTATGCTAAATACAACAATATGACTGCATGATCTAAACAGTTCAAGTATTAAGAAAGTTGTATCAGCAGCAGCAGCAACTTCAACAGTTTGAATAGTTGAAATAATGTGCAAAACTAAATAGAAATTAAATAAAAAATGGATCGGTAAGTGGATCGGCTGCATTCGCCTGATATCCGATACGTTAAATTATGTCAATATCGGCCCCGATACTGATATTGTACAATTTATAGCATTACACTTTTGCTTAAAATGTTCTGTCACAAATAAAATACTTAGCTTAACTAGGTTTTATATATATATATATATAACAAATAATAATATATATAATAATAATATATATATATAATAAATATATATAATATACACACACACACACACACTCAGATTCTTAAACATAATTATATGTAAAGTTGTTGTTACTCTTTGTATAAATAAACTTTTTTCCAAAAACACTGGAATGTTTTTTGTAATTTTAATGTAGCTCTAGTTTTTACTTGAAGTGAGTAAAAATAATTTATTTGGAGTTTTATAAATAAATTATTTAGTTCAGCATTTAAACAATAAATATACTAAAATATACTGAACAGTATCTGTAATTTGTCTTTCAGTAGGTGATGGTATACAATGCTGATACTAGGCTACGTCAGTGTACAGTATATGGCACTGAATCATAACACAAGTTAGAAATGATGACGTTCCGGACCTTGGCCTGAAGAAAATTTCCTCTAACTGGACCATACTGAACACTAATTAAATAGGCGTGATCTAAACAATGATATAAACTTACATACAGCTTTTGCACCATACATTGTGTATGTATGTGTATAATATTTACTATTATAATTTAAAACATAAGTAAATGTAAAATGTCTTTTGTTGTGCAAAATAGTTTAAAACAGTATATATAGTGTAAACGCCCAGCAGCTCTCTGCCTCAGCAAAAACCGAGCTCAATGTTGTTTTACCTCAGTTTCGCAGGTCATCCATCTCATACGCTTATGTCAGACTCTGCTGAAGTTTAGTCCGTATGCTGTTGTTCACATCAGGAGCAGAGACTTCCAGCGTTTCGCGCCTGGTTGAAGCGTTCAGCCAAGAGACCTGAACGAGGGGCTATTGGGCCGCTATGGTAAAATCTAAATCAAAGCTAAAGGCTATCATTGCACTGAGAGCCTGGCTCTTGCTTGCCCTCCTTCAATAACCATCTGGCCTAATATCAGCTCAGACTATAAGTGACTACACAGCAGCAGGTGAGTGATTACCGTGGTTTTCACACCAAATACCGCTGTTACAGATTTAGCAACGAGCACTTTTCTTGCTGCTTGTCAGCCCACATTGCTGCTGTGCGGTTAAGTTCTGGCACACATGCAAACATTAGTGTGTCAAGAACTGCTTTATGATGTCAGTGATGGATGTTGGTATTCCCATTGTGATACTGCATTGGAGTGCCAGTACCCGCTCTGATAGTGATACAGTATTGGTGTATTAGCCCTATTAGCAGCAGTAGTAGTAATATACTTACATACTGGGTTTTAATAAATAGTTTAATGGAGTACATTTATGGCTGGACTACACTCATGCTTTAATTTCTGAAGTAAACCTCAGCCTGAGCTGATTCTGTAGTGTTTAAGTTGGGTGACCAGCCGCAGGGTCTACCTGCAGCACGTCAAACCATAGATTTACCAATGGGATTTATAGATAAGTTGTGGATGTGTGAATGGACAGTTTAATCTTGTAGGCCTGATGTGGCCGGAGTTTGAGACCCATTACCTAGAGGTTTATAAAACTCAGTAACTGCTCTTAAACTTTTATTGTCTTAAGTGAATTTCCAGTGGAAGGTTTTCAGTGTAAAGGGAAATGCACTGAAATTGCTGTCCATCGTAATTGACCATACACTACAGATAATGCAGAAAGAGATTAGGTTAACACCACTCCAGTGAGTGAAGGGCGTGGGGCTGTCTTGAGTGTGTGTTGGCCCTCATGGCCAGCATTGCCCAGTGTGTGCGTTTGCCTACTGAGCCCTGAAATAGTGGCTGTTTGTTTTGTACTAGAGCTGTTCGCTGCAGGCGGCAGAGGATGTCGACGATGAAAGACCTTTATTTTGCTTACGTGTGTGTGTGTCTGTGTGTGTGTCTGTGTGTGTGTCTGTGTGTGTGTGTGTGTGTGTGTGTGTGTGTGTGTGTGAGAGAGAGAGAGAGAGATGCAGATATGCACGCACAGGGGGAGAGTGTGTATTGTCTGTGTATATTGTGTTGAAGAACAATAGCCCCCCAGAGAAGAAGCAATAGGCCACACAACAGAAATGCTGCGGGGGATAACTGCTTTTCCACACACACACACACACACACACACACACACACACACACACACACACACACACACACTGCAGACCTGTCACTTCGTAAAGCTGCAGATTTGGCCCACACAGCAAATACACCACACATTCATATTCCACATCACACAGTCGTATTTTCACACAAACCCAAGGAAGCCTAGACAGGTGTATGTGTTACAGTTCTGCTTACTATTAGCTGTAAAAAAAAAAAGTCAGTCGGTTCTAAGCAACATTTAGAGATGCACTGATACGGAACGGGTAATAAACATCTTATTGTGGCCAATATTGATATCATAAACCATCATTTAAATTTGTTACTTTTATAATGCTCTATGTGTATATATATAAATAATTTAGCAGTTTTTGTGATTGTATGTGATTGAATATAGCAGTTTCTAAAAATAAGGAACAGGGTTGTGTAGTTGACTGACTGTCTTCATATCCGAGATGGGCTGCTTTAACTGTTAAATGGGTGCGTACATACGTCTATTGTGAATAAAAAAAAAATCTCTGAAAATATCGTTGCTGTCCAATGAAAAACGTGAATTTTGACTTTTCTACATTATTTAAACACGCCAATAGTCATTTACATTGTGTGACAGTTTAATGCTGAATGGACCAATAGCAATGCTCCAAAATAGCTTGGAAAAATTCTGATTCCAGTGACTTGCATTGAAAGTAAAGTATGTTTTTGTTCTCTCCTGTAAAGTTGCAGTTTTGGAGATACTTGTTTTTCATTGGACAGTGACGATGTGTTGATGGAAACAAACTAAAATATAATTTATGATGAAAGTCAGTTTTCTGTTGGAATAGGTTACTTTACACCTCATTATACACCGATCAGCCATAGCATTAAAACCACCACCTTATATCTACACATATTTCATTTGATCAGCTTCAATTACAGTACAGGTGCAGGTGTAGTTCAACACCTACAGTGTAGTTCATCTGTTTTATATACATCATTAGCCCCCCTTCACACTGTTCTTTAACTATCAGGACCACCACAGAGCAGGTGTTATTTGGGTGGTGGGTCATTCTCAGCACTGCAGCCACACTGACGTGGCGGTGGAATGTTGCTGTGCATTGTGCTTGTACGAGTGGAGCAGACACAGCAGTGCTGCTGGAGTTATTAAACGCTGTGTCCACTCACTGTCCACTCTATTACACTCCGACATTGTGTGTCCACCTTGTAGAAGTAGAACCTTGTAGATGAAACAGCTCAGTTTGTGTTGGTCATCCTCTAGTCCTTCATCAGTGTTCGGTGAACTATTCTTAATCCAGCAGTGACAGTGAGGTGTCACTCATACTAGCACAACACACACTAAAACCAGCAGAGGGTTTGCTATAGGGTCTAGAAGTAGGAAAATAGTGCGATAGGGTGCAGAGTTACCTGTTGTAATTACCAGCAATAATTTCAATGTTGGGTCAATAATAATAACAATAATAAAAAGAAGAAGAAACATGGTCCACAGTATGTCATGCATTCTTAAAATTGATAAGAAACGCTACTGTACAGGGTAAAGCTTAACAAATTTTCACAGTAAATCGCTATGTAGCCCAAGTTTGAAGTTAACGTACGCTGTCCTGACCACCAGGGGGAGCTAATTTTGTATTGCTTAGGGTTGTTAATATGTTTAGCTGTAGAGAGATGACCACAGCCTTTGCATATCTTTTCATTATGAATTTTTTTCCACATCATTTCTTTATTTTTTGTAAAATTATGGAGAGTGGTATCAATTAGAGTATTAGTTAGTATTGGTATTGATGATCAGTATTGGCATCGATAAAACGATACCCATCCTTACTCACTGTATATTTCTTTATTTTTTGTGTTTGAAAGAAAAGAGTGTATTTTGTGTAAATGATGAGAACCTTTTGCCTGGAAGTGACTTTATAGCCACTCAGCGTATAGATAAGAACTCTACTCTCTAGAATAAAGCGCTGAAATCAGTCTTTCTCGTTTTGCAGAATTCATGAGGCAGTGTCAAGATTTCAGTGTGTAGATCAGATATATTTTTAGAATAATTTTGATTGCCTGATTGTACATTCAGTGTAAGAGAAATAGATTCTTATAATTGCTAATGATTTAAACCGTGACTAATCTAATTATCAGCTATTAGCCATGTGCAAATGGAATCTTGCTGGTGGCTGTTTGTTGCCATTGATCGTTAGTAACATTTTACTAGATGTATGATTGATCTGTTTCCTTTAACGTGTGTGTTGTATGTGCTGACTAGCATTCATCCACAATGTCTAAACCCTTAATAAGCTAGCGTTACTGTTTTGCTGCACTTTCAGTTTGTTGTACATCACTTTCAGCAGGATCTCTCTAGTTGTTTGATAAGCTGAGAGTAAGAAAAAAACATTGTGAGAAGAAGCATTTCAAGGCATTTAAAGATTAAAAACTTTTCCATTCTTTTCCAGGCTGCGTCTCAGTCAGCACAACCACTGAAGTTCACCACCTCCGACTCCTGCGACCGCATCAAAGACGAGTTCCAGTTCCTTCAAGCACAATATCACAGGTACACCTCACAGTACAGTCAGTGTGTGGAAATGTTTGTTCTTTTGTGTGGATGCACTGTTTCTGACTTGTGTTGTGTTTGTTAGTGAGGTTAAGATTAGGGTTAAGTTAAGGGTTAACTAGAGATGGACAATATTACCATATTTTAATATTACTGTGTTAGATTGTGGTAATGCACTCATAGAGTTCTAGAGAACATTGACCAGCTACTTGTTTTTATTACTGAGAGAGAACAAACACCAAGTGTAATTGCATTCAGTGCTAAAGACTTGTGTGAGATCCAGTCGTACCAGTGCAACACACACTTAACACGGCGCTAAGTCAGTGTCACTGCAGAGCTAAGTTTGATCCACTACCCAAATAATACCTGGTCTGTGGTGGTCCTGCACCTATATAATGAATGTGGACAATAAGTGTACATACAGAGTATGTGTGTATATGTACACTCACGTATGATGCAGAAAAGCAGACCTGTGTATGTGTGTGTCTATACCAGTCCTCTGATGGACCACGCAGACAGAGAGAATGTGGGTCACCTTAGACTAAAAAAAAAAAAAAAAAACAGCTTCCTTTTCCATCCCTCCATCCTTCCTGTCCTTCCTGTGCGCTGAATGATCTGAGAGAAATGGACAGATGAAAGGTGTGCGAGGCCCTGTCTGGGCTGGACACCACCCAGCCCTGACGTACAGGCGAAATGATGAAAAGAGAGCCGGCGGCGAAGACGGACGGACGGATGGATGGAAGGAAGGATAAGCTGATTGATGTGTTGATCTCTGACACGATCTGGAATTCTGCAGGGAGAGCGTGGGGCAGTTTGAAGTGGTAAAGCATCTGAGCAGGCATCTATGTTCTTCCGCTCCACCAATCATATTCGGCACAGCTCAGTGCCGGCCAATCATGCGGCAGTGCCAGTGAAGCCGGGTTGTCATGGTGAAAGAAATGTTGTAGAGTCCCCCCTCACCCCCTTTCGCCCACCCGCCCACTGGGGAAGAAGGATTAGGTGAAGTGGAAATGAAAGCCTTAAGAAATGTGTGTGTGTGTGTGTGTGTGTGTGTGTGTGTGTAAAAAAAAAAAAAAAAAAAAAAAAAAAAAAGGGAGGGAAACGCCACCCCTTCCCAAACACTTCAAGCTGGAATGTAAATATTTTATCTGATACGTATACCCACCGGCACAGATTGGTTCTCACACACACACACACACAACACCACTCAAGTGTTTTACCTGTTTTTTGTTTGTTTTTTTTGTTTGTTTTTTTAAACTTGCGGTGCATTTACACTTGCTTTGTTTTCTACAGATCAATCAAAACTTTTATCATACTTTTGGTTTGGTTGTATTTCATGGTTGAACCCCCCCCCATCCCTCCTCAGGTGCTCGTTAATCATTTAAAACATGGTCCATTAGAATTTCGTTAGGTCTCAGTTCCTCTCAGAGTGAACTGGTTCAGTTAGTCGGTGGTAGGACTGAGATGGGCCTATATCTCCTAAAGCTAGTCAGTCCTCCGATTCACTTTAAAGCTCAGCAATAACTGAGCACAACACGGCCTGCTTACTGAAGTTACTGCTGCTTTCCATGATAAATATATAAACAAACATTTTGTTAAACCACAATTCTGAGAGTATTTACAAACGTTTAGCAGACAAATCAGCTTACATCTTTACAGTTCTACACAGGTAAGCAAAGGCAGTAGTAGTAGTTTTGCCCCATGACTTTATTATGTGGTTTGCAAATGAGCAAAAAGCTCCAGGTGGAGGGCAGGAGGTGATTTATTTATTTATTTATTTATTTATTTATTTTAACGTAGGGAGCTTTATTACAGGATCGTACATTCACCATTTACGGTTGCTTGAATACAATCTACCTGAGAAAACTCAGGGAGCTTTTATTGAGTACCAAAAGTTGTTGTTTATGAGGGAGAAAAATACAAGACTGAAACACAACAGCAAAATTAGTTTACGAACCTGTGTCTGTGGTCAGGACGAGGCTAAAGGAAGTGTTTTTTTTTTGGTTTTTTTAACAACTGTAATACCAGCAGTCATTGTGAAGCACTGTGGTACTAAAGTCGACCCAACCAATAACAAACAAGTTACTCTTAGTACTTTTTGTGTTGATTTAGTTTTCTTGAGTATAAGCATCTAGAAGTAGATGTTGGGGTCTCTTCTTGGATGCATCTCCTTGTCAAAACATGAAGATCACATCCAACATATTATGCATCGTCTAAACTGGCACAGTTTGGGCTCCTCGTCTCCTTCTAGTCATTTGAGTCCGATCCTGAAAGTCAGGTGGAACAAGTAGGTAGACCTAATTTACCTTCCGAAGCTAGACTGGAGTAGGTGTCCTTAAACTAGCACAGTTTTGTTCTACCTGACTCTCAGGATCAGTCTTAAACGACAAGTGTTTAGACCTAATTTACCTTCCGAAGCTAGACTGGAGTGGTTGTCGTCTAAACTAGCACAGTACAGGCTCTCTGCCTTTTTTCTCAGTTTTTGCCCTCCAATCTGTATTTTGCATGGGAATCACATGACTGAAAGCAACATGTTGGTATAGCAGTTAATCAGATCCCAGTCTACAGCCTGGAGATTGGAGGTGTTACCCACTACACTCGAGCAGCCTCTGTTTTCACTTGTTTTCTCTCTATTACTGTTTGTGCTGACTTGGCAAGCAATCTTGTAAAGCTGTCTCTCTCTCCTTTTCTTTTTGTGTGTGTGTATCTGTTTGTCCGTGTGTGTGTGTGTGTGTTCCTGCCCTTTCTTGGCCCAGTCTGAAGCTGGAGTGTGATAAGCTGGCCACTGAGAAATCGGAGATGCAGCGGCACTACATCATGGTGAGTGATTCCTTTATGAATGAACAGCAGATTGCACCCAAAGAGCTCAACATGAACTGGAGACTCATCAGCCACCAGCAGTCTGGCTGATTACACTGTAGCCAGCGTGCTAGCATGCAGGAATTACCCAGTTTGGGTTATTCAACCAGGAAACTACACTTGGCACTCTTTAAATGGACTTGCACTGATTTTTGCATATTTAAATGGTTAAAATGTAAAGTCACGCAGAGTGGTTCGATTCGAAATGCGCCACATGTGAATTATTCACACTGCTGGTGATAGAAACCAGACGTCTGAGGAGTATAATGTTTGTAAGCGCTTACACAGAACGGTCATTAATAATGTTGCCTGATGCCTGAGACGCTATTGTGCAGTGGTTTTGTGATAAAGCTTTGACCTAAAAATGTTTTAGCCATTTATTTTAAGGTACATGCAGGATTTCCAAATAAAACTTTTCAGGTTTTGCACGATCAGCATTAACATAATAAAAGGATGCAGTAGGTTTACTGTTGGTTTTGGATAGAAAAAAATATTTGTCATAGATGTTGCGAATCCTGGTTCTGTATTAGGAAGTTCCCCTACAGTGAGCCGCTTCACATCAAACCTGAGTGACCATGTTCACGTCCCAATTACTAAATTAAGCAGATCTTTTATTCTTTCTCTTTAATCAGTGGAATTCCTCTTTAATCAACACCATGAGTTATTGTTGCTGTACCACTTCAATCACATTTTCCACTTGAGCCGTACCACCCTTCCCTTTCAAAACCTTGAAAGGGTCCTTTTCTGTTCATCGTCAGTGTTCATAATTTCATTTTGGCATCTAATGGAATAAATTTACATTTGAACTTTTCCCAAAACACAATGATGTTCTCATAACAGATATCCGAGTTCACCCTCTGTCTGAAACACTCTGTTAAAGCTCCTGTGTCTTTAAGCCCAGTGTGCTCTGATTGGTCATCTATGGTTGGTCCATCGGCAGAGAGGCCTCCTGATACAAGTTCCAGCCCACAGCGCTGAGGCTATTCTTACGGAGCCGTCAGTTCTGATATATCAGTTTGAGCAAGAGTCCGATCTTGAAAGTCAGGTACAGCCAGTAGATAGAACTGATCCGCCTTCAGAAGCTGAACTGGAGCAGGAAGTGCTGGATTTGTACTGTTTTAGCTCTCTGTGTGAGGACGTGTTGAGCTTGCAGACTAGTGGGCAGTAGGGATTGTGTTACAGGATGATGTCACTTTTTAACTGAGGTAAGCGGTTTCTGTGGGCGAGTTTCTTGCTCTGGCATGTACATGGACTTTATAACCATACAAACTGTTTACATGCCTTAAACTATCATAAATAATAACTTTAATGCAAAAAAAACCCCAAACAAACAAAAAGAAAACCTGTGGGTTTAATACACATTTAAAAAAAGCCAATGACTTCTGCAACTAAATAATACTCACATATACTTCCGTCTCTCATCTCTTCATTTGCACTTGTCTTCCTCTTCTCTTATGTTTTTGATCTCCTTTTTTCTGTCTTTTTTTGTCTCTTTCCTTTTTCTTTCTTCTTCTGTTTCTGTTGTTCATCTCTTTTGTCTGTCTTTTCATCTCTTCCTTTTTGTCTTTCTCTTCTGTTGTGCTCTTCTCTTCTTTGTCTTTCTTTTTTCTGTTCGTTACCTTCGGTCTTCTCCTCTGTTCTCTTACTGTTGGTCATTGTCATTTGTTGTCTTTCTGTTCTTTTCCCTGTCGTCTTCTTATTCTTTGTTTCCTTACTTTGCTGTTCTGTCGTCTTTCTTCTGTTCATTCTGTTTGTCTGTTTTCCTTTCATTTTTACATTTCTTCACTTTTGGCTTTCTCCTTCCTTTTTCTTTTCTCTTTGCTTATGTTCTTTAATTTTTTCCTTCTTTCTTTCCATCCTTCTTGGTTCTTTTCTATTTACTCTCTCTCTCTCTCTCTCTCTCTCTCTCTCTCTCTCTCTCTCTCTCCACCCGCCATGCTGTGTCTGCATCCCTCTCTACCTCTTGCAATGAATATCTTGAGCATTTTCTTCTCTCTGGACTGAAACATTGTATTGATTTAGTTTTAAAAGTGAAGTCGAAAGACTGTGCAGGCTTATTGATCAGCACATAAGCGATCAATAGAAGTGGGTATTGTTACAGCAGTGTATCAACATAACGGCTGTGTCTGGGGGGAATATATACGAGGCCTTTTCTCATTTTAAATTCATCACCATTTTAGCTTCTACCAAAGAACTCAGCTTATAGCCTCGGCAGAAGGTGCAGTCCACGTTCTCTTTATTTGAATTGCTCATGTGCACTTCACGTTCACCCACTCGCATTTATGGATGTGATCATGCATACAGGTTCAATCTTAAACCCACCTGTGTACCCAAAGACTTGTCTTACATTTTATTTTAATATTTCTCACTTTATGGAAAGAAAAAAAAAGATTTTGAAAATGAATCAATAGGATATTGATACATTATACTAATATATATATATGTGTGTGTGTGTGTGTATGTATATATAACTAACTACGTAACTATTTGTGCCATTAAATTGACAACAAAATTACAATAGCCTAAATTCTAAAGCTTGAAATTAATGTGGAAGTGCCATTTACATTCTTACAAATGTCATTCTGCCAGCAGCATGTAGCATTGTACAAATTTCTATTATAATAGCATTAATGTAACAGCTGTGGCATACCTTCTTATGTGTAAGGTGTGTGTGCGTGTTGGTCAATCGCTTATGCCAATAAATGTTTTTAATACATACTATTGTTTCTGGTTATGCGGGTTACAGAAGTTAAGTGGACCTACTATGCTTCTCCTTTTTTCTATATCCTGCAGTTTTTTGTGCATGTAAACAATCTGTAAAGTTGTAAAAACCAAAAGTAAAAAAAATATATGCCAGAGAAAGAAAAACTCTCCTACAGAATCCTCTTTTCCAACCTTTTTGTTACAAGGTGATGTCATCTTGTGAACACAAGCTTGGCATTTAAACACATAAAACACTAAAACCTTACCACTCTGAAACGTAAATCGTGCTCCTGTCTGGTTTAGAAGGTGTACTGGGTCTGCCAGCTTGTTCTACCTGACTTTCAGGATCAGATTCTGGTTCAAACTGTACAGTAGAACACCACCCCACTGTAATAATAGCCATAGTGCTGTCTGGGGGGAGAACTTATAGCAGGATGCCACAAGCAGGATGGTTGGCTGGGCAGAACAGAGAAGGCAACCATTCAGAACACACTCATTCACTCACTGAAGCATGTAAATCTATTCTAGTAGAACCCGGAAATGAGCATAAACAGTCCTCTTTAAACTCTAAACTAAATTTAGCATTCCTCTGACCACCACGTAATGAAAACACAGCGTTTAAACGTCCCGAGTTATGGTCTTTTTGCATTTCACATTTGTGCATGAAACTTAATTGCATACATAGCTATGCACTTAAAGAAGGTAAACTAAATGTAATTATCAAGTTTGCACTGTGTGTCATTGACTAGGTTTAGAATCTGTTCTTTTAAGAGAATGTATATGTATAAGAGAAAAGAGTAAGAAATAGTAATATACATTTCTTTAGATTGCTTATATTACAAGTTGTATTCCTCTAAGGGTTAAACTACCTCTCCTGCATAAGTGTTCATAAACTGAAGCTACACACACATACACACACACACACACACACACACACACACACACACACACACACACACACACACACACACACACCATAATCGAATTGCTGAGTGAGTGCTTGTGTTTTTAGTATGGTCTTAATTGATCAATTTGCCATGTTAATCTCATTTGGACCTGGCCATTGCCTGGCTGCACTCACATAACTATATCATTACATCCTGCTATTGTCAGAGCGGGCAAACAAACTGAATCCAGCTTACTGGAAGTTACGTCCATACGTTAGTGTTTACATACATTGTCGTAAACGTTTAGCACACACGTTTGACCTGTCCATGCTCAGTGCACAAATGCTATTGTTTCCAGGTTGGGCAAGCTTTATGAATGTAATACAAATATATTATGTATTGGATGACATACTGTTAAACCTAATGACAAACCGTAGTGGTCAGCTTTATGAACTAGGACGGTCAGCTCCAAAATAACAACTGCATCTGATCTATCCTAGCGGTGTGACCTATTCAGTGTGTGTATATATATATATATATATATATATATATATATATATATATATATATATATATATATATATATATATATATATATATATATATATATATCTATATCTGTGTGTGTATATATATCTGTGTGTGTATATACACAGTATAGATGTTGACATTCTTATGAAGGGACACATTTGTATTTGTGTGTGTATGTACTTTTTAGATCTCATGTGTTATGAGAATATTCAAGGCTAATTCTGTGCTCTGTTCTGTCTGTTGTCTTTGCAGTACTATGAAATGTCATATGGGCTTAATATTGAAATGCACAAACAGGTAAGAGGCTGTGTTCTCTGCTTTGATGAAACTCAGTATGTTCCCTTCCTTCTGTTTTGCTTTCTGTTCTGTTTTCTCCTCCTCTTTTCATCCCCCCACAGAGCTTCTTGAATTGCTCTGAGGAGTGTTCTTGCTGGCTGTTTTTCCCAGTGTTTGCAGTAAATGTTCAATATGTCTGAGCTGCCCTAGATTTAGTGGTGTTTACGTTTGTGTTTGTGTGTGTGTGTGTGTGTGTGGTGTTCATTTATCTTCAGGAATATACTGATGTGTTTGCAGGTTGTGTAGATGTGTGAAGTATGCAGTATTGTGCAAAAGTCAGAGACCACCCTTCATTTAACTTTTTTAAATTTTAGATGACATTAGAATAATTTGAATTAAGGTGAAAAGGAAAATAGGAATCTGTTTTAATTAATTAAAAAGCTTCCACCAACCAAGACCTGGTTAAAAAAAAAAAAAAGAATCTGATCAGATAAACCGTTCTCAAAGCTTTCATCTTTTGAGAGGAAATCAAGCTCGTAACTGCCTTCAGATCTAAAACATTCACAGGTGTTTCTGTTCATCCCTCTACCGTCAGAAGACCCCAGTGCGTTGTCTCTGAATTGAGGAGGTAGCTGTCAAGCAGCTGTTACTGTGAAAAGGATAAAGAATCATAAAGCAGAAAGTTCACAAATCACACAAAGCAGAAAATACAACTACTAAGACTGAACTTTAGAAAAATGAACCTGTAGATTTCTTTATAAAACCATGAGCAAGCCTCGCGAAAAGAATGGAAGCTGCATTTAAAGCTTAGGTGTGGACATGGCAAATAGAAGCTAAATAGTGTGAACGCAATAGACAAAAAAAAGATTTGTATTAGTTGTAAATTTATATATAATATATAATTTATATTGTTTGTGTTGTGTTATTCTGGTTTCTGCCAAATGTTCTGTTGATTTCTATATGATTTCTGTTTTTTCCTAAAAAACAAAGTAACTGAAGGTTGGTCTCTGACTTGACTTACTGCAGGCAGAATGAGAATGAGAATTTTTTACTAGTTTGCATTTAATATTTATATTTTTTTGTAGAACCACAGAATATCAGTTAACATTTTGTATTGTTCATTTATAATTAAGACAGAAAATTACATGGTATAACACAACTTCTACAATTCGAAGTTTAATTGGACATTGTTATAATTTGGTTTTTATGTAAGTACCTTTGTAGGATCAACATTATTTTCTATTAAAGAATTTTCTATTAAATACATTTTCTAGTTTACTGCTGTTGGTCAACACTTGTCTTAAAATTCATAGCTCAGTATCTAAGAAATTTGTCTTTCTTTCTTTTTTTAGTTCATCACAGCCTTTCTGGCCGCCAACTGGAGCTTTTCTTGTTGGCACTTTAATATGTGTCACCTCATTTGCATGTTGCGTTTGATTGACCCTTGTCTTCAATGTTACAGAAAATACCACAGTGGTTAAACAAAATAGTATGCTGACAGACATATTTTCCAACTGAAAGTCGTATGCAAGGAAAGCATGCTGTAAAACTATTAGAGTATGAAATTGTTAGCCAGTGTTCTCAGTTATTAGAATTCTTCAACCTCTTAAAATGGGCATGTGTATCATTCACAAATTTTTAATATCGGCGGTTCCCTATTATGTCTACAAGTACCATTTGTCTTGTGTGTGTGTGTGTGTGTGTGTGTGTGTGTGTGTGTGTGTGTGTGTGTGTGTGTGTGTGTGTGTGTTTTGTGTGTTAACAGCATTATATTGTTTCCTCAGGCTGAGATAGTGAAGAGGCTGAATGCAATCTGTGCTCAGGTGCTGCCCTACTTGTCCCAAGAGGTATCCGCTCCTCCACCATCCAACAGACCTCTTGACTGTTACCACTGCAACACATGTATTGGCGTATGTGGAAACATGTTCAAACAGTGCAGGCACACGCAGAAGCGCACCTGAATGAGCCTGAAGTTTTTTATTTTGCACAAAATTTACATTTTCTCATTACAACGGCACCTGGCATCACATTTCCAACGAGCATCGAAACTTCGCATCCCATTAGCATAGTAGAGGTGCATTAGTACTTGCCGTTTCTTGTCGGCTGCTTTGCCTCAGATTGCAGTGATTCAGAACAGTAGTCGGGGGTCGAATACATCAACATCATATTAGAATCATGAAAAATGAGTATTTATTCACATTAATTATTGAGTCTTTAGCAGTAATTGTTCATATGTGCGTTAAATATATGAATTACACAGCTGCTACACTGAAAAGAGTTTAAAAAAAACTAAAAGTAGGTTCAGAAGTCTAGAGTGGCTGGAATCATGGACCCAGTACTGGGAATCACATTAGATCATAGGATGAGTGTTTCATTATAGCCTTAGTCACCTGTCATTTAAACAGGTAATCATTTTTCCCCACCTTTTCCTGACATTATATCAAAACTATGGGCCAAATGTGCTGACCTACAGATTAAAAATAATCTTTTTTTTTGTCTCTTGGGTGCTTTTTGGATATAGAAATGAACCCTAAGCCCAGTGACAGTTAATCAAGGTCCCGCAGTCACAGTCCTGGTGACAATAAAAGTAATTTACTAGTTCACAGACTTGTCATTGGTTTATTGAATTGTTTCATGCAAATCCTAAGAAGGCACTACAGTTAGTACACATACACATAACAGGACTTATAAACATGTTGAGTGATGTGTGGATCACATTTTATTGTGCCTGACATGATGAAATGGTTCTAGACACTGTGGAACTGCAATGGTTGAACATGACGATATACCACAACTTGAACTATTCTATTATCTTTGATCATAATATTATTATCTCACATTATTACTGTGTAAATGTCTTTTGTGTCATGATTTAAACTATTGTGCATGTGTTTAAAACATTTATATTGTGTGTGTGTGTGTGTGTGTGTGTGTGTGTGTGTGTGTGTGTGTGTGTGTGTGTGTGTGTGTGTGTGTGTGTGTGTGTGTGTGTGTGTAGCACCAGCAACAGGTCCTGGGAGCGATTGAGAGAGCCAAGCAGGTCACTCCACCAGAGATGAACTCAATCATTCGGGTAAGCTGTCTGCTTTATTCAGCTGAAAGCTTGTGTGGGAGTGTGTGTTGGAGTTTGTTTGTTTGTTTGTTCGGTCTTTTCTGTCTTTATTCCCTCTCTGTCTGACTTTTTTTCTTTCTCCATCTCCTGTTTGCATATGTGTGTTCAGTTCATCCTCAGACGGTGTATGGGCATGTTTGTTTTTGTGTGACTGAGTGTGTGTTCTATTTGTGGCGTGTTTATGGACTCCTATGTGCACTACTATTCTAAAGTTTTATAGCACTCCTGCTGCGACATGCCTGCCGCTTTCACATGTCAGCCTTGAAATAAACAGCATTCGTGACTTCATAGTAGAAGCCACTAAAACATTGGTATAGTGATCGTGTTGGCGATGAAAATAGATGATCATCAGTGTAGACTGTTGTAAAGGTGGCGAAAGGCAGGAGGACTTTATGTAGTACTGGGTTCTTCTAAAATACAACGAGACGTCTGGCATCCATGACTCCTAGAAACAATAACATCCGGCCCACAACGACAGACAGCAAAAGTTTGGGAAACTGACCTCTTCACAGAGCATTCCACTCACGGCTGCAGTCTGCTGTATGTCGCGACTTGCTGTTTTCCAGTTGCTGCTTCTTTGAAAACAAGGGAATGTCTGGTTTGCCGTCGTCCGTTTACCGCAAACTTGAAGTAAGACAAGATAAGATAATCCTTTATTAGTCCCACAGTGGGGAAATTCAGTGTTACAGCAGCAAAGGGATAGCAAGGCACTCAGTACAAACAATAGATCAATAAACAGTACAGTATATAGAATATAAATCCTAAAAATCAACATCTCTTAAGAATATATTTACAAATAATTGCACCGGGGTAATGGAAAAATATTAAATATGATTGCCTGGATTATAAGAAGCAGACCTCTTTTAAAACTGAACTTGTCCCTGCAGATTTCTTTAAAGAAGTGAAAGCAAGTGTCTCAAAAATAAAGGTGCATTCACCCCCTTTTTTCTGACAGCTTCCAAGTACGAAAAGTTTGAGTGTGTGTTTTTAGGTGATGGGCTTTTGTTTGAAATGTTTGTTTTTTTTATACCAGTTTTGACTGAAAAATAATAAAGTATTTTTTACTTATAATACATTTTATAATCATTAGTTGTCCCATTACCTGCACCTTTGGTCAGTTTTGGACCAAAGGCACTTGGATATTTATTTTATCATAATGTATTCTCGATGTTATTAAATGTATCCAGGCTTCCATGTGGATATGTCAGGTCACAAGTGATGTGTCAAGTGAGTTATAGCAAAGTTGAAAGGTTCTAAAATATTAGTCTTTTTATACATTAACCAGAAACCAAATTGTAGTTGTTATTATATAAAACCATTATATTACAGTACTGCAAATATTGATTCGTACCTTTTGAACACCAACTTTGTCCTTTTTATGTCCACATCCGACACTGATAGGTGTGGGTATTATACAGTGTGTTATCATTATTTGTCTAATCATATCACTGCCCATAGAAAATTTTTGTTCTTTTAAACACAGAGGCTTTTTTTACACATTTAGATGAATAGCCCAATAGCAATGCTCCAAAATAGCGTGGAAAACTATTCTGGTTCCATTGACTTTGAATGTAAAGACTATTATCGTACTCTTCTGTAAAGCTGCTGTTTTGGAGATACTTGATTTGCTTTGGACAGCAACAATATGCTAGCGTGTGTATCATGAGTCTCATCAGTAGTTCAGAATACTGATAAATTGTATGAATCATTAAATAGAATAATTTAGACCAGTTTAAAGAGCAACTAATACCAGCCTGCATACAGCAATTTCACAGTAACACATAGTAGCCCATTTCTTTTAAATGTGTTGCTGCTGATTTACTGATAAATCTCAGAAACATGAAACTGAGATGAGGAGTGATGAATGCATCCATATCACCCACCCATATTCCTAACCCATATGCGGAACCCTGTGTGCGAATGTGTCCTCTCTCTAACCTGTGTGTTTTTGTCTGTTATGCACAGCAGCAGCTCCAGGCCCACCAGCTCTCTCAGCTGCAGGGTCTGGCCCTACCCATGGCCCCTCTGCCCCTGGGTCTGACCGCTCCTGCCCTGCCAGCCGTCTCCTCCGCTTCAGGCCTCTTCTCGCTCTCAAGTCTGCTCGCCTCGCAGGCTCACATGGCTAAGGAGGAGAAGAGCACCCGCGAGGCTGCAAACGACAACCACCGCGACGACGACGGTGATAAATCCGACTAACTGTACCTTTGCTAACGGCAGAGACGAGAGAAAAGCACATACACCGAAACCCGAGAGTCCAAGAAGAACGACGAGTGGGCGTACCAATTCCATTCAATTACAGTTATTTAGGAAACGATTAAGTTTATCATGAAATGTTACATTTTGTTTTTTTTTTTGTTTGTTTGTTTTTTGGCCCTTTAAAGTTGTCCTGATTTACGGTCAACATAAAGTTACAAAGTGTTGTTTAGAATCGTGGCGATATACAGGTCTGTAGCTTAGGCTGTGGCAGTGGAGGGTCCGATTTTTCTATACATATTTAAAATAGCCTCACACCTTCAATGTGACCACATCGTGATTTTTATTTTTTTGGTACAAATCTGAATTTTTTATTTTTTAATAATGATTAAATACTCAAATATGGAAGATCTATTTCCACGGTAAAGGGGTTTGTTTAATTGATTTGTTTTAAGAAAAGCCCAACGATAAGCACACGCTGTTGTAATCCTAAGATTCTAAAATCAGTGCAGGTGAATCACCAACTTCACTACACTGGTGCATTTTCATACTACAAAGAACCACCATTGAAATACCTTTCTTCTGTTACACTGGCTATTCTTTCCCTTTATCCAGTCATTCCATGGTTGATTCTTCTTTCTGTTTCTAGATGCAAATGGCTGTTAGACCTGGCTTATATGTGCCTCACTCGTGTTTAGCAGCCTGAAAAAAATCTCCACTGTTAGCACTTAGTTAACCTTGGCGTGCATCGTTGAAGCTGAGAAAACTCACGAGTTCACACCGGCAGGATCTCCCGAGCGCAGGTGTTTTCAGTCCCAGACTGCACACATATGATTGATGTAAAGGGCCCTAAAGCATACTAAATAAGCCCCGTTCTAAGAACATGAATGCAGACTACTTTAAGTGCTACTGAAGCATGACAGCAACTGTGTACTGATACGTAGGAACCATTCACTGAATAAGAGTAATGATGATACGACGACAGTAGCATCAGAGTTTAAACCTGATTTTTATTTGTCTGGCGTGTCCTGCTTCTCATCGGGCCATTCTTTTGGCTTCTCTGCTTTTTCCTCTGGCCTTCCTGTGCTTGCTCCATATTTGAGTTCATTCAGCTTTTATTATTATTGTTTAACCCTCTGGAAAACTACAACATCCGCCCAGATCCTCCTACATGTGGCGGAAGGAATCCAAACTTTATCAAACGGGCTGCCGGTCTGAACTAAACCGAGGTCTGTGGTCAGACAGTCTGTGTAAACACGGTGATGTCCAGTTTGAGGTAAACTGCATGTCAGCAGGAGTTCTTAAAAGCCAGATGTAAAGAATGTACTTTTGGATTTTAGCTTTGAAGAGACTGTGTGTCAACTTCGTTATCTGCCTGGATCTATCTAACCAGCATGCACGGTCCAAAAACTAGACTATGGGACTGTATTGACCTGCTTTATAGCAAACAAGTTCATTAGCAGGACAGTAAACTCAGGCCGTGTTAACAGAGTTGACAAATTACGACTTGGAACCAGTCAGTACTGATTGGCACTGGTCTGTCTCATCAGATACATATACTGTATATTAAACCTAACAGTCGCTGATAGCTGCTTGAGCAGAGCCAATTACAATTAGCGTAGAAGTTTCATTATTAGTTGACGTTGGTCATCCGAGCACACCGTATGCTTGACATCTGGACAGTAGGTTGCGTCATCGTTCCTCCACATGCCAATTATAGCTTTAAAAGGCAAACTTGAAAACACAGTTGTACTGTTTTGTAGTCTGTACGCGTGAACACAGGGTTCCCATCAGTAGTCTGTTTATTTTCTGCACGTTTGGCGAACAATAAAAAAAAAAAATAAATTCAAATGTATTTGCTAATTTTGCTGCCAGCAGTTCATTCCATCAAACTGATTTTTAGCGATAAGTGTTTTACTTTATGGTAATTTCCTGCCAAAAACTGTCTTTCATATTTATCCGTCATCCCAGCTCTATCCCTCATATACAGGCTGTTTAATACACACAATATGATTGAAAGCAAATTGCCCATATTCATCAGCTCAGTGGAGCCACAGGCGAGCAGCTTTTCAGAACTAATAGAGTGCATAGGGGTGATTTGCCATGTTGAAATAAGGTATGAGATGTGGCTTGTGATTGGACAGTTCCTGAGATATAGAATACTATACAAATTAAGGATGATCTCGGACTGTTGCACAGTAAAGTATGAAACAGGAATACCTCGTGTTCATGTCGCTCAGAACAGTGTAGGCATCGTATGCTCATCTGGTGAAACGATACACTCTTTTACTAATACTATACGTAATGTGCAGTCAGTACACCTAGTATACCTTTCAGCGGTTGCTGAGAACAAGTGTTGGATGACACCTGCACTGTGGTGTTTGTGGGTTAAACATGGGAAAGCTTTTTGGTTTCTGGAGCACTTAGTTTGTGATGGGTCACTCAGAAATTAAGAAGAAAGTGGAACCAAATAGCTGATACGTAGAGCAGTTCAGCTTAGCAAATGATTTGTAGGAAGTGTCTTGATGCTTTAGGCCCAGTGTAACTGTTCTTTCATTTCTCTTCTGGAAGCACAGGCCACTTGTCTGTTCGCCCCTGTAGCCTCAGTAGAATGCTTTGAAAAGTGCAGGAGAGCAGTCGCTGGCCGAGAGTACAGCAGATCAAAGAGGAAGTTCACTGAAAATATGGGAGGTAGAATCAAAGTCTCTGACTTGCTGCTTCAGCCGTTCACAGTTCCAGTACAGTACATGAAGTCATTGCTACTCCTTACACTGCAGATTGTTATTTGCAGCTATAGCGGGAACGCATTGATGTACCTTTCCTGCTGGAATACTCCTCCTCTGTGGGGCTGAGCGGCAAAACGTTCTGCAACAAGGCAGTGTTTATTAGAAACTGTAGAACTGGGACTGAAACAAGCCATGCTTAAATTAAAGACAGTTGGATTTGATTATAAAATGTACATTCTGTAAGTTACTGAGGTTAATGGGTTATTTCAATGTTTCCTTATTTCAAGTATAACTTCCAAATTTACAAAGTTTCACTTTATCTGAAAAGTTGAGTTTGTTTTGGTTGCCTAACACTATGTAACCATTTTCCCAACACCAAGAATAATCATTATGAATGTTTTTTGTTTGTTTTTTTTTTTTAATGAATGCTGACAAAAACCATAGATACACAGCATATAAACAGAAATGAAAGATGTTAAATATTTAATGAATTAATAGTCAGTACGGTTTCTAACTTACTCAATGATTTTAGCCCAAAATCCAGCTTATCTGACACAAAACACTTTCTACTGATCTGCATTTTAGTGCCTGGATTCCAGCTGTTCCTGTAAATTGCAGCGATCCTTATGAAGCTGAAGTAAACTTCCTATCTCCCAGCTTCCCCTGTTATCCGTTTGGTTTTCTTCTCTTTGGCTTTTGGCGGTCTGTGAAAAGATGGCTCTGAATCTATTCGTGCAGTCAGTCACACAACAGCTCTTTCACATTTTGGTTGATTTTGTATTTCTGCAGCTTTCATGCTGAATGCTAACACTGTCACTCAGTCTTTCTGCCACTCGCTGGGCGTAACCACGGTGATTTAGCAGTGACATCACATGCATATTTTCTATGATTTCTAAGACTTATGATTTAGTAACTGCTGATTGGATGCTACTGTCAAACTAACTAATAAGGAATGTAGTTATGATGGTGAGGATCTAAAGTGGGTCAGATACTAGTCCTAGCAGTTTAATAGGTTAAATTCTCCAAACGGTGGTTGTGTAATGTGTACTGTCTCATATTAAACTATTTACAGATGCAAATCGGCCCAAGGTGGTGTTTTGGTAGAAGACAATAAAGGGCCACACTAGACCTGAGAGAGAGTTTACCCAGTCGAATGCTGAAAACACTGGCTGTGTAATACGTTGGTTGGCTCATTACTATTAAATTTACAGTAAATAAAACATTTACAGACTGAAATTGGCTGAAAGGGGCAAAGGGGCCATGCCGAACACATACAAGTGAACCTCACCTTTTATGTGTTTTCATATGTCACCACAGGGTGGCAGTGTTTCCTGAACACCCAATGAGCTTTTTGTCCGGTGGTGAAAATGCTGATTGGTCTCTAGGTTGGTACTACCTACGGTGTATATAACAGAGGAGCAGTACATTGTATGATTGTTTGTTTGATTCTTTTTTTATATATATATATATTTCTTTTCAACAATCAAAAAGAGCAGAAGGGTGTTCACACGCTGTGCTGTTTGTGGTAGTCTGATGGTAGTTTGTCCTGAAGTTGTCTGAATGCTTGTGTGGGTTTTATTTTTTTTTGTTAGCTGATAGAAATTTTATCTACTGTTTATGTACTGTATGCTTTTAGTACATACTGGAAATGTCTCGCAGCATCATCACTTATGCAAGGAAGCCTCTTTGTGTTTGGCTTTTTATACATTTAAAGTTGACCGCCCACCCCCCCCCCCAAAAATGCTTGCTGAGTACAGATGCACACATGTATAGTTTATACACTGCTGGATATGTTTTCTGAAGGCTGAGGCGTTTCTCTCTTTGTGTAAAGTGACCTATAATCTGTGAGCCAGTGTCCTGAAATGACCCACATGCGCTAATCTACAGCGTCATGTGACGGGGCCCACGAACGCCATGAACAACAACAACATCAACAAATGAACCGGCAGAACAAGCGTTCATTGCAAAGATTAGAAGTTCTGAAGAAAAATTGTTAGAAGAGATTTAAAGCTTCTGCATTGTTTATTAGTAGAAGCTTCCCCCCATAAACACAGGATTATAATGGTAGTAATACATTTAGCCACAGAGGGCTAAAGTCCAGTCTGACTAAGGGCCTTTATTGCTGTATTATTAACAAAGGGCCACAAATTTGTATCCAATGTAGGACCAGATATGAAAATGGTTCAAAGTTGTGCTACTTTTAAAGGCGCAGTTTGTAAGATGAAGCAACTCGACGAACAGTAGGAGGCAACATATCACTGGAAAGTTGTGGTGTCCACTTCCATCATAAGAAACAAGGACACGTACAGTCCCACCTCATCCTCCCTGTTTACTCCTTACCAGTCTAGAAGAAGCGTTACAGGTTCAGCATCAAACTTCGCCCAATTACTCTCTCCCAGCAGTGGACTCGCTTCAAAGCCACTGTTAACTATTGTTGTTCTTCTTAGTGGTGCTGCTAATGATTGCTTTGCCAAGAGCTTCAGGCATTGTTGTGCTTATTCTTCCTTTCTTTGGTTAACCAGGACCTTTAACGAGTTAGTATAACGTGTGATCAAGGCAGTGCTACAGTACCTCACTGCAAAGTGGTACTACGAGACCAAGAGGGCTAGCATCAATACATGGACGTCTTTGACACCATCAGAACTGGTATCTTCTCCACGTTCTGTTGCTCAGTTCAGTTCATTTTGTATGGTCTTTAACTAGAAGTCTTACAAATTGCGCCTTTAAACTGGTAGAACTTGCGTCCTCTGTTTCTAGGCGTGTATATAACAAGTCCAACTGGTTTTAATGGGTTCAAATGGCTTCAGGCATTATGTGAAGTGAATGCGAATGTGCAACCTTGCACCTTTTTGCTTTTTATAATGTAATTAATTTAAGGGGTTTTTTTTGTTTTTGTTTTTTTGTTTTTCAAACAAGCGGACACAGTATGTTTTTGTTTGTTTTATTTCTATTCTAAATTCTGTTCTGTTAATGCACTTGATCATCACTTCAGTACGGTGTGTAATTAGGCAGGGGTGAGAACACAAAAGATTCATACAAAACTAAAAGTATGTATGTATGTGTGTGTTTTGTATGTGTGTCCATGTTGTGAAGGGCCAATTTCTATACATATATAGATATATCAATATACATATAATTTTGTAAAACATTTTGTATGTATAAAGCTACATTTATTATGTGTGTGTGTTCGAGGGACGTATGCAGTTTGATGGAGCAACAGTATGATAGAGACTGCTGTATATCAGCTTTATGGTAGGGCCTCAGTACCCGCACATGCAGACTATATTCACTCACACAGGTGCGTAGACAGCGGCTGTGGTAGTCATTGTTAGGTTAGTAGTCTTTTGAGGGAAGCAGCCCGTCTTTTTGGGTGCTGGTTTCTTTTGCTGTTCTTGTGTTTTATGATTGACGTTGTTGTTCTTATTAGGGATGTTCCTACATTATTCGAACCTTATCTTGTTCTTCAGCATCTAAAGCATGTGATTGGTAAGGGCAGTTCTCTCACTGTGCAAAGGAAAACATGCACCTTCAAAAAGTGGCCAAAAATGTTCTTCACTTTTTTAATGGAAGTCAATGGAACCAGAAGTTTTTCAAGCTATTTTGGACCAGTTGGTCCAATTATCATGAAATTTTCACCCAGTATAAAAAGCAGCTGTCATGTACAACGTATGTATTTATACTGGCTGAGTCAAAAGTCTCAGGACACCCTTTTGTTTTAGAAAAGAAAGGATAAATGACACATCTGAATACCCCAGCAAGTAATGAATGAGGGGGTCTTTCTTTTAGAATATGTCCCGAACATGTCCACCAACTTGAAAGCCGCTATATTGGATCAAGGGCAGGTTTTTCCACTGGGAAGGTGGGAAGGTGCCCCTTTAAATCTGTGTTCAGCGCCATATATACAGTATAAACAGCAGCTGTCGTGTTCAAACAATATGGAAAATTTAGAGAAATTGAGATGCATGTTTTTTTATTGAACAGCGAAAAGATTCATATGTTTTTGCGTTTATGGTTATTGATGGATTTCAGCAGCCCATCGTCTTCTGTTATGGATAAAGATAAAGATAAGGTTTTCGAATATGTTGAGATTCCTTTAGGATTCTTTTTAACCGGTGGCCAGATGCAACATCAGCTAACCCTGAGTTGATGTAAGTGCAGTGTCATTAAGTTGCGTTTCCATCACTTGTACAGTTGATGTTGATTTTCAGTCGGGCATTACTGTAAAGTACATTGCTGTACAGACATTCTCCATAACTCCACCCCTCTCCAGATCCTACCCTCTTCCTCGCTCCGTCCCCTACGATTGTCAGAATGTCTTTTTTTTTTCTTTCCCTTTTCAAGCTTTGTACAAGTTCTTTTTCAACCTCCTTCATTTTGTGATGTATGTAAACCTCTTGAGTGTATACTTGGCAGAAAGTGTATGTAATTTGTGTTATGAAAATCAATATTACAGCTTTGTTTAAAGAGAAAAAAGTGGAGAAAAACAACAAAAAAAGTTAAGTACATTTAACTCTTTGTGAATGAGATTCTGCAGTAAGGAAGTATTTATGGTGCCTTACAAATAAAAGCTTCAGTGTACCTCCAGCTGAGCCTGTGTTGTGTTTTTTCTGGATCCCTCAGATCATTCATTTTCCCAAAAATGCTCACATACATATAAATGTATTTATACTGGGGCAGTCAAAAGTCTTGGGACAGCCTTTTATTTCAGATACGAAAGAGAAAATGACACATCTGAATACTCCAGCTAGTAAAGGGTGAGGGGCCCTATTTTTTGGGCTATGTCCCAAATTTGTCCGCTATCTGAAAGCTACCATATTGGATCAAGGCCAAGTTTTTCCAGTGGGACGGTAGGAAGCTCCCTGGTGCTGAACAGCACCTGCAGATCTGTGTTCAGCACCAGGGGCAGCACACTTAACATGGTAAATGTGGTTGCTGTTGCAACTTTGTGTTGATAATGTTTGAACCACAAGAGATATTGCAAATCTGATTGCATCGGTCGATTTCTGAGACAGTTGTGGTCTTCTCTGATATGCTGAATGACCACCTTCCCATTGGAAGAACTTGCCCTTTTGATCCAATGTGGCCATGTTCGGGACATATCCTAAAAGATAGGCCCCCTCACTCGTAACTTGCTGGGGTGTTCAGATGTCATTTTCCCTTTCGTTACTAAAATAAAAGGGTGTCCTAAGACTTTTGACTCAAGCTGCTTAAGTATAAGGTGTAACAGTGAGAATGGTGACTACATTGTTGGAGCTCTAAATCTCTCAGTATACTTTCAGTTCACAGTGTTTGTGATGTGATTCAGAGTGTCATGATATCAAATAAGCAGCTAATTGGTTTAGTGTGATTCAGGATAGGCCTACAGTTAAGATGTCTTCTGCCCCAGCACCTCTTGCCCCAGTTATTAATTTATTAATGCTTAATCATTAATAAAACTTTAAATGAGGTTATGAAATAACTCAAGTTTGGGAGAAGGACCACCTCCTTTCCATCATTACACACACTATATAAATCACTCCTCACCTTCTCATGATGAAATTCACACCTCACCCCCTCCCCATCTCCTCACTCTTATCCAAAATCGTACTCACTCTTAACTTGGTGGTCTGGCTTCAAAACCCAGCAGCAGAAGCCACCCAGAACTCCAGCCCCAAGTTTCTCAGAGTTCCCCGTCCTTGCCCTGCCTTAGTGGTCCGCACATCACAAAACACTTTTTACCATCAGACCATCAACGATGAATTTTTGCACACATACAGCAGATGGTCTTAACACCACAAAGAAACACTGCAGCTCTTCATGGTGGTCTTCAACAGAACACCAGTCACTTATATGTAGATATAACTGGCTAATTCAACATAGTTACTCACTTCCTTTAATACATCCCCTTTAATCTTACACACTGCTCCTTTAATAGATCCCCTTAAATCTTACACACTGCTCCTTTAATAGATCCCCTTATATCTTTCACACTGCTCCTTTAATAGATCCCCTTAAATTTTACTCACTGCTCCTTTAATAGATCCCCTTAAATCTTACACACTGCTCTTTTAATAGATCCCCTTAAATCTTACACACTGCTCCTTTAATAGATCCCCTTAAATCTTACACACTGCTCCTTTAATAGATCCCCTTAAATCTTACACACTGCTCCTTTAATAGATCCCCTTAAATCTTACACACTGCTCCTTTAATACATCCCCTTTAATCTTACACACTGCTCCTTTAATAGATCCCCTTAAATCTTACACACTGCTCCTTTAATAGATCCCCTTATATCTTTCACACTGCTCTTTTAATAGATCCCCTTAAATCTTACACACTGCTCCTTTAATAGATCCCCTTAAATCTTTCACACTGCTCCTTTAATAGATCCCCTTAAATCTTACACACTGCTCCTTTAATAGATTCCCTTAAATCTTACACACTGCTCCTTTAATACATCCCCTTTAATCTTACACACTGCTCCTTTAATAGATCCCCTTAAATCTTTCACACTGCTCCTTTAATAGATCCCCTTAAATCTTACACACTGCTCCTTTAATAGATTCCCTTAAATCTTTCACACTGCTCCTTTAATAGATCCCCTTAAATCTTACACAATGCTCCTTTAATAGATCCCCTTTAATCTTACACACTGCTCCTTTAATAGATCCCCTTAAATCTTACACACTGCTCCTTTAATAGATCCCCTTAAATCTTACACACTGCTCCTTTAATAGATCCACTTAAATCTTACACACTGCTCCTTTAATAGATTCCCTTAAATCTTTCACACTGCTCCTTTAATAGATCCCCTTAAATCTTACACACTGCTCCTTTAATAGATTCCCTTAAATCTTTCACACTGCTCCTTTAATAGATCCCCTTAAATCTTACACACTGCTCCTTTATCTACTGTTCACTTGAACAGGGTTATCCCAACTTTTGAATATGACCATATAAATCAAGAAAAACATTTTCAAATGTTACTGCTTAATACTTAATTATACTTTATTATAACTGGGCAGAAACACGTCTTGAATTATGGGCAGTCGTGGGCTGGAGGTTAGGGAGCGAGCCTTGTGACTGGAAGGTCGCTGGTTTTAACCAACAGGACACTGAAGTGCCAAGGTACCTAACCCCTGACTGCTCCCCAGGTGCTGTGGTGGGGCCAACCACAAGAGATTGCACGGATGGGTTAAATGCAGAGATCTTGAATTTCCCTCTGGAATCAATAAAGTATCTATCTAATCTGATCTAGTTGGTTCTGTTATCAGTGCAATTGCATTGCAACCTTCTGATCAATGCATATATTATAGTTTAGCATAATCGTGATCATTAAAAGAAATTAATTAAAATAAATTGATTTGATCCACAAATGTTACTGGAGGTTCCTGAGACTTAATTTCTGGCTGGTCTGTACCTTAGTGTGTCCAGCAGATGGCGCTGTTTCTTCACAGCTGTGCTCAGTCTAGACTTTCTACAACTATAAGCCATTCACATGATTGTTACTGGTGCACATCATTGCACGTTCCTTGCGTGTAGCACCAGCAGAAAAGGGTGAGCAGGCCGTGCGTCCTAGTGGTTACTACATGTAATCCTCTCGGCCTAACTGACCCCTCAGCGGCTCCTGATTTCGTTCTCTGGTCCCTGAATGCAGTGGTACAGTTACCACCACGCTTCACTTTCTCTTTGTATTCAGCACAAGATGCAGCATGTGGAGATAAATTCTCTGGCGTCCCCCTCCTCTCTCCCTCCATCTCTCCCTCTTTTCTGCAGTTCTCCTCCTCTTGTGCATTTCTATCAGTCGATGCAGTCGTTCCCGGTGGCAAAGGAGACTGACATGATATTTCATTACCCTCTCTGAGGCGGTGGCTGCTGTCACTGTCCTTCACTCTCTCATTCCTCCGCCTGTCACCATCCTCCCATCCCTGCTGGCTCCTCCTGTCTGCGCGTCTCGCTTTTTCACTCTCCTTCTCTTTTCTCCTTTCCTCTCCCGTGTTTTTTTCACTTCCCCATCCCCGAGACGCCACCGTTCTTCCTCAGTTGTAGTTTCCTCATCTTTTTTTTCTTTTCTTGCTTTTACTCACTTGTTCCCTGCTTGGGTGTTCTGTGTACGTGTGGTTTGTGAATGCTCTGAGGAAACTGACCTCAGTTCGATCTTTGGAGACGAAGGCTCGGTGACAGCACGGCAGTGTGTTCATTTGTCTGTTCAATCCCATTTTTATTGATGTCACAGCCAGTGACACTTCATTACCAAGCATGTCATTACTTAAAGGGGAATTCCACTGATCTTTCAAAATTTCTGTATGGACCAATCAGTGAGATGTGAACAAGGTCCTTCAGAGGGGTTTGATGTGAAGTGTAATGTCAGATTTCCTTACAGTGGTGGCGACGGGAGCCAGAGGTCATGATGTCTGCAACACAAATATAGCCATTTTACGTACTATACAAAACTACTACTGAACATACATACATACTAGAGATCGACCGATATATCGGGCCGATATTTGCCATTTTTTATATATCGCATCGGCCGATATCAGTGTTTCGCAGCGCCGATTTAAAGTCAGGCATGTGCTGCCACCGTATGCGAAGGACCCCAAACAAGTGAAAATTAATAGTTTATAGCGAACAATGACGTTTTTCCAGAACAGGTGTTCTATCATTTCATCCTACCCATCGATCGGTCCTACCAAGGATTACATTTACATTTACATTTACATTTACATTTACATTTACGGCATTTAGCAGAGTCTCTTATCCAGAGCGACTTACAAAAGTGCTTAGTGTTGGTTAGAGTATGAATCTCTATCTAGTACAAACAGGTTTAAGTCCAAACTACTCTTAAACTCAAACACTGCCATAAACACAGGGCCAGTGCTGATACCTAGAAAAAAGACAATGCAATACCTAGCAAGACTGGAACACCTACAGAGAAGAGAACAAATACAAGACTACATACAGTACAAGTGCAGTACTTACCCAGTGCTCCTAGAAGATCAAGTGCATTTACAGTTTATACCAGTACTTTAGTAGATTAGTGTTTATAAGTGCTTTACAAAGAGATGGTGGTCTTCAGTCTGCGTTTGAAGACCGTGAGAGAGTTCGCTGTTCGGACAGCCAGTGGAAGTTCGTTCCACCATCTGGGCTCCAGGACAGAGAAGCGTTTTGTTGCGTGTCTTCCATGAATCTTGAGTGATGGCGGGTCAAGCCGAGCCGTACTTGAAGCGCGAAGGGCTCGAGGTGAGGTTTGACTTTTGACCATTGCCATAAAGGTCAGGAGGAGCTGCTCCATTCTTGGCTTTGTAGGCATCAGAACTTTAAACTGAATGCGAGCAGCTACAGGAAGCCAGTGAAGGGAGTGCAGCAGTGGTGTGAACGTGGGAATTTGGGATTACATCAAGATGTCGATGGTTGGCGCGTACGTCCATGATTTTTTTATAATGTTGTTTATAATGTTTTAATGTCTTTTGAATGTTAATTGTTTTTTACGCTTCTTATCTAAATTTAGCCTAGTGTTACTGTCTGCTTGACTGTTCCAAAAGCGTCCGTGGCAGCTCATAATCATTGACAAAATAGCAGGGGGTACTGTTTTATGACCATATTTACACTATCAAATAATCCTACCTGTGTTTTTAATGCACTTGGTGGAAAATAATACCGCAGGTATTAATACTGCATTAAAACCACAGGTAGGATTATTTGATAGTGTAAATATGGTCATAACACACCCCCTGCTATTTTTTAGATGATTATAAGCTGCCACGAACGACTTTGGAACACTCAAACAGACCGTAAGATTAGGCTAATTTCAGACAAGAAGCTTAAAGAAAACAATTAACATTAAAAAGACGTTAAAACATTGTAAACAACAAGGATTAAATTATGCACGTATGCGACAACCATCAAAATGTTGACGTAATCGTCATGTGCGCATGCGCAGTAAGCTTTGGTAGGACCGATCGATAGGTAGTGAACCACAACGGATGTGTTACTGCTTAGCTCCGGGGCTAAAGCTAACTGCTCTAGTGTAATACACACATTAACACGTTACTGTTACACACCGAGTCTCTCCGGAGCAGACAAAGCTTCCCAGATATTACTCAGCTTCCAGCACTCGAGACAAACAGAACTAAAGAAAGAATAAAGAGAACAGTCATTACAGCATATCAGCGTCTCTCTCTCTCTCTCTCTCTCTCTCTCTCTCTCTCTCTCTCTCTCTCTCTCTCGTGCCTTATTCTCCTTAAGGAACCGAAATTTTACTACAGTAAAATTTACTACAGTGCGGTAAACATGTCGGCTGTGTGGAAGTATATTTCAATGCACTTCTTAATAACTTTTTTTGGGGGGTATAAAAAAGTATAAAAAGATTTATGTTACACTCTTTCAGCAGTAATGTGGTCATACTGTATTTTTGGGGGGGCAGATAAAAATATTCCACTTCTTGGTATTAATAGTGTGACATTTTAGCAGCAAAAAAGCTTAAAACTATCTATCTATCTATCTATCTATCTATCTATCTATCTATCTATCTATCTATCTATCTATCTTCATTACTGCATAGGTGCTAGGTAGGTGGCAGGGCTGCAGCAGGAGAGACTAAGCTGTTGTTGTTATTAACGTTGTGTATATGTGTTGTTTGTGTAATTCCACACTGGCCTGTGTGGGTTTGCTATCTACCATAAACAGACATTGTGTGGAAGTACCTCTTCAATAGTGCTGTTTAATAAAAGAGCATTTGCTTAAAACACTATGTTTCCTGTGTGTTCTTCTACCCTGACGCTACGGTGGGCTCATATCACCATCTCTTTTCTTTTAGAGTGAAGCATTTCAGATTCAACCAGTTTGAATGAATGTTTACAGTTGAACACATTAATTATGCACAATATTGGTGAAAGTCTCCTTTAACAAACAACACTGTGTCAGCTGAGTGTATAACAGTTAAGCTATGATAACATGTTTCATTACTTGTGGGCTGGTGGTCGAGGAACTAGCTCTGTCACCAGAAGGTCACTGGTTTGATTACCTGAACCGACAGAACACAAATGAAGTGCTCTTCAACACCTAACCCCCAACTGTTGCATGCAGTTACACAGCTCCACCAGAGAGGTCTCTAAATCCCCAAAATGTACATTATGTGCTTAAATGTGAACTTAAATGAAGTTCCTCTGGACTCTCTCTGCCTTCTGACAGGTAAAAAAAATCATACTGTTTTCTAATTTTTTGGAATTGAATGGCATGTAAAATGTTTATATTGCAGGGCAACAAAAAATTGGTTGAAATGTAAATAAATTAATAAATAATGGCATAATTAAACTTCAGTATTGAGAAACTGCTCATTGTGAATGAGAAGTGAAACTCAGTGACATGTGGTGCCACAAACAGTTATTCGAGAAGAAGTGCTCCTTGTCTATACAGGAAATGACCAGGGTGGTTTCTTATTATATGTGGTACCTGTGGTCACTCACGGGTTACAAGTGTGTAGTTTTGTTATATAAGCAAATCCTGACATAAAAAAAATGGTATGAAGGCATCGCTGAGCACTTTGCTTATAAATAAATCAAGAACAAGGATATGTAGCACAAGACCCTCCAGCACACACTGTCATTTCTTTTATTGGTAATTTTTCCATTTTGTTGGTTATTTGATCACTTTTATAGAGAACATAGTTGCTAAAAGATTCAGTCTCTGTAGTTTATTATTGTTGTATTATATGTTCTATTATGTTATATTAGCAGTTGTCAAACTTGGGTAACATTTTACTTAAACTCTGCCCCATAACACTTACAACACTGATAACAATATCATTAACATGTTATGGCTTGTTGCTAATTTATTCAACATAATAGCCAATGCCAACCTCAAAGGCAACAAAATGTTGGGTTTAAGGATACTTCTTCTGGAAATGCCTTTTTTTATTTTGGTGCTGAGATCTTACACATCGCCTGTGTTGCCTTCAGTTTGCAAAATGAGTAACAGTTCACTCTTTTCACTAGTGTTTTATATACACTATACGTATCCTGAGCACAGTTCCAGTTGCCGAGCTGTGTGAACCAACTTGCTATGGCGCCACCCTGAGGCAGAACAGTGCTACAAGCTCTAGTTGATTAAGAATACCAAAGATACCGAAGACAGAAGCTCTCCGTTTTGTGAGACAAGCAGTAAAACAATGACTTTTCTCTGAAGTCGTATTGAAATGTCTATTTTTTTCCCAACCTAAGATCATCGTACATTTTTTTCAGGGTCCCCCAAAATTTAGATGTTGAGATATTCAGGTATCCATTAAGGGTTCCCCAAGGCCCACCTGTATTCGGTACCTTGATGAGAGCTCATGAGTGTGTTAGACTTGTTTAGAAAGTTCTTGGAAATTATTGTTATTAAGAGTCCCCCTCCTAAGAACTAGCTTGTACTAGTACTGGTACTAAGAACAGCCATTTCTGAAAAGGGCTCTACAATGACTATCCTTCACTAGATGGAATCAGTGGAACGTTTAAGTGTTTTTTAAGAAATCTGCATAATTCAGTCATTGATATGTAAACATAGTCTCTCAGAGTGGTTTTGAAATAGTATAGAAACTTACCAGCTCTGAATTTGAGGAACCAGATGTTGCCAGGTTTACAACACAGACATAGTCTGACTCACAGTAAGAGAGATTATTCTGACCGTATATAGTTATCATTGGTCAGCTGTGGACATATTATGGGCTTGTGTGTGCTTTTTGTGCAGAGATGTGGGTTAGATGAGTTGGCTGTGTGGCTATCTTGGACTAGAGTTAGGTGACCTGCCTGCTGCCCCACTGTATTTCAGGGTGCTGGCTGGTGGTCTCTCCACTGCTGCTATGCTCACTAAAGGATCAATTGCTTAAAGCACTATGTTTTCGCATCTCTTATTTGCTAAGATGTCACAATATAGTATTAATCTAAATTACAAAATAGAACACAATACAAAAATTCACTTTGGTTGCTGTCCATATTGTATACATCATTCAAACATTTACAATGTAAACCCCTACGCCCGAGAGTCAGCCCACTGGAAATGAGATTAGAGGTGCAGGTTAAAGCTACTATCCATTTATTATCTTTTGCTTTATCTCACTAGTTGGGGTCATGGGCTGGAGCCAATCCCAGTATCATCAGGTGAGGACAGGGTACACCATGGACAAGTCGCCAGTCCATCGCTTGGCCAACACACACTCACACCTACGGGCAATTTAGAGTGAGCGATCAACCTATGTTCATGCATGTGTTTGGACATGTGGGAGGAAACTGGAGTACCCGGAGGAAACGCACTCAAGCACGGGGAGAACATGCCCACTCCACACAGAACCACCCGGACAGAAAATCAAACCCGGATTGTCTTGCTGTGAGGCGACAGTGCTAACTGCTACACCACCACGCTGCCTTTAAAGCGACAGGACTTAGAAAGAAAAACACTAAAAGACTTTGCACTTGCTATTTACAAGAAGCATCCATTGATGTAAACCACGCCTCAGAAAATCTGATATCCATACTGAGATCAATAGAGAGATCAATACTGAGATCAATACTGTTGATTTACACAAAGCTGGAAAGGGTTACAAAAACAACCCTAGACTAACAGCTAAAGTCTTGAAGGAATCGTTAGAACTTGCTGAAGAAGTGGTATGTAAGAATTGGGGTGGGGGTTGGAAGAAATGGAATATAACATAGAAAACTGTTTTCATTAGCATATTATTGTGTTGCTGTTAGCTTAAAAGGAGCCTTTCATATCAGCACAAACTGGCCTACCATAATATACACAGACCAGCCAGAACATTACAACCACCTCAGTGTATCTACACACATAGTCCATTTGATCAGCTCCACTTATATAGGAGCACTTCATAGTTCAACACTTAGAGACTGTAGTTCATCTGATTCTCTGTGCACATTGTTTATCCCCTTTTATCGTGTTCTTTAATGGACAGGACCCCTGCAGGACCCCACACTGTTGTGCTGGTATGAGTGGATCACACATTAGTGCTGCTGGAGTGTTTAAACAGCTCAGTATCACTGCTGGACTGAGAATAGTCCACCAACCAGCAACATCCAACCAACAACAGTGTCCTGTGGACCACTAATGAAGGACTAGAGAATGACCACCACAGACTGTGTAGCAACAGATGAGCTATCATCTCTGACTTTACATCTACACAGTGGACCATTAAGGTAGGTGTGTTTAATAGAGTGGACAGTGAGTGGACACAGTGTTTAAAAACTCCAGCTGCTGTATTTGATCTACTCATTCCAGCACAACACACTCTAACACTGAGAATTACCCACCACCCAAATAATACCTGCTCTGTGGTAGTCCTTTGGGGGTCCTGATAATTGAAGAACAGGGTGAAAGGGGGCTAACCAAGCATACAGAGAATCAGAACTACAGTCTGTTAGGGTAGAACTACAAGGTGCTCCTGTATTGTAAGTGGAGCTGATAAAATGGACAGCGTGTGTACATACATGGAGGTGGTTTTAATGCTATGGCTGATGGGTGTGTATCGTTGGCTCCGTTAGCAGGTAGGATATTTACATTTTAAAAATACTACCAGCATTAAAACTATGAGGCTGAAGTTCAGCTTCTCATTCAGCAGTTTGAATTTGAATTTGAATTTGGTGAACGTCATTCAAGGAAAACTGAATCCCCATATTTATTCAAGTATCCTACAGGTCAGAGTGGCTTTCCATTGGCTGGAGCCCAGCAGACATTGGCTGATACAGCAGGACAATGTTTTTTTGTCAAATCCAGTGAATATCTCGTCATGGTCTGCTGACGGTCCGTTGCGTGTGCACATCGGAAAGAAGTGTGTAAATGGGAAATCAACAAAGTGGCTCGGCGAGGAGACCTCCGAGAGCTTTCCGAGAGGATTAAGTTGGCTTCCTGTTTGTCCTCTTCTTGATTTTTTTTCTGTTCTACCTTAAATGGTACTGCAGGTACCTTCAGGCACCTGAGACTGCTGCACAATTTTAAGGTGGAACAGAAAAAAAATCAAACAAGAAGCTGAAGCACTGGAATGTAACTGCTGCTCTGTTTAAGATGAAAGCACCCAACTTACGCTTCATCAGGAGGTAAAATCCATGAAAAGAACTGACTAGGTGTACAGTTTCTGCTTGACAGGTGATACTATGTTATAACTATGTTATAATGTTATAACTGTCTGTTTTCAAAACTCTGTAAAGCTGCTTTGAGACAACATTGTTGTAAAAAGCGCTATATAAATAAAGGGTCCCACAAAATTTAGATGTTGAGATATTCAGGTGTCCATTAAAGGTTCCCCAAAGCCCACCTGTATTCCGTACCTTTATGAGAGTGTGTTGGACTTGTTTAGAAACTTCCTGGAAATTATTGTTTAGCCATAAATGGAAAACTGTGGGCTAGACGAGTTGGCTGTGTGGCTATCATGGACTAGAGTTAGGTGACCTGTCTGCTGCCACATTACTAGTCCAGTGTTACTAAAGTGGTCCCATAAGTTTAGGAGGACGGAGCTTCTGAGGTTTTTAATTTGCTTTGTTGTTCTCCAGAATCGCACAATTAGCCTTTTATTGTGTAGAAATTCCACAGAAAATCTGTGTTAACCAGAACTATCTTCCACTCGTGGGTGAAGGCGTTGATACCACCATCTTGGAAGGCCTAATACAGCATCTACGGAAACTTAATGAAAGGGCCACAAGTGTAGACTAAGTGAAGATGTGGCTCCTCCACAAATCCTCGACAGCTCATCAGAGCTCAGTGGCAGCAGTGAAATGAACACGCTTTAGCGTGGCGGTGCATTCCTCTCATCATCCTCCATTTGGCCATATCTGTGAATATTTCCTGCTAAAGTGTCTTTAATAGCTGTAAAAGCGCTAAAGGCTGCGTGATTGTGTGCCAGTGTGTCCCGGCCTACTCATCTATCTCACACTCATGACTTTGATATGCACGGCTCAGTAATGAAAACCACATTATCTCAGACTTGCTGCGCTGTGTTTCTTTCCTCCCTGATGAGACACGAGGATGAGGGTGAGCTTAGCTGAGTAAGCACCTCTTTCAAGGAGAGCCCGCAAGAGCTCACACGTTCATAAATATTCACGTTTCGCGCTCGCACTGAGGTTTCTGGGTGCTTTCTAACCCGCGCTGGCCTTGTTTACGCTTTTATAGCCGATCCGACCACTGAAACGAGCCGAGGCGCGCAGTCTATCCGAAACCGCGGCGCAGAAAGGACTTCATTACCCACGATGCCACATTAAACGCGGAGATGCAGGTTATTTAAACGCGCTCGCGGGATTGGCTCCGCCGCCGGGGTACGTCACGACCCAACGTGGGGACGAGGGCCGCCGATTGGCGGCGGCCTCTCTCCGAGCAGCCAATGAGGCAGAGGCTGGGAGAAAGAGACGTTAAGGTAGCGTGTGTTCATCATGCGGGGACAGTTGGTTAAAAACTAGGCTTTTTAGCGAGACTCGACTTCGGATAAACAGCCGACGGTCGCGGAGAAACACGGGTAAGAGCGGCTCTCGCGGTCGGGTCTTTTGCGTACATGTTTATTTCTTCACGGTTGGGTTATTTGACACTGTTGTCAGGGGAAATGCTGGCCAGCTCCGCGACTGAATGCGATGTGGCCCACCTTAAGAGCAGCTTTCGCTCTCCGCCAAGTTAATGTCAGGCTCACAGGCACAATAATACAGTCTGGGGTCTGCTGCTGTGAAGCCTGCTGGATCATCTGCTGACCTGCTGTTCACTCTCTCTCTCTCTCACTCACTCTCTCACTCTCTCTCTCTCTCTCTCTCTCTCTCTCTGCGCTTCCTCTCTCTCTCTCTTTTGTACGTTTCAGAAACCAGATATCCGCGCCACACTTCACTGTTTGGCTGGGATGTTTACGTTTTCGTAGCTCGCGCAGCGCAGAGGGAGAGAGAGAGGGCGCGTGCGTGCGTGAGTGCGCGCGCTTGTAACCGCCACCGTCGCCGCTGCTGCCGCCACCGCCGCCGCCGCCGCCGCCGCCACCACCGCCACCGGATCCGATTCGACTCGAATTGAAAACCGACGCGGGTTCTGTTGTGTTTCTTTTGAAGAAGAGATCAAAGGAGTTCGCCGTTGCCGACCCAGCGTCTCGCGCGGCGGAGGAAGGAGAAGAGTTGTGGAGCGAGCGCGCCCGTGGATGGATGACCTCCAGCGTCGCGCGGCGCACACCATGTATCCGCACGGGAGAGCGCAGGTCAGTGATCTGATGGTCAGCGCGTCTACTTACTTTGTGAGGGTATGTGTCGGGGGGGAGGGGGTTAGGGGTCAGGGGGCTCGTTAGTTGCAGGGTGGTGTTGGGGTCAGGGTTAAGGTCAAGGGGAGTGGTTAGATGTGTGTGTGTGTGTGGGGGGGGGTCATCTCTTTCAGATCCACATTGGCTGACTGCCTTATATAAGTCAGCGATGCACAGGCCGTGCAGTCATGTTGGTCTGAGCAGTGATGCAGTGTGCACGCGCGCGCGTGCGTGCCTGTGTGTGTGTGTGGTGTGAGCCTGCTCTATATAAACATGTCCTAAAGGCCATATGATGCCGCTGAGGCAGAGAGAGGGAAAAGCTGATGTATGAAAAGAGAGGGATTTCTGTATGTATGCAGAGAGAGAGAGAGAGAGTGAGAGAGAGTGAGAGATGCAAAGCTGCATATGGATCCAGGCCACTTCATTCTCCACCGCAGATGTCATGTTGTATTACCTTCAATGGGAAACATGATATTACACACACACACACACACACACACACACATAATCACTGTGTGCAGTGGCTGTATTTATGATGGCATGCTTTTACAGGCCTACACAGATATGCAGATCAAACAGGTGTGTGTGAAGGAGAAAGAGAGTGTATAATCTGGGAGCACTGTTGCTCTGTCAATATTATGTGTGTATACATGCATGATTGGTGTGAGCAGCGGTTGTGTGTATGCCTAAATAGTGTGTTTTGAAAGAGCGTTAGTTAGTGTGTGAATATGATGTTATTTATATGCTTTAATTTGTGTGTAACCCAAATTAATGTAACTGTAAACCGAGTAAAACTGTATATAATCCAGAGAACGCAACCTGAACACCTACAATATTATATGCATACATGCAAATGAGAGAAAAAAAACAGTTTACTCGTACATAACATTACAGTCATGTTAGTCATGGTATAACTTTTGCAGGCTGAATGTTACTGTCATGTTACACAACACTAAAATCATGTTACACATGTTATAGCCATGTTACACTCATGTTATACATAATAGTAATCATGTTACACATCATGCTACAGCCAATTTACACATAACGTTACAGTCATGTTACAATTATGTAATGCTAAGCATGTTAGATATAAAGTTGTAGTCATGTACATGTATGTAGTCATGGAGTTATAGTCGAAATCATGTTATACATAAAGGTAAATGTGTTATAACTAGTACTGCAGGTATGTTACACTTAATGTTACAATCATGTAATGTTGGTCACCCAATGTGAAATGTTAAACAAATTATATGTAATGTTAGTCACAGTACAAAATAGTGTTAGTCATGTAACACAACATTAGTCATGTTATACATACTGTTACTGTAATTCTGCACATATTGTTACTGTCATGTTACACAACATTAAATCATGTTACACATTATGCTACAGACAAGTTACAGTCATGTCATGTGAGTCAAGTGTTAAACCTGTTACACAATATGTTAAAAGCATGCCACAGTCATGTTAAACTAAACACAATGTATAGTTTTACAGTCATGTTACTTGTAATGCTAGGCATAGCACATATAGCGTTAGTCATGTTGCATATAATGTTACAATCATGTTTAATATACTGTTTATCTAAGATTAGGTGTAAGGTTTCACAATAAGAAAATCATGTTATGTTATGTTATGTTCATGTTATCCATAATGATAAGCTTGTTACAGATAATGATATAGTCCTGTTACCCATACTGTTATAGCCATGTTACACATAATGTTAAAATCATGTATCAAATAATGGAAAGTTGTCTTGCTGCTGCTACAGTTATTGTTGTAACGCAGTATTGTAATGAGAAAGTCATGTTGCAGTCATGTCATCACAAGTAATATTACAATCAGTGTTACACAGAATATTACAAGGGGAATTTCAGTAATTATTCCGTAGAACTGTTTTTACCACATGGCTCTAAAATAATCTGGGGATTTGGGACATGGGGGTGGGAGATACCCTATATCCGCAGATGAGTGAGCCTCTTTGTGTTACTCATGCTCAGTTGAACCAGACAGCTGAAGGGTCAAAGCCTAGTATAATAACTAGCATATCTAGAACTATTGTAACCTAGAATTTGAAACCCAGTTCCGTGTAGATACACAGTTCAATACAGTGCAGTGTGTTTTCATATCAAATGCATTGAACATGGTCAGGATGAGCAAAGCAAAGAAATGAAGCTAAAATGCACTGAATAAACAATCTGAGCCACTGCGTTTAAGCTCTGTTTAGACGTTCCGTCTCGGTAGTTGCACCACCATAAAAAAGTTGGTGCCACTGTTCTGTACTAATTCTAAGCCGAGCGCTTATAAATGGATATGAAAGCGATCCACAAGTGCCAGACATATAAAGGGAAGGATATAATCATAAAAGGAAAGTAGCCTGTATCTAGAAACTCTGTCATGTGATCTGAGCTAGATCTAATTTGCTTAACTGCAGTGTAGGTAATGTGCAGGCTGGGATTTTCTCTGCTGTAGCGGTTAGGAATAAAAAGAGGCGGTAATAAAGGTGAGGCCATCAAGATTAAGAAAAGGCTACAGCCGAGGCTAAAACACAGCTTGTCGTGGGCACTGGAGATCAGTGTTTCTGTGCATGAAGAATAGCCTTAGATGTGTCTCTGTAACACTGTGGGTGTGTAGTTATGCATGGAAAGCATTACCCACTGCAGAGGTATTAGAGGGTCGTTTTAAAGCAATAAGCCAGCGTTCGGCTAATGTCTCTGTGTTGTATGTGTATTTTAACATGAACAGTAAGAAGAGGTTAAAAACTGGTTTATTCTAGGCACACATACAGTAGAACATAAAGCAGCTTCCCTTTGTACTGCATACAGAAGTAGGCGGTAGAGATTAGATTAAAAATGTTGAAATACTAATTTAAAACTTCTTTTAGTTTATGTTTAGTCTACTTGGTCTATGCAGAGCGAGAGAGAATATCAGCTTTCATAGTACTGATTAGTGTTGCACCGATACAGATACGGTATCGGTATCGGCACCGATACTGGCATTTACATACAGTATCGGTATCGGCAATAGAGAGCGGCGATACCACGAAGCTTATTGACTAAATGGCTGCACGTGTTTCTGCATTGTGGCAATTTTTATATTTTCATAGCTCTGAAACTTTTTAATGTGCAGTTACTCAACCAGTAAATGATGTTCTTTCAAGGTTATTATATCTTATTCAGGATAAGACATAAAAAATACATCATATAAAAAGTGTAACACTATAAATATCTGGATTTATAGCCATATATCGAGCATTTAAGTTGGTATCGGTACTCGGTATCGGCAGATACCTGAAAAGCTGGTATCGGTATTGGTATCGGTAAGGAAAAAGTGGTATCGGTGCATCCCTAGTACTGATAATGTATAGTGAAGTTTGCAGTAAACCTCTAACCAGTCAATTAAAATTGGGAGTGGGGGTTATATAATTCAGCAAGTGTAAATTATTGCAGACCATCCCAAACCATGCCATATCAACTTTGGACTAATGTGTTTTTAAAGCAGGAATATGTAAGATTTTTACTTTAAAACATTCAAACTAACCAACATTTTGTAACTACAATACACAGCAATAACTGTGTCAATGGTATATCAAGGATGTCTGTGTATCGTGTTGCAGAACTATCTACTAAAGTTAGAATGTGGACCAGCCAGTCTTGGCCTATGCTGTCCTGTAATAACACTGTGTACCTCAAGAGGCGATAGTGAGTCACCGTAGCATGGAGTCGAATCAGGCCATTATGAAGGTTTTCTAATCTCTCGTCAATCATGTTGTGCTGCTCCCTGGTAGATCATCTAAGAACACAAAGCCAACGAAAGGAATAGTAAACACAACCATTGTAACGGCCGCCGCCCACGCTTGGCAGTAATTCAAGCAGAAGAAGTTATATAAATAGATGCGAAACGAGAGCTAACATAGGTGCTGCTTCGCACCACTGGTGATGCTCTTGGTGAGTGAAGAAAAGAAGTCTGATGCTGAGCTTGCAATGTCTTTTCTGTGGGGGACTGGTCATTTTCTGGTGGTATGTTGCCACCTATTGTGTGGAGTATGAATTTTGAGAGGTTGCGTAATCTTATAAATTGCTCCTTTAAGCTATCACAGTGTATATCACTGTTGACAAGAGCAGTAATCAGCGAGGAACCCTTCAGAAAAGGCCTAATTCCTTCTATGGAATCAATCCTTATGTGAATTGCTGTTAGCTTAACCCTAACATACCACTGGAATCCTATATAGGTGGTAGCAGAAGTTAGCATGATGGGATGTTTCTTGAATTTTGACATTTATGGCCCAGAATGAAGAAGTAGGTGTAACTGTCATGGTTCAGCACTGGCAGCAGTACGATTACGGTACTGGTTTTTTGTCAATATCGTTCAACCCTAGAAAGAATAAACAGCCACTGAATGTTTTTGTTACTGGATATGACAGTGAATGATCAGTTTAAGCTTCACTCAAAGCAGAGATATTCAGTCCAGTGTTTTGTGTGTGTGAATTGATCCTCTGTCTGTGTGTTTATGCCATGCTTACTTGTGCACATGCTTTGTGTGTGCGTGTTTATGCTGTGTGTTTGTGACAGCAGGCTCCCTGCTGGGCCGGTTATGATATGACTCCATTGGGCAGCTTCTGTCTGCTCTCAAAAGCCTGCCTGATCTGATAGTGGTGCACTCAGACAAGCAGCAGGCCTGTGTGTGCGTGTCTGTGTGTGTGTGAGGTTAAGACAGAGTGTAAGAAACATAAGAAAACAGAGCAAGAAGGAAAGAATAAATAGGTGTCTGCGAGTTATGCTGTGTGTACATTTGGTTTGGTCTGGTTTAGAATAAGAAATTGAGATACAGTATCAAATGAGAGACTCATTTGTGCACGCTGACTGCATTATCATTCTCCATCTGTTCTGTATTTACAGTCCATACAGTGGCGGTGTTAATGATTAAATCTGCACTCAGCAAATGCTTGCAAATCCGTGTTGGCCTGTATTCAAATGAAAACAGTTTAAGGAAATTTAAGATACAAAGATATTTATTGTTTCAACTAATTACCTTTTTTGTTTTTTTTAGTATATGCATATGCATTTTAAATTCGAATACAATTGAGACCGTGGCATGTTTACCACTGTGTTACATTACCTTTGAGGACACTATGTGTTGTAGTCCATTGTCAGAGATTGTGCTTCCTAATGCGTTACAGATTTTTAAGGGAGACCTGCACTCTCGCACTACGAAGCAGTGCTCTTGTTACACATGCGGAATGAAATGAGCGGGAACGTCACTGAAAAAGATGTCATCTAGATGGCTGTATGTTGTTGCTGTTCAAAGAAAAACATTAACTCAAATTGTTTTTTATTTTTTTGGCCTTATTCGAACACGAGAGGTGCTGTTTACATAATGTGAAAAGTTCACGATGATTGGACCAATAGAAATGCTCCAGAAAAATCTTGTTCCATTAACTTCCATTGAATAGAAGGATAGTTTTGGTCTTCTCCTATACAGATGCCGATTTGGACATACTTGTTTTTCTTCGTAAAGCGACGATGTTGCTCTAAAATAAGAGTGTACCACTCAGAATTAATGGTGCCTTCACAGATAAGCATGTTGCCCAATGCCATTGGACACTAACGTATCCCCATACCATGACAAGCTGGCTTTTGAACTATATGTTGGGTCCTCTTTGGCCTGGAGAACATAATTTCCAGAAACAGTTAAAAAGTTGTAATCAAACCAAAGCCACAGATATATTGTGATTTTTCGAATCCTACTATTAAAACACACCACTATATGAACATGCTTACAACAGCACTGCGCCCTTGTGCTGCTTGTTAATGTTGGAGTGGAGCTGAAAATGGATTACAACATTGCCATCTAGTGGTCAGAGTTTTAAACAACACACACTGATTCACTGTCTGCCAGGAATCTGTGTATTGATACTGTGTTTTTGAGAATTGATACAGTATCACCAAACATAATATCCCGATAGTCAGCGTTTTGATATTTTCTTACACCCCTACTTTGCATCAGGTCAGCACCGGTTCTAGATGCTATTGCTAGATGACTGCTTTGAGTAGTAGAGCTGCCTCTCTTTATACGCAGTTGTGATAACATCAACTCCCTACCTATTCACCTGGGCTGCATTCGGCCCAAACAAAACATAGCTATATGTTATATATATTTAAACGAAAAGTACAGTCATGTGGACACACTAGGGCTGCACGATATGGACTTAAAACTAGTATTAAGGCGATTATATTGCAGCATACTGTGATTGCGATACATCCTGCAGTATATTAAAAATGCATTAGTGAGGTCCAGGGAGCCTGCAGATAGAGGCTACAGATTAGCCTTGATCAAATTCATTTCCTTTCACACAAGTGCTTCTTTACATCCAATCACCCACAGAAACACTCATCTGGAATGACCGGTCAGGATGCTCACGGCACACAATAAAAACCTGTGATTGATTGCAGCGCTCATTTGCATATTGGAGCCTTCTGAGATACCATTATCGCAAAGGCCAATATCATGATAATGATAAACAAATGGGGACACATGAGCCTAAGGTCAGCATGCCCAGCACTAGCTAGAGGGGTAAACAGCCTGTCAGCATTGGACTGTGGAGCACTGGAACTGTGTTTTCTGGAGTGATGGGGCTGCATTCATTAGCTTTAGGATAAGTTGGAGTGATCCAGAACTAATCATCCAACTGTGTGACCTCACTAATGTTGCAATCAGAACCTCACAGCAATGTTTATTGAGGTTCTCCTAAAAGAGCAGGCTGGAAAAAAACTGCCTGCATTATATGTAAAAATTATACACAGCTGAAACATCACCTGGCATTAAAATGAGATGTGAAACTTGCAGCTGAGAGATCACATGACTAACTGTAGTATTTTTTATTATTGGTGTACTTCCCCTCGTACTGACCAATCATGGTGAAGCATGGAACAGAAGTTTGTAGTAAGGCAGAGTTTTAAGTTATGATGAGGCAACACTGTAACAGAGGCTCATCCTCAGAATCTCTATCATGCTTCTAATGTAGTACAGTCAATCTGATACAGGTGACTTTGGGCATATTGAAGCCATGGCTTCTCAGTGCTGTGGAGGTCCTGACCACTTTATCTCATTTCGTATCTTATTATTCCTGCCGATAGTCATTACTGAGGAACACATGTTGTGTTACGGGCAATCACACACACACACACACACACACACACACACACACCTCTCCTGTAGACCCGTGTGCTGCTGTATCTGTGGCCCATGTGCTGAATATTTCAGCAGCGCCTACAGTTATTCACGGCCCTTTGATTTCCTCTCTCTCTCTCTCTCTCTCTCTCTCTCTCTCTCTCTCCTCCTTCTTTTTACTCCTTTCTTTATCTATCTATCTATCTATCTATCTATCTATCTATCTATCTATCTATCTATTCTTCTCTTTCTCTCTGGCTCACTTCTCTCTCTATAATTCTGTGTATTCACTCTCTCTGCCCTCTCACTCTCTCAGCCTCTTTTTGCTATTTTCTCTCTTGCCCTCTATCTCATTCTGTCTCTCATATTTGCTCTCTTTTGCTCTCCATCTTCCTCCCTCACTCACGTTTCTCTTTTTTGCTCTCCCTAGCCCCTCTCACTTCGTTCTTTCTCCCTCACACTCTCTCTCATATTCTCTGTCTTTCTTTTCTCTTCTCGCTTGCTTGCTGTCTTGCTCTCATTCAGTCTTTCATTCTTTCATTTTCTCTCCTGCCTTTTTTTTGTTCTCCCTCTCTCCCCCCCCTCCATCTCTTATATCTGTCTCTCTCGTTCTCTCACTATCCCTCTCCCACTCTCCCATGCTCCCTCTCTCCCTCCCTCCCTCTCTCTCCCGCTCTCCCTGCACTAAAACTGCCTGACACAGTAAAACATTGAGATAGATGGCTGTATTCCTGCAGGACGGCAGTGTGTGGAGTAGGCTGGGTGATAATGCAGTGCTTTGTCATACTGTCTGTAGCCTGTGTGTAATGACCCCTTGTTTTCACAGCAGCTGTATCACCACAGCACTGCCCCGTTCTCTCGCGCAGCTGCTCCCTGCGCTCCTGCAGCTGCTGTACACCCTTCACTACCATTACTCATTATCAGCATTATCTACATACGCTGTCTCTGTATTAAAGGTTACCTGGCACAACAAGACAGGATGTTGTTACATGGCTTCCTATTTGCGTAGAAGGAAACGTGTATTTGCTTGGGGCAGTTCCCCATCACATATTTGTTTACATGACACCGGGACAGCGGGTTGAGGCGTAACTGCAATGCTAGGCTGCTTTCATATTGGCTGGCGCATACTGAGCAGTTTCGTTTAACACAATTTTCTCCTTACCTCAACTGTAATCAATCACCGAAGACTTGTTTTTCTTTTTTCTTCTTTCTTTTTTTTTTGCGCTGATGCTATAAGGGTAATGTAGTTAGCAGGTAATAGCATGCTTTCTGACAGAGGACCATAGAGTTACACCACATGGCTAAAAACAGCAATAGCTTTAGTATTTTGAGGTCTTTATTGTGTCTGTCCATTTTTATAGGTACCAGTCATATAGTGTTATAACCTGCATAATAACCTGCATAGTCATGTTGTGTTATAACCTGCATAATAGTGTTATAACCTGCAAAAATAAGATTACATAACAATATGGTCTAAGTCAGTGTGCCTAGAAGCTTACATTACTTGTTAGCTACATTAGTCTCACAGCTCAAGTGTCCTTTTAAGAAGCATAGTGTAACCTGTACCGGTGAGGTTGCATATTTTAACCCACTGAACAGGGCTGGGGCTGATGGGGGCATGTTCCCCCTCAGATTTTGTCTTTGCCCCCCCAATCGCAATGCAAGCAACAGCTATTATCTCTGAACCCATCACAAAACTGCATTTTGCTGTGCAGTGTGAAGATTTGTCCCTGCTTATTTCTGATTGGCTTATATTGTAATTTTATATTGTAATGGTTTAAGTCAGTGTGCCTTTAAGCTTCCATTACTTGTTAGCTACATTAGTCTCGTAGCTCAAGTGTCCTTTAAAGAAGCATAGTGTAACCTGTACCGGTGAGGTTGCATATTTTAACCAACTGAACAGGGCTGGTGTTGAGGGGAGCTGATGAGAGCTAATCCCTCTCAAATTTAGTCTTTGCCCCCACCCCAAAAAAAACTAATTTTTGTAAAGATATGTCCTTGCTTTTTTCTAAATTGGCTTATATTGTAATTTTCTGATCATATTAGTATTTTCACTTATTCCTATTTCCACTTTTGAGTATTAGAGTCTCAGCCTGTGTCTATGTGCCTTTGTCAGCTTTAATTTAAAGTTGTAGTAAAGCTTTTCATGTCACAGAGTTGTTCTATGCTAAATTAATTGAGGGGGTTATCAAAATTAGTCACAATTAGATCATCTTTTTTATTATTTGCACATGCAAAGTGTAATCTTCAATCATTAGCTTTTTAGTTTAAGTTTGAAGGCACATGCAACATATTTTTCTCCATCTCATATATTAATTTAAGCCAGTATCATTAGATCTGCTGTCATCATTCATGCACAATTCAAGCCCTAAACATATTTCTGGCTTTAAAAATATGACTATCAACATGCCCACACACCTATGACGGCTATCAGGTTTTTGGCCGTTGCTTTTGTTTTGCTTCTTCATGTTTTCTATTCTCTAACTAAATGGAAAAACAATCAAACAATTTGGTCAAAGTTCATGTTCTCAGATAGTTATCCAGCACCAGTGTTCTGGTAAATAGTTCTGACCAACAAACAGTCCTACCCAGCATGCTCCTATTATTAGTCCAACATTTTATTGTGTTTTTAATGCTAAATCAGTTCAGACTGACAGTTTAATATCACCTCTTCCCCCCAGATGAGATGACGTAGACTATTAAAACACCAAAATATTTCTTCTACTGCTGGTAACATTCTGCCAAATAGACATTTGCCAGCTTCCTTTTCACCTTATTTGGTGCCACAGCTGCATTTTGGCACCTGAGATGTTAGAATAACTGCAACACTATTTAAGGTGGAACGGAGAAATTCAGACAAGAAGCTGAATGTCAGAACCAGTGCGTAAATACTGCATCATGTGAGATGGAACGGGAAAATACAAACACAAAGCCAGGAAATGAGGAGCCAACTTCAGCATTGTAGTTTTTATACTGATACGGAGTAATAATCGTACCTGGATAATATCCTACCTGGAGTTTTATGTACAGAGCTAGCTATCTATGCACTACAGAAGGATGCTTTAGCAAGGATTTTTTCTACATCTTCCAGCTGGTGCTATAGCGCCACCAAATGCTTTCAGTTTTATGTAAATGTGTAAAATGCGAAAGTCACTCTCCACAGCCAGTTTGTCCGCTCTGGGCCACTGTTGCAACATTACAGCTCTACATGGCAGCCTCTGTTGGAAGAAGACCTGCTCCTGTGCAGATATGAAGGGCTCATTCTTAATTAAGGAAAAAAGGCTGATTTGTAATTGCAGGTGATTATCCACTAATAAAAAACATAGTTTTGTATATTGTATTCCATTTCTGCTAATATAGCCCCTGTACATCTTACACACTGCTCCTTTAAGTGTGACTAATAGTGATTAAAGGGTAGCAGAGGCCATTAAGCAAATGCAGTTAAGCCATCTGATATTGACAAGCTTTCCTTCATTACTAGCAATGATAGATGTTTGGGTGAAGTGTTCCTTTAAACTGAGCTTCGGGAAGCTATAAGACGGAAGGCCGTGTGTTAGCTTGCAAGAAAATGTATAAGATCGACGAAAACAAAGCGTTTACTGTTCAGGCGGGGATGTTGTAAGCTTCATTATTTGCCATCCACAATGAATAGAACAGAGCTCCATTTACACTCGAGGGGAATTGGTCCTGCGCAGACAAGAGCCCTAGCGAGTGCAGAGCAGTCAGAACGCATACAGATTGTCACATTGTGGCTATATTATGTCACTTAGTTTATTGTACAGTTTGAAACACACTGAATAACAAGTAGCATGCAAGAAAGTGCGTTCCTCACTTGTCACCCGGCCTTTGTCCTTCAGCAGTTCAGAGCAGTTATGAATTCCCAGCTGTCGCCCTTGTGTTTTTGTACTGGCACAACAGTAAATACACTCAAAACTGGTAATCACGGTCTTGTAACCTGGCATAACCTTCTTCCAGTGGACCTAGGGGACTGGGGCTGCATGTTACTGTGATTGTTCACAGCCGAACGCCATAAAAACATTGTGATTGATGGGTATTTACCATATAGTTCCAGCTGGTGTATATTCAGTTATATTGGAGCTGTCCTGTTTATCCCTTTCAGGCTCCGCTGGTGCCAGGACATGCTGGCATGAAGTTCACAGTGCTGGAGACGTTGGACCATATCAAAGAGGAGTTCCAGCTGTTCCAGGCCCAGTACCATAGGTGAGACTTAGCACACACAGTAAAACTAATGGAACGTTAAAAGCGCAGGATGTTATTCAAACGTAACTTGTAACTTTCCAGTGCACAGCGCTAAGATGTCGTTGTTATGACGCAGGTTACTCTGTCTTTACACCGTTTGATTAGATTTCACAATAACTGAAGCCTTCTGCAGGTTGGCCTACAGTTAGTGCTGTTAGCTCAGCTTCCAGAGTGAACTATGTTCCTGAGTTACAGGATGTCCCACCTTTGTTAAGCTAATAGGATCAGGCTTAATGCTGTAAGATCACTTGAATGATTGGGACAAGCTACTTTATAACCTGATTGGAGCTATTAGCGAGTGATCCTGTTAGCACAGCCTGTGGTGGGATGATATACGCTAATGTCTTTGATCAGAGCTAAAGTTTCAGGAGAAGTCCCCTGTTCTTTACCAGCATTTGATATGTGCCATTTGTCTGTGGTATTCAGTGCCCCTCGACATCATACATTACATAGAATTCCTAGTTTTCTATTCTTTTTATGTTTTTCGTCCATCAGCGTTCTCCAATATTGAAAGCTTGACTGCTCGTGGCCAACCTGCAAGTATCCAGTCCAAACAAGCCGTCATTTTTGAAAAGTGACTCCCACTTTTAAGATACCTTTACAGAAGGGGGGTCTCCCAGAGTTTGAACTGGAAAGTCTCACTCTAGAGGCTTTTGTTGTACAGCTGTAAGAGGCGAGTAGACATGTTTACAACAGATGAAGCGAGATGGTTATCTTTTTCATTTGGCCGAAACTCTTCTTTAAATAAAAAATCGGCGATTTGTAGGCTCACAATTTAGTATCTGCTACAGTTGGAGAGGTTGATCGGCTGTAAGTACTGAATGATTTCAGTCCAAATGTCAGTCAATTTTTTATATGCTTTTTACAACCAACTGTTGTTTCCAAGCAACTTTAAAGAAAAGCTGTTTATGAAAAAGAGGAAACGGAAAGAAAACAGAAAAGAGTTTATGCTCATGTGAGAAAGGGTATCCGGGTCCATGCCCCCCTAGGAAAAGGAAAGGAAAAACTCCCAAATGTGCTCCAAAGCTACTCGTAAAATTGGTAAAACTAACGTACCTCATGGGGAAGCAAAGTAAAGACTTCTAGCCTGATACGACGCCACTAGAGCAACACGGTGAGTATCAGACAACAGTAGAACTAGCAAAGACAACTGATGCTGCATTTTTTTTTGCGGTAGAGGAATCCACAGAACACATCGTTATTGGACGGAATAAACAACGATGGATGGAAAAACATTACTGTTGTCAGTGGAGCCGCAGTGGAAAATTTTGTCAATGTGAGCAGCTACATTCCGCAGGACACAGCGATGAGCAGGAAAACCCAGTCCAAGTTTTGCCGTAGACCGCAGAGGTGGAATAAACTGGGTTTATATTTTTTGTTGTTGCTTTTGGGAGCCATGAATGCCAAATGGTTGAATTTCAGACAAGCCTATTGTTATACAACAACAATAAGAGTGCAGAGCGTCCTCCTGCCGTCCTCCACCTTAAATGCACAGTCTACACTGATAATCACCCATTTTCACCGTTCACACTGTCACCAATTGCCTGGCTTTATTGTAATGCTACAAGGGGCAGAATTATATATTTTTCCACAGACACATGTAAACATCCAGCATTGCCCTCAGTACATATTGGCTATTGGCCAACTGTCGATCTGTGATTGGTGTTGGACCCAAATCTGCTGAACGGTCCATCTTAATATCTGCTACGAATTGTTTTGTAAATGCTATGAAATGTATATGGTTATGTAGTTATGCTGTTCTGTGAATTATCAATAAAATAGCAATAAAAATACAACATTATGTTATGCTCCACATGTTATTATGCTGTTAACCTTCATGATATGACATCATGTCTCTGGATAGGCTTTTTCAGTGTAGTGTATTATGACATGCAATAAAAGGAGCTAAGAGCAGCTGCTGTTGTGTATCATCTCTCTCAGTCTGAAGCTGGAATGTGAGAAACTGGCCACCGAGAAGACAGAGATGCACAGGCATTACATCATGGTGAGTGTCCTTATTGCTGTCGAGAATTACCTATAAATGCAGCTCTGAGAGGAAGTAAATAAGAACCGAAGACGATGTGTTCTTCACTTCTCCTAGCCTCCCACCCCGGCCAATCTCGGTTTACAAATATTGCAGCTCTTTCTAATTCCAGACAGTCTCTATCAGTTTACAACCACATTTCTCCAGCTCTTGTAAGGAATCATTAACACTGCCATTACGCTAGATGGCAAAACAACACATCGATTTGCTAAGTGGAAGAGGGTAGGGGAAGTGAGCAGGGGCTAATTTTCACTTGGATTGGAATCAGAACACATTTCCACAGTGTGGATATCAACAGCCTAACTACATATTTTTGTGTTTTTGCTCAGTATTATGAGATGTCCTATGGCCTGAACATTGAGATGCAGAAGCAGGTAAGTACGTTTGCTGAAATATTAGGTATTAGGCCTGCAGTGTTATTAATCTCCTGTGTTATTAGACCTGATATGCTGTTATGCTTGTTGTGTTACTGGGTACTGTTCTTCTTGTTCTTCGGTTTTTATTTTGCTTCTCTTCAGTTATATAATATATTTTCTATGTTTTTTTCAATATATTTCATATATTTTACTATATTTTATGTTTCATTTTATGTAAATATATGACAATATGCTTTTCTAAGATATCATAGATATAGTTCTTAAAGAACACTGACTAACTACATCAACTTACAAACAGGTGAGAAAAACCTGTTTAATTGGATGTAGTGCAGTACGGTTTGTAAAACACAGAAAAAATATGTTATTATTAATATTATTAGTGCATGTTTAAAATTCATGAAACTTTCATGAAACACTGTTGAGACTCAATTGAACATAGAAGCTTATTTTCTTTCTCACTGCACGGCATCATCATATAAACTTTTTAAAACCTTTTAAGACCAACACTGAACACTTGTGTAGCCATTTCTTACAATAGCTAATAGGAACCCTGTGGCCAAAATGAGAAATGTAAGCATGTAAGCATGACCATTTACATTTTATGATGGTGCTGCAGTCTTGAAAGTGAGACTTTCCAGATTAGAAACTAAGACAACCCCCTTCTAATGATACATCTTAAAGGTGGAAGGAACATTTGTAACACTGTTTCAGAGCTTCAGGTAATCAGTATAATTGCTCAAACATCAGAATGCATGCGCCAGGGCAATAAAAGGCTAAAGTTAGCTAGGTAGCTACCCAGCTTTCTGGATATTGTATCTCGGTTTTGTTTCTTTATCGGCGTATAGGTGCAAGCATACTGACCTAAATGTTAACCTAAATGTTTACATTAGACTATTTATTTTATATTTAACACTATAGAAATAATTATTAAAATATATATAGCATATGGCAGATATGATTAATTGAAAAAGAAAAAGGGAGATAAATAGACATAAGTGCTGTCCATGTAGTGTTGATGGAAGCTAACTTCAAGCTACCTGGTAGTTATCACAGTCACACTGTTGCTAGCTCGGCTGTATATTCGGCTGTAGTTCATTAGCAGCAATAGCAGTCAGGATTATCTTAACACCACAGATTTCCAGTGTTTGTGTATTGCATGCTGGGTATTACAGTGGAAGAACATGGTTTAAGAAGAAACCAACGAGGCTGAGGGATATAAGGTCACATTTTCATTTTATATCCATAGAAAAGGCTCCCCAGTGTGTTCCCAGAGAACAAGCTTCAGTGCATGACTGTGAAAATGTTGTTTTAATGTAGCGTTCTCTGACGTATCTGTGTGTCAGCAAATAGGACACAGTATGATGCTGAGCTTGTTAGTTTAAACAAAATCAAAGAAAACTTGTAGTTAATTCACTTCCAGAGCCGTACAGACCAGCACTGAAGATGCAGAACAACTTCCAGCTTTTTTTTTGCTGATCAGCTTTCATATCTTATAAGTTACTTACTCACATTGAAACCCACCCACAAACACACCGACAGCAAACCGTCAGTACATATCAGTAAACTTTTTAAGTATCAAAGGGAACCTGTTATGCCAAGTTTCAGCATTCAACAAAATAAATTTATATCTATTCTATAAACACTCATACTGTACATGTGTATTAACCCCTGCTGTCTGAAACGCTCTGTTAAAGTCTTTAAGCTCCGCCTCCTGATGAGCCCAGTGTACTCTGGTTGGTCAACTCATTGTACTGATTCATTGGTCGGCAGAGGTGTTCCGCCTATGCATGACTGTGTTATAAGATGATGTCAGCTCGTAACAGAGAAACGGGCTGGAATTCCAACAAGGCATTTTAGCCAGCTGCAAAAAAAAAATTCTGTAGGAGAATGTTTGTCCATGTGGCGTATGCAAAAATCTACATAACAGTATCTACAGTAAATGAAGTGGAAAAAGCAGGTCCCCTTTAAGGACCTACATGCATACATGCATATCCTGTAGACGTCAAAAGTGTTGAACACCTTTTTTTAGATCACCTTACGGTGATTTTTTAAAGTGCCCTCTGTTTGCCCCACAAACACTACAATTAGAATAAATACATAAGTAATAAAATAACATTAGTACAATACGTAGTGTCTTCACCATATGTTAGTATGTTGGTTTAACCATGTCCTACGTTCTCCTTATGGACGCTTATCATTGTTTATAGTTCTATTATGTTGTTTGTCTAATCAGTCCACCATTATGTTAAATCAAGAAATGGCCAAATCTATATAATGACTAGGGGTATCAAAGAGAGACATGCAAGCAAACTAGGTTCTTCAAGCCGGGCAGAAATAAATTTGTAGGTAGGCCTGTGAAGAAGTGTGTAGGCCTGCTTGGCAGATAAAGTTTAATTGAGTAGGCCAGTGTCTACAGTCCTGCTTCAAACTAGCTCACAATATATCAGCCACTTTTTTTGTATACTTGCTTTTATTTTCATGCTATACTTTCACCCGATATGCTCAGGTGCCTCAGACTTCTGCACAATACTGTATGCATACATATACATACACACACACATACATACAAATCTACAGAGTGGGCTAATCCAGATAAGACCCTTGGTGCTTTCCTCTTTTTTCAGGCCATCTGGATTTGAGGGTGAATGTGGGTCACTATGGAAAAGCTGTGGAACTGACTCTGGTTGTTGTGTGCGCATATTTGTGTGTGTGTGTTTGTGTGTGTGTTTGCTGCACTGTGAGGGCGAGGATGCATTTTTGATTGAGTGTGTACGTCCATCCCTGACTCTGAGATGCTGGTTTGCACTTTGTGTGGTACTTAATGCAGTCAAATGAAGAACCGTGTATTGAAGTGTCCACTAGGGGGCGGCAAATAATGTTTTTCTGGCATTCTCAAAGCCTTTGGGTAGTAAATGCGCATTTCAAAGGCTGCTTTGCTGCTATCACCAGTAGCGCATTTGGGGTAATATACATACATATAGCACATCAGAAGGACGCTGACGAGAGCAGTAGCGCTCGCTGGTGTCTGCTTGGCCCCCTATTGTCTTGTTTACTATTTCCTCTGCTGGCTGATGGGATTTTCTCTGAGCTCTGTGTGTGTGTGTGTTTCCCCCCGCAGGCAGAGATTGTAAAGCGGCTCAGCGCTATATGCACTCAGATCATCCCTCTCCTGTCCCAAGAGGTGTGTGAACGAAACGATCGCTGCACAGACACACACACAGACACGCATTTACCCACACACAATCATTCATAGCCCAACATTAAAGTGTGGCTTTCTATGGAGCCCACTCTTTCTGCCCCCCACCCTCGTGTCTATTTAGACGTTAATTATTTACAAGAGAGCTGGTCATCAACAGACCGAGCTCCGCCCACTTACTCCATCAATATTTTACGAAGCTTTTTTTACACACAGAGAGCCGCTGGGGATTTTATAGTCATAATACCCTAAAAGAACCCAGCAGGAACAGGAGCAATAGCAGGAACTGTGTTTGTTTGACTAAACAGTTCTTTTAATATTTTGTGTTAAAGGCTGTAATATCATGCACAGAAGTAGAAGTTTAATGTTGTTTTTCCAGACATATGTTAACTTATTAGACTTAGTTTTGGAGTCATTTGTTGTGATGGCACAAAAAACAAGTGCATTTAGATACAGGCATATGCAAAAGTTTCAACACCCCCAGTCGAGTTAACATGTCCTTTATACTCTCAGAGAAAATGTACTACACTGCCCCTGGGTGGTACCCCAGTATCCTTACAGACCAAAATTGTGTGTACAGAATGTGTTTCAAGTTGTATTGACTTCACATACCCTGTTTTAAAAGCATAATATTATGAAAAGGTACAATTTGGTTACTTTCCTTTAAGTTTTTGTAGTTTATTTTGTATTTACCTCATACAAAACATGTACCTGGTGTTCTACAGGGTATATAATTATGTATTTTTGTTTTGATAGTTTAGTGTGTAATTTTTATGTTGATTTTAAAGCGTTGGTAAACGTATATCTTGTTTTTCTCCCCCCAGTTTGTTCCCTAATTCCCCCCCAGTATGTGCAAATAAATGTGCATTCAAATGTTCAGAAGTGTGCCCTCCGTAGAGAGAGAAAGGTCAACAACAAAATTGGCACCTAAACTTTTGCACACAACTGCATATCTGCCTATTTTTCCACTCATAAACATTAAACTTATGAGGAGTGTTTCAGCACCACTACTTTTTAAAGTGAGGCCTGCCAATCAGAGCAGGGGTAATTTGCATATATGAGTCAAAATAGTACAATAATAAGAACAGAGAGATGGTCATATAATTGTTTTGGTGCATAAATCCACTTAATGTCTTTAGTGGACCTAAGAAAGAAATATGTACAACAATATACAACAATAATGTTAAGATAATGTTAAGATGTGTAGTCCTTTGTAGGTGTGTAGTTCTGCATTAAAGTATCAATTTAGTATTTTTCTGCCAAATCTTTGCCAACCACCTCTCTAGCATATGAGCAGTTACCACAGATAATAATGCTGCCACATATGCCTGTATTAAAAAAATACACTGAAACAGAAATCTTACAGTGGCACATTAGCAACCACCTGGGAGAGCATAGTAAATTTGTTTACAAACATTCCCCTTCTATGTTTCTGTTTATTTTCTACATGAGGAATGTAGAGAATGTAACAAGAGTTATATTCTTGGCGATTGGCCACAGCTACAGCAGATAGAGGGATATTCCTTTCATGCGAGCGACAGCTTATATAGGAGGGTTTAAATTTTTTTCTCTTTTTGTTATGAGAACACTACCGGAGGGGGACGTTTCAGTGGAATTAATTTTCACTGGAACAGAGAATAGGCCAACAAATGTATTCTAGTTAAGTGATGAGCTAAGCGATGATTACTATCAGAAAATCCCATTTTCTGGTTCTCACTTATGGTATTGAGTTATTAAGGGAAGGATTTGACCTACTTGGCATGAAGGTAGTTGTTGTGTATCTTAATATGTGTGTGTGTGTGTGTGTTATGCAGCATCAGCACCAGGTGGCCCAGGCAGTCGAGAGATCCAAACATGTGAGCATGGCTGACCTGAACGCCATCATAGGGGTCAGTCACCTCCTTCTTTTCATTCACCTGACCAGTCACCCATCATTATAGCACTAGCCTTACCAATCACATCTGTGATCCTGTTTAAGCTGTATTAAATCCTGTCCTTATAGCATCACCTCGATGAATGATCCATCATCAGTGTAGCCCAACACTTCAAAGACTTCATCACATAGCATTTCCAGAAAGTAATAACTTTGTGTTCGGGAGGTCTGTTTGATCAGTGTAACAACCATTTTATACCCACCGGCCACTTCATTAGATCCATCTCCTCTCATCTCAGTTTATTGTTCAATTTATACAGGAACACGTTGTAGTTCTACAATTAAAGACTGTAGTCTATATAGTCCTAATGATTGGTTGCATACTTTGTTAGCCCAATTTACTCAGTTCTTCAGCAGTCAGGACCCCCATAGATTACGTATTATGTGGTGGATCATTCTCATGTCGTGGTGTTGCTGTGTTAGTGTGTGTTGTGTTGGTGTGAGTGGATCAGAGACAGCAGTGCTGCTGGAGTTTTAAACACTGTGTCCATTCACTGTTCACTCTATTACACACTCCTATATTACTGGCCCACCTTGCAGATGTTTGTCATTCTCTAGTCCTTCATCAGCAGTAAGCTGGCGCTGTCCCGAGGAGGCCGCTGGCTGGATAGTTTTAGTTGGTGCACGATTCTCAGTCCAGCAGTGACACAGAGATATTTAATACCAATTCACTCATACCAGCGTCTTGTTTATCAGCACTCTTCTGCAACTCTGCCTACGTGGTAGCCTGTTTTGTCAGTTATAGAGGTCTTTACATTATTGGACTAAATAGCTCTGAGCCTTTGACCAAAGTGAATGAATATATTGGAAATATATTGTAGGATACTAAAATTTAAAAATCTATCAATTTATCAAATATATCAGGTCATTGTCCTGCCAGATTGATATTCTTGGTGACTTTCTGTCTCTCTTACATTGCAGCAACAACAACTGCAGCATCTTTCTCATCATGCCTCGGGCTTCCCCCTGACGCCACACCCATCAGGTTTGTCCCTGGGAGCAGGGGGTCTTATGGCACTTCCAGCGGCCTTTCCCTTCCCACCACATCTAGCGCCTAAAGATGACATCGCTCACCCTGAATCAGTGGATCCTAGAGGTAAGAAACAAACTGATGATGATTATTTTTTCTTGCTGTTATAAAGGAAAGAGTGTATCTCCAGAGCTTTAAGCTTATAAGATGAGGAACAAAAAATGCATTCTTGACCTCATAAGTTGCCAATGCAATTTTTATTATCTTATCTACTGAACTTTTTAACTGTACACTGTCGAGTCACATTATTATGACCACCGGCTAATATCCAGAGTAACCACTGTGTGCTGCACAGACAGCAGTTAGACAAGCTGGGAGACTCAATAAGGTCCTGGTAGGTTGTCACTGGTATCTGGATCCATGCTGACTGCAGTGCATCCCACAGCTGCTGGAGGGTGCTTGGGGGAGGATCCAAAGAGTGAACACAACAATTAAGAGGCTCAATTAGGTTCAAGTCTGGGGAATTAGGGGGTCAGAGTAGTACTTGCAAGCCTTGGTCAACATCTTCCAATGTTTTTAGCCGTGTGACGTGTCGCACTGTCTTGCTGGAAGAGCCCCAGTAAAGACGGTCAGCATATGTGGGTGTATGTGATCTGCAAGGATGGATTCATACCCAAATCAGTTGAGAGTGACTCCACATATTTATCAGACCACAACGCTGCTACCAACTCACTGCTGCCATCGAAAGTAGAAAGTGGTCATAATATTGTGACTTGACTGTGTAATAAACAGTACTGTGCAAAAGTCAGAGATCATAGTTATGCTTATACAATACTATGTTCATCAGGTGTGACAGTGTTTATCTTTTTACATACAAGTTTTTAAATACTATTTCTGTTGATCTTTTTGTCATGAAATGTATATGCAGTGTGAAGCACTGGCATTTCTGTTATAGAAAATATAAAAAGTTATGGGGTTACATGGTAAAATGCTGTTTTAACCAAAATTACTCTAAATTGTGACAAATAAACATATAAAACTTTTAAATTAAAAAGTTGAATATTTTTTTTCTGTTCTAGATGGCGCACCAAATAGGGTAAGTATCATATGACCACATGTGTCAGAGTGCAGATGAAGGACTTGTATTAGGGATATTTTGGGTGTGTTACTATTATATATACCCGGCATTCTGCCATGTGTATTGCCCTGTATAATGCAGCTCCAGTCTATGGCCTCTTATTGATTTTATGTTTTATGTATGCGTGTGACAGCTTGTGCAACGACTCCGAGTCCCCACAGGGCAATCAGTCAGTGGGGTAAATAGAGCCTGCATAGCTTTAGGGGTTTATTTCAGCATTAGGCTTTTTAGATTGTTTTATTCATTTATCTGCAGTTTTCCGTTGGCTATTACAGAGCGGTGGTAACGTGTGAGCACTGTATGAGCTGCAGGTGGTCATGTGTTATGTTACTCTATTAAAAAGAAATCTATTGAATTTTTAGGAGCAAGACTTTGTAAAAAAAAACCAAAACAACAACATTATTTAAAACTGACTCATCATTAGCTGATTCTCTTTTAGAGTTTTATTGTTTACTCTAATAATATTCAGCCAGTTTCCTTGTTTAGATGATCCTGAGAACTTAAAAAGCCAGTATTTGGACCCACAACTCAGTTCCTCACTCTCACTTCTAAATAATTTATATATATGTCTTATTGTAGAAATAGAACAATTTAGTTATTAAATGATTAACAATAAACCTGCAGTTTAAGATGTTAACTGAATAGGGCTGTGCAAGGACGTGGCGATACAATTTGTATCGTGATACAGCGGTCACCAATATAGCATTGCATTGCGTCCTTGTGCTGCTTGTTAATGTTGAAGTGGTGCTGAAAATGGATTACAACACTGCCATCTAGTGGTCAGAGGTTTAAACACAACACACAAAGTTGCCTGCAGGAATCTGTGTATCGATACTGTGTTTTTGAGAATCGATACAGTATCACCAAACATGATATCCTAATATTCAATATTTTCTTACACCCCTATAACTGAATCAGATGTGTTGAATTAGTAAATAATTCAATTTTGTAAGGAATTACTAAATGGTGAATGTAAGGCTCTGTTATTAACGAAGATCACTGCAAAACTATTATATTGGAAAACATCTGAGTCTTCATAAACATGGTTTCTTAGTTGTCAGCAAATTATTTTTAAATATTTTTTTAACTTAAAAATCTCTATTTGCTTCCTCACTGTTTATACAGTGTTATGGCAGCACTGGTCACATGACATGTTTTGGTGATTTTTTTTTAAAAGTAAACATGTAAACACGTGCTCTAAAGAGAACACACATCTACATGTTTATGTACAGTTAACGTTTAGCTGCCATATTTAATATAATGGGTACAAATAATACAAATCTACTTCAGGCCTATTGACCTTATGACAAATGTTATATTTTGTTTGGATAGTTTGAAGGTGCCATAGAATGCATTTTTTCAGCATTTCAATTCTTCTTTTATGTCTACATAGAAAGTATGTCCTTTAAAACCCTAGTATTTGCTCTTGAATAATTTGATGGGCTCTGCTCTGATTGGCTAGTTTACAGTGAGACATCTCGAACAAACTTCTCTGTAAATAAGATCATCATCATACTATTTAGTTAGTTCTGTTCATTATTTAGTATATAGTTTCAGGTTTATCAAAGTAAATTAAAGTTGCTGCTTAATATAAAACATTCAAATTAAAATGATCCCCAACCGTCAAAAAAATGGCTGCTACTTACAGAAAGAACTGCTCCTGTTTTCAGTCCCTTAGGTGTGAAAACGTTTGAGAAACTGTCTGGAGTGAAATGTGTGGAGCAAACTAACAACTTTGAATTAAAAAGTCACCCAGGATCTTGTTACAGATGTAGGAGCTGAATTTGGCTTCCTATTCGCCAGCTAGTTTTGCAAAATTTCTGTTCCACCTTAATTGAACCCACATTTATGTTCTGGTGCTGTACAAGCTGTAGCACTTAAGTTGGAACAAAACAGTCAATTTCAGATTAGTTTAAAGACCCACTGACAGTTTGGTTATTTGGAAAGAGAAAGAAAACTGCCAAACTTGCCTTCACAGCCTGAAACTGTAGATTTCTCCAAATATTTTAACATTATTTTGATTGCTGTTGCTCTGTAGTAGTCACATGTAAATTAATATATTAGTATAAATGAGTCTGTTACAAGGCTGTTATACTGGATTTGTATTTTAAGAAGGAACAACAGTGTTTAAAGTTCATGCTATGTCAGTTCTATATGCTTTCCTTATGTAACTATGACAGTGTAAATACAGTTCTCTGTTTTGTGGCATCTTTACACTCAAGTAAATAGAAATGATTCAGAAGAAAGTTTGTTGTTGTAGAGGATGTGATATATTTTTTTAAATGAGAGAATCAACATGACACAACAGTTTAAGTGGGGGTGTTGAAACTTTTGCATGTGGCTGTACATATAAGCTGCGCAAAGTGGGCAGTACGTGTTGATGTGTGTTGGACAGGGTTTTGCTGACCTGTCTGTGATGGGTCAGTCACTGGGGCAGAGGCTGCCTCTGTCTCTGACCTGCCCTCCGGAGGCCGAAGCTGACAGCAAGAGGAGCAACACAGAGGAGAAGTCCAGCATTAACACGCCGCGGGTAACGCTCTGTCACTCATACACTCACTCGCTCGGCCACACTCACTCACACGCTCACCGACAGTCATCGTGGGATCACGCCACTGGCGCAGTTTACCAGACAAACACTGCGCCACATCCTGGACTGAATAATTCAGTTCTCTGTGATTCATCGCTGCTCTTGTTTAGTTGTTTTATTTGTATGGGAATCAGTCAGTTATTTTTGTTGCAGTGCTATGTAAGACTATTCCTCATTCATGTACTTTACAGTCCATATTATTTTTATTTCAGATATTTTAAAGGTATTACATAAAAAAAATATTTTTATGTAAATAACCTACATAACGAAGGTTAGAAAAAATACGTGAGAAAAAACAGAAAAAAAGAAGTTCTTAAAACTGTCGTCTTTGAGGGAGAGAGGAGAACATCAAACTCCAGTCTTCTGAAAACATCCCCAGGTGTTTCTGTTCGTTCCTCCACTGTGAGAAGACTCCTCAGCACTTTGGGTCTGGAAGGATGTGTAGTTGACGAAGCTCCTCACTGAGAAAAGGAAACTGACACAGAAGAACATTTGTATATTAAATAAAGAAGCTCTTCATGATGTGAGATCAGTGGACTGACCAGTTTAGATTTCAACACCGTTGATTAGGTTTTAGATTATTTGGAAAAAGCCACGACTTCTAAGTGTGGTGTAAAGATATCCCACACCTACATATTCTTGGAAAAACTGAAAGTAAGTCTCTTAAACCATGTGATTAATCGCTGACACATTTTTTGGGCAGGTTTTGATCCATCTGTATTTATAAACCACCTGACCGTCCCTGGATTCTCCTTTTAAAGAGAAGCATGATTTCATCACATTTAATTTCTTTAAAGATTTCACAATGTTTCTAGTAGCACCTTGTTTCTAAACCATTTGTTTGGAACGCACTGTGGAATCAAATATCAGAATGAACTGATATCTTTATATTGGTTTCATTTTAAACAGCTTAAAGTGAATTTAAAGTTTCACTTTAGGCGGTTTTTAGTTGTTGATGCTTCTGTAAAATGTATGTTTTGCTTGAAAAAGAATAATTAGAATGTAATGCTCATGTTTATCAAAAAATTATGAAATTGAAGCAAGGGCGTAGATTTGCACTTGATATTGGTGGTGACGTCTGCCCTCCCGCGCTGACAGTTGGCAGTTTGTTGTGCAGTTAATTTCCAAACCATGTTATTCATATCTAAAGACAATGTTAGCCTGCTGTATGCTGTGCACCAAAGCCTAGCACTGCCAATAACGTTATTATGATGGACTTATTTCATTAGCGAAGTTTGAGTGACTTGCATGTTTCTTTGAAAAATAGCTCCTTATGTCTACCTTCTTCTTTTTTGCTACCATCCTCATTCTCTTTTAACGCCTATGTGTCACCCATACTGCACCCCAGTCTTGCTCAGTAAGTTTTGCTTATGAGTTCTCTTATGAGTTCTCGTTAGTTCTCTTTACCGTTTTGGTGCTGCTAACAACCAAACGTAGCTACAGAGTCTCACGTGACAGCAGGGGAAGGCACAGCCACACTGACCATATGTGTTCGTAATTGAACGTAATTGAACCCTTTCTGCACCTCTAGGTTAATGTAACGTTGACATATCAGTGGTTTTTGGGAGGGGATCAGATTGTTGGTGGGGACAATTCAGTAATCGCTGGATATTGGTGGGGACATGTCACTTCCGTCCATGCTAATTCTACGCTCTTGAATTGAAGGCTTTTTGGCTTTTACACATCACCGTATAGATTCAATTTAGATAGTTATTCAATACATTTACATTCCATATGAACAAGTTACAGCCTATGCATAGATTTTCAAACACTTGTTTGCTTCTGTGTCAATGATTGTCAGATTTTTGGTGAAGAAATCAAGAGGTATAAAATGAAGGTCCACAATCTCCATTTCCAGCAGAAGCTCTCTGCTTCTTTCAATGATGAATAATTAATAGAAAATGTCACACGTACTTCCTTATAGGCAGCAATAACTGTGACTTCTGTCATCAGCAAATTGCAAACACAGTATTCACCACCCATTAAAAATGTCGATGCTAATGGCGTGTCGTGTTCACAGCTCCATAAGCTGTCTGAGAGCTAGAGGGATAGGAGGCTTTAAATTGGCATTTTGAGTTTCATTGTGTATCCGTATATAATTTGCTGTTTCAGTGCAGCTACATGTCACTAGATAGACATTAGGCTCATTTCAGTGAAGCCACACAGCAGTGTAATTTCTTTTATAATCTATATACAGCCCGATAATGCAAGAAGTGATGGCATTTTGCATCTTCCCATAGGAAAGCGAGGTGGACAAGAATGAGGACAGCCTGAGACGGGACAGCTCTAAAGAGGTATGGCCTGAATATTCAGTTCCTGTCTCTTTCTCTACGGCCTTGGCCTACCGTCAACATTGTGTCTATATTTAATGCCCCAGTCAGGAATTGCTGCAGCTAGATGGCTTCAGCTCTAATATTTCAGAACAGGAACTCTGAAAAGCTGCAAGCTGTTTTAATAGTTCTTCTTGGGTTAGTAATAAGACTATAAGTAACAACTGTAATGATGAACTGATTAAACTCATTAATGACGTTGATAATGCATGTTTAAAATCTTCCTGCAGTATTAAAACAGCCTCATTTTTGCTTCCATTTCTGTACATTTTTGCAACATTTATGTATTTTTAACAGGGCTGTAAAAGATAATACATTAATAACATTAATTGCTGCATGACATATTAATTAAAATAACTATTAATGTCACTATTTTATTAAAGCCATTGACTCACTTTCCTAGTTTGACCTTTTAAACCCTCTGCATCTGTAGTAGCCTGAAGCCCAGCCACTCACACAATGCTCTCATTTCAAAACAACCTTTAAATGGCCTTTCAAGGGAAGCAGCAGCAAAGTGTTAACCTCCGGTTCCCCTCCAGAGCCCCCACTGTAACAATAATCCAATTTGAGACTCCAGTTGCATAGAAGTTGGAAACATTGACTATATATGATATATACACTCATCGGTTAGAACATACAGCCACTGCTGCTCTCACTGGACGTTGGGGATGGAAACTGGCCATTTTGTAGAAAGAACAAGATTTTCATATTGTTGTTATTCACATGGTGCAAACAATGTTATTGTAATAAATACAAAAAAATAGGGTTAAATTAGCACATAATGGGATCAATCATGATTACTTAATACATAATGAGTAATCGCTATTATGTAAATCCTATTAATTAGTAAGACATAATTGTTGTATGATTTTCGTTAAATTGAACAGTTCTTCATATTAAGAATGATTTAGGTGAAAGCCTGCACATCCACCGTTCACATGAACTAGTATACTTGGCATAGTGTGGGGGGCTGCCATCCATGCTGTAGACATGGGTGTCATTCCCCACCGGGCAACCTATGCTATACCAATGAGTCCTTGGGCAAGACTCCTAACACAACCAACCATTAGACCCTAGCAAACATCTAGCAACACCATAACAACCAATACTTAATAACCAATACTCTGCTTTTTTTCATGCACGTTTCTAGTTTTCAATGTAGTCTTCATTGTTTATCCTGAAATATTAAGGCTACATAACTTTTCATTGTATTACCTATTTTTAAGTTCAGATTCATCAAAATAATCAGCACCAGTAAAGTTGACAGTGACAGTTTTAGTTACAAATTGCAAATATCAGGTCTGAAAACTCAAAGGACAGTTTTACAGAACAATATTATCCATAGGCTTTTACTTGATCAGCAGGTGAGGACTTGCACTTTATTGCCAGTGAGGCAGCAAGGCTGGGCAGGGCTACACTGAGACTTCCGCGTGCCACAATAAAACCACCTTCTCGTCTCCTGCGGCCTCCGCACTCTCCCCTTTCGGCACAAACAAAGATTTAGAACAAGAGCGATGGTCTGTGGAGCTTAAAATATTTGTTGGAACTTGACGGGACGCGACTGCTCACCTAAATACTTTCTGGTTTGGCAGCCGTTTCTCAAATCAAGTCAGGTCAAATTTCATGTTCTGGGATTCTCATAGGCCTACCTGTTCCCCCTGTATTCCCCCCACATGTGCTTTACCCTGTACTTATTTCTTCTGTTCCTTCACCAACATAAACTATTTTAAATCTGCCATTCTTGAGTCACACACTCAGCACAGAGGTCTACAAGGCCCACGCTCCTGAGAGAACATAAACAGCCAAAAGGTTTCACTAAAATTGCTTTTATGTTATATGGTCAGCATGTTCTACGACCAGAAATAGTTTTATTATTATACAGAAAAGTTTATGCTGACTTAAAATCATATTTTTGACATGTTAATTTTTTAAAGCAGACTGGTCCTTCCTTCCTGCTACTGTTAGACTCTACATCCAGCGCTGCTCCCAGCAGACCATATACACACACATTTAAACTCTACACACTTACAGGAAATAGACTTTTTTTTCAGTGTAACACAATGTGCTATATTTTTCCATTCCCCCTGTGCAGTTAGGATTTAACATACAATTATTTGTAAATATATTCTTAAGAGTTCTTGACTTTGTATTATTTATATTGTATATACTGTACTGTTTATTTATCTATTTTTTGTACGGAGTACACTGTACACTGTAACACTGTGAATTTCCCCACTGTGGGACTAACAAAGGATTATCTTTTAGCAGAAAGCTGGTTATTATATTATAGCATATTCTTTTATTTTGTATTTGTCATCGCTGTCCAATGAAAAACAAGTGTCTCTAAAATTGCAACTTTACAGGAGAGACCAAATACATACTTTACTTTTAATGTAGGTTAATGAAACCAGAATTTTTTCCAAAAGCTATTTTGGAGCACTTCTATTGGTCCACTCGTCATGAAATTTTCACACAATGTAAACAACCATTGGCGTGTTCAAATAATGTAGAAAACCTAAAACCGACAAAAATTGTGATACATGTTTTTCATTGGACAGCGACGATAACCAGTATTTATTTTACATTTTATATTGGTGACTGTTATTGTCGCTATATAGACAGAAATCTGTCGAGCTCAATTTAGATTTAGACTCAAAACATAAATCTGTGTGTCGCTGTGAGTTTGGAAAGCTGCTCTTTGGTTCAGACAAACATTTCAGGTCCAGTGAAAGCTCTAATAGTCTGTCTGGATAATGTTTGTGCTGTGCGTGTGGGTTTAAGCCAGTATTTTTCTACATGTTCCATTTTCATATATAAAGAGGTGAAGAGGAGTTGCACATCTGTTGTCTGTGTTGTAATGATAGTAGTTACTGTGATTATTTGCTGGTTTATGGCTAATGTCTCTCCTCTCTTGTTTGTTGGCCTGAAAGAAGAGCGTGTCTCCAGCTGGAGCATCTCCCAGGTCAGCTGATGGAAACGGCCTGGATGGCTCTCCGGTCCAACGCAGGAACGTGTCCAGAGAAGCCCACTCACCCTCCTCTCCCTTCTCCCACCCACACACACCTGGTCACCGCAAGAGCCCCACCCAGGTACACACTGAACACAGTTTGTATGTAAACAATCCAGGGACTACAGAAGAAATGCAATGCACATGGCAATGGATGAGCTTTAAAAAATATTTAGTACATATTTTTATACATTCCACAAAAACATAACTCAGTGGTTTAGCTGTAGTTTGTTCAGTTGTTTGATGTAAAATAGTTAATTGTAGAGAATGTTAGAAACCCAAAATTAGACTTTTATTTACTATCCACAGCAACCAGCAAACATACCTGCAGTAAATGATGTTGGTATTAGGGAAATAGTCCCCAGGTTGTTGAATCCTTAGGCTTATTTCTAGTAATTACACGGGAAGCAATGCCAGTTTGCTGTGTTTTGCTGACGTTACTGGAGTCTGCTGCTGGTCATTTATGGAGTTGACATCTATTTACATCTGTTAGGTTTATACAGTTGGACATGCTGTTATTTCATGCTGCACGACATTCTGTGAGGAGCAGCTCAAAGACATTGACTGACTGGCTTTATGTCTCGTGGAGGAAACGACTACCTTTCATGACTCCACAGCAAACGTGGCACATATATGGAAACTATGATATCATAAAAACCAACAGTTTCATATAGCCACCTCTTTAGCCTCACCCATTTATACTGAAGTGAACCGGAGTGTTTTTGAAATGTGCCAATATTCAGGACTGTCTGTCAAAACAGGACTTGTTTGGGAATATCAGTATTCAGTATTTTATGTCAGGCACAGTAACAAACTGCAGTCTGTTCAAATAAGTTAAAATAAAGCATTAAATGTTTTTCCCAAAGTATAAAGCAGATTTTATAGCATTTACTACTCTTCTGGCTAGGCGTTTGATTTTATTCTCACTCTCAGTGGATTATGGAAATACTGAGATGTGTTAAATTGGAGAAAATCAGGTATACCATTAAAGGCTCGTTTAGCACCTATAAGATAATATGGGAACCTTTCCTTACAAATGTGAGGTGCTTACAAACTTTTGTTATTCCTGAGTAATTGTTGCTTATGTACTTTACTGTAGTTTTTCTTTTATTATATATTACATGTTTTTTTATTTGGGGTTTATATTTTTGCAATTTTCTTTCTACTTTTTTCTTTCCTTTTTTGTCCTTTTTGTGTCTTCTTTCTCTCTTTTTGTTTTGGCTTTTTTGATTGGATTGGATTTTGTTCTGTATTACATGGAAAATAATAAATAAACCTGGGGGAAAAAAATAAAAATAAAGCATTGAATATAGAAAAATGTGCCAGGCACATTTTAGCTTGTGTATATTTTCGTATATTTCATTTAGCAAATAAAGAGTAGTGATGTATTATAATGGTCAGAAGTAAGTTCTCTGTAAAGAATGTGTTAAATTATTTTAACCTGTTTTCAAATCAACATAAATAACCTCCCAAACTGTTGCATATAATCATAAATACTAATAAGTTGAGCTAAAAGGAAAATGTAAGCTATGAACTCTCTGTGGACTCTCTTTTAATATTATATAGAAAAAATATAAAAACGGTGAGGAGACCAGAAACAATATGGCAATATTTAATTTAGCTGTATTCTCAAAAACACAGTATGAATGGTGGCAGACAGTAAATCAGTTTGTGTTGTGTTTAAACCTCCGACTACTACGTAGCATTAGCCATAAGACTCTTCCATTCAGCGTAGACAAGGCACAAAAAGGCACATTAGCTTTAGCAAACCTGCTAATGGTGGTGTGTTCTTTTAAATTATGACAGTTTTTCTAAAATTTGATAAATAAAAAAAAACATTGTACTATATCACCTTGCTTACAGTATCACAGTATATCAAATTATATTGAATTGTAACCTCTGCATAATTATACATATCTTATTACCAGGTTCCTGCAAATATGCATCCTTAGCATTTATAAAAAGTTTTGAAGGACCACAAGACATCAGGTGTTTGTTAGCAGAGAAATCTCTAAACGGTGCTGGATGCTGATCCTCCAGGCCCATAACTCACAACTTGTTTTTTATGTCAGCCATTAATATTCTGGAATACTTGCATTGCTCTAGTTCTCAGTGTTATACGACTGCAAGCTGTAAAGATTAAATTGGTCTGTTTTCTTGGTTGCAAACTATTTTCTCTCTCTGTGTTCACTCCCTTCAGGAGGAGAAGGCTCGCTCCCCCTCTCGCTCACCGTCCCGGGACACTGCATCTCCAGGCTCTGCTACTGCACCTCCTCCTCCACCTCCTCCTCCTGCCCGGTCTCTCTCCTCCCCAGCACGCGCTCCCTCTCCTCCTGTTCAGCACTAGGTGAGACCCCCTGCACCAACAGGTGGAACTGCTTCTCTCTTCAGTCTTTTCAGTGTGAAATGCTGAGTGAAGCTGCTTCATATCGTTCGAGGTTTGGGAAACTCTAAAGTGAGATGTGTACAAGCTATAGCATTTAGGGTAGAACAGAATATTCGTATAGGAAGCTCAACTTTAGCCTCGTTTAAAGATAAACATAAACTGTCAGTTACAGTTTAATCACCCATTTAAAAAAAACACTGACGTCCCCTTCACAGTCTGGAACTGTACATTTCTTTACATGTGCAGCCGTTTTGTTGTAGCTGCCTCATTGTTATATGTAAATGTTGGCGAGGTGTAAATAATAATCAAAACAGTAACGTAACATTTTGGATTTGGCCGGTGTTTTTGAAGGAGACATCCGTGTTTGAGGTTCAGTGTATGTCAGTCTTATGTACTAAACTCTCCTTATTCAGATATTAAAATGTAAATACGGTTTCCATTCTATGGCACAACTTGCAGCTTCTTTGAAAAAGTTGTGTGTAGTTTTTCTTTGTTTTTCTTTTTATAAATCTTGCAATGAAATGAAATAACACAAACAATAGAAGAAAAATAGAAGAAAACAAATTTGGTTTGTGTTTAGTGTGTGAGGTTTTTGCACACGGACAAAGAAAATATGCTCATGTTAGGTGTATCTTATATTAATTAGTTTTTTTCTTTTTATTACATTAATTGCAGCTTACACATGCAGTTTGGATAAAATAATGGTTTATATAATAATAATAATAATAATAATAATAAAATATGTTGTAATGATTGTTATAATAATAATGTATTTTATAATTTTGTATGTTTCAGTTCTTGTTTCTTCAGTCTTCCACTTCAGCTTGTTATTATTATAAGTGATGTTCATGCTTGTCTGGATTGAAATGGAAAAATTCTCTTGGCGCTACTCAACTCAGTTTTGGCCTCATAAGAAATATGCTGTTGCTACATTTGTCCTGTTTGTTCTCAGGACCCACTCCGCTCCATGGAGTGAGACGGGTGGGAGACGACGCACCCCCCCTCCCCCACCCACCCTACCCAGCACACACTGGCTCCGTCCCAGAATGCAGTGGGCTCGGGCACCGGGTGCCCGGTCAGGAACTCTGCGTCTGCCCACTGACTCTCGGAGCTGCACCGTGAGCTTTACGACATCTGCGTCCAACACACTGCAGCGCGGCCTCTGAGGCACAGCTCAACAAGCCAATCAATCAGCTGTTTCAGTGACTGACAGGTCTCTCAGCCAATCAGGCAGCTGGAGTGCTGTGGCCAAGCTGAGCGTTTTGGTGAGTTGTTGGTTTTGTCTGTCAGGTTGACGCGTTGGCACCGGGGCAACATATTTCTCAATTTAATCTAGCAGTTGTAGTTATATCTGATGGGGTGGGTAGTATGATGAACTGCTATTGTTACAGTGATGAATGACAGCATGATGCACTTATACAGAGTACAGTATGGGTGTCATTAATACTTCTATAAAACTGCCAGCCTGCCTGCGTTTAAGAAATCAGACTGGGACACTTTGATTTATTGATATATGAAGGCTATAAAATTGAAAGGTAGAATATATTGTTTTTCATTCCGTTTTGTTTCATGTAATCCTTGGTCGTGAGTGATTGTCACATTATCATTTTCATTCAAGAGGTTCCATTCAAGAGGAATTCCATCCATTTTTCAAAATTTTTGCAGAATTAACGCATTAAGATACAAACAAAATAATTTGGAGTGGTTTGGTGTGAAACACTCTGTTGTAGAGAAACTTGGGGAGCTAGAATTGTTTAGTGCTGGAGATAGAAACCAGGCGCCTGCCTCTAAAAGATATTACATGACATGCTTATGTATACGCTGCTTCCTGCAGGGCATTTTAAAAGCAATATATCAAACTCTTTTAGATGTAACTCCAGTCTATCAGTCAGAAAAGAATATGTCAGTGTATACAACTCATCACAATAGACTAGTCAGAATGAGGCTGCTCCAATTGTGAATAAACTACATGAATAATCCTGTAACTAATCTGGTAAACAGAAGAATTACAGCCATGTGAACAGCTGCATCTCATTACCAGTCAGAAAGTTAAAGTACATGGCGCATGTAAATAGCGAATGTTTACAATGTTTAGCATGATGGAAGCCAGAAACTGGTCTGCAGAGGAGATAAGGTTTATGCTTCAACTTAAAAATTGTTAGCAGGAAGGACAGCCATAAAACCTCAAAATAACAGGCTGTTCAGGCACTACACAGTAGTGTTCATGAGCAAATTAAGGACAGCGGTTAACACCAACTATAGAGCAAATTTAATACGAGGGAAGTTTCCTAATTCTGTGTATTACAAAGCTAAAGTGATGGTATCCAGCTTAGTGTTACATTACGTGTCTCGTCTTTATTTAAAACAATTTAAAACAAAAGTGTGCAAGCTGGAAACTCAGGTAGTTTAAGAATTAATTTACACCACTTATTTAATTTTTTCTCCTGCTCCTTAGTTTATTTTTTCTGAATTATTTTTTTTTTACTTTGTTTTTGATTAGTTTTCTTTAAAGTGGATCTGTTTAACTGCAGAAGCACAAAAGTAGTGTTATCTGTATTAACATACTGCACAGCTTTGCTCTTATGGGAGCGTTGATTATGATAACGTGTCTAACCTGTCATTTCTTTCTTTCTGTGTTTCAGTGGTAAGCAATTGGGAAAAGTCCTGTTGATCCTCTGCAAACATGACCAGGATGAAATGATCATGCAGTAGTGGACTGGGACCCTTTAAAAGATTTCAGAGGCTGGACTTATGTGTACAGATTCTTAAAGACTGCTGGTGAGCTGGACTGGACTGGACTGTCTTTGCTGAAGAAGAAACGGACCTTTATATACTCGCTTAAAGTCCCAGCACCCTAAACAGACATTTTTCAGTGGGCAGTTCAACAAAAACAACTCCGTACGACTTTGCTATTATTTTCTAATTGCATCATTTTTTTGCAAGGATTCACACAAACCTTACTCTTTCACATTCACTTTACCTTTGATAACATTTAATGCCATTGCTGACATTGCTATTCTGCAACGAGCGATACGGTTACCGGTACGCTGTTTGTACTACACATCCTTTAACTAGTAAACGAGTATAAGCCAACTGGAGACACCAGATTGTAGAACCTGTGGAGGGTAAGATATCGTCACTGTCATACCAAAATCTTGTATGTTTGCAATAGTATCTTAAAAATTGTTGTAATGGGATATCAATACAATAATTTAATACTGCATATATTGGTTCATTCATCATAAAACATGTATGCATTATGAAAGGCAGCTAGTATTTTTAAATGGTCTAAGAAAATAAACCAAAAAAGTCTTTTACAAAATTTTGATACAACAGTATTACTACAGTACACAACTGTAACTCTTTGGTTGACGGTTTTCATTGGCTTGCTGCAGTAGAGTACAGTGATTTACATACAATGCGTAATTATTGTCTCACAGGCAGAAAAAGAGTGACTATAACCCCAATAGCCTTTGCCACTAGAGGGCAGCACTGTCAAACACAGCCAGCACTTTATTTTGCCAGTGTTCACAAGACGCTGGCGTTTTCCCTGCCGAGTAGGTAAAACAATAACAACTATTGCATCAATTCTATAGAGAATACTCATAATTATTCATTATCAGTTATTAAACTCTTCACTGCTTGCAAGGAAAATGCTGTGCTGTGGTCTTTCAAGGCATGAGTCACAGGGGTCTGTGCCAGTGTTGCAGCTGCCCGGAGAAACAACATGACGCCGCCATAAATCAGTTAAAACACCTCTGGGATACATGACTAAACTACTGACGTCCTCTTTTTATGGGAACAAACCCCTGAAGGACGCTCTATATTAAACACACTAAGGTTTGGTGTGGACAGGATGTCATATGTCCATCACACAAGGGAGGCGCCACACAATGCATTGGGCCATAAAACATCTGGGGATCTGATAACAGGAACCCGAGCACATTCTGGGGTCAAAAACATCCACACCCACCCGACTGAAAGGGCAAACATGGACAAAGGCAAATAGGATACGCGCTCTAGTCTAATGTTTGATGACCCTTAAAAATAGCAATGTTTAACCCATTAATGTCCATATCTGTAATGGTACATTTTGTCAGTACATTATGGTCCATGTTATCCCTGCCCAAAAAAAGATTCAACATCATTTAAGGTTGTGTAGAAGCTGCATGATGACTACAAATTCTTCAAAATTGTTTAAGGCTCTCTGCATTTACTTACATTAAAAGTAAAGAACATTTTTGCCCTCTATTTCTCTCTCTCCTGTAAAGTTTCTGTTTTAGAGACAATTATTTTTGGGGCAATGATGTAAATGTTTTCAGAGCTCATCTGACAAACCTCCAAAATGATCAACCTATCCAACTCAGAGGTTTTTCATCAATGAAACAGTGTTAGATCTAATCTTCTTGGTCACATGGGATGATTTTGATTTTGAACTAAACAATAATTAGACTGGTACATTTGACAGTAAACAAATAGATTGAAATGGTACATACAAGGGGTTTATCACTAAAACCAAGCATTTTTCCATACACTAAACATATTTATTGGACATTAATGGGTTCACCTAAAGTCACTGTGTTAATGGAATACTCCAGCTTTGTGTATCCAAATCTTTATCTGCCGGCATCTGTAGCATACTGTCGACTACCATGGACAATAACTTCCCTCTACTTGACAAAAAGCCTGTTAGCTCAGAACACACTTTCTTACAATAACAACTAATGACCGATGCTTTGTATTGTATCAAAAGGATCAAGTACGGTAGTTGACCTTAGGCTACATATGCGGAAGATAAGAGTTTAAGAATTGCTGAAGTATCCAATTAAGAGGTCACGTCCGCAGGTCAGATCTTCTTTTGCCTTTGCACTCACTGTCTGTTCTGTACCAGCAATAAAATGTAACTAATACAAGCTCCTTGTAAAAGGTCCTTGACTGCATGCTGTCTGAGAAAAACATCCACATCGTTTTGTGTGAATTTCATACTTCTATTCAGCCTCATTATGTCTTTAGATGCAGCCCAGCAGTTTCCTCATTGCCTATTCCTGCTCTATCGACAAACTGTGTAGCTCACGATGAAGTATATCTCTGCATTTCTCACAAAAAGAAAGGATTGGAAGACAGTACAAGGAGTAATTGCTTTTATTCATCATACAGTAGTTATAGACAAAACATACATACAAATATATATAAAGACAAAAAATATTGTGTGCAATATGCATAAGCTGTACAATCAGAAGCTTTGAGAAGGTCACGGTGTAGGCCAGTGATAGCAGAAGCAACATTACAGTTCACCTGCTGCAGTATTAGGAGGGGTCTGTAGGCACTTGAGTTCAAGCATAGGACATTAGAGGCCTAGCTTTAAAATTAGTGGCACAGATTGATAGTTATTAAAAAAGCCCACCCCAACAATAAAAACTTGTTCAGTGAGCTTGATGCATGTTTCAACAACACAAAATCAAAAATCACAAAGATTTTGCACTTTCAGAAATGCAAACTTTTTTTTAAAGGAAGATGGAATTTATGACATGGTCTCATGTTGGCCAGCTCGATCCAGGTTTGGCCAAAAATGTCACCTAACAGCAATGCAGCAGTGGGCGAAAATGAATATGTATATTTGAAATAAATCTCCTCTAGATGCTTGTATAAATCTATTTTGGTGGATTAATGTGGGTTTATTATTCTGGGATATGCCTTCATAAGTACGAACCATTATTAACAAGTAAATCAACAATATTTTGTTGCGCAAAAGAGTAAAAACTAAGCTGAACCATTTAGAGATAAACCCCTGTCGATGTTGCTTTCTGGCAAAACGAGTGTTAAATGCTTAACCTGAAGTTAACTAAGGCTAACGTGAGTCACAATTTGCGGCACAAGCGTGAGCCGGGTTCGTACGATACAGATTGTGTTGTTAACGCGAGCAGATGTTTTCCGATACAGTTTGTGTTGCTGACGCGAGGCGGGTTTGTACGTCACAGTTTGTGTTCCTAACGCAAACCGCGTTCATACGTCACAGTTTGTGTTGCTAACGTGAGGCGAGTTTGTACGTTACAGATGATGTTGCTAACGTGAGGCGAGTTTGTACGTTACAGATTGTGTTGCTAACGTGAGGCGAGTTTGTACGTTACAGATTGTGTTGCTAACGTGAGGCGAGTTTGTACGTTACAGATTGTGTTGCTAATGTGAGGCGAGTTTGTACGTTACAGATTGTGTTGCTAACGTGAGGCGAGTTTGTACGTTACAGATTATGTTGCTAACGCGAGCCGGGTTTGTAAATTACAGATTATGTTGCTAACGCGAGCCGGGTTCAGACGTTAAAGATTGTGTTGCTAACGCAAGCCGGGTTTGTAAATTACAGTTTGTGTTGCTAACGCGAGCCGGGTTCGTACGTTAAAGATTGTGTTGCTAACGTGAGGTGAGTTCGTACGTTAAAGATTGTGTTACTAACACGATCCTGGTTTGTACATCACAATGTGTGGTGCTCACGTGAGCCTGGTTCGTAAGCCACAGATTGTGTTGCTAAGGCGAGGCGAGTTTGTACGTAACAGTTTGTGTATACTAACGCGAGCCGAGTTAATACATCACAATGTGTGGTGCTAAGGTAAGTCTGGTTCGTACGTCACAGATTGTGTTGCTAACGCGAGCCTGGTTCGTACGTCACGTTTTGTACTTGAATGTAGCGCTAACATTTCTTTGTTTGTACTGTATGTACGTCACAATATCTGTGCTAATCGGAGGGGCTAACATTAGTGTGGTTTGTGCTGTATGTATGTCGTACAAGGCCACGTACTCATGGCGCTAACGTTAGTGTTGTTCGCCCAGTTTGTCAGCATGTTGTTGGCACTTGTGTGGCGCTAACTTTATTGTGACTTGTCCTGTTTTCTGCACACAGTTGTAGCTCTAACATTATTGTGCTTTGCACTGTGTATGTTTTGTTTTGGCCCCTGAGCGTAGTTTTGTGGTATGTGCATGGCATCATGTGCTAATTTGTGGTGCTAACCTTAGTGTGGTTTGGACCACATTGACTGCACTTACTTGTGGCTAATTTTCTAAAAATAGTTTAAGAATAAAAAGGTCAGGCGTTACTTATTAAAGTTTAATGGGTCTATATGTCAGTACAGTAGAATAAACTCTAAGCAACTGTTCGTATTTGTGAAGATCCCTCTTTAGTCATAGCTACTCATTCGGACTGTCATAGGTTCTTTGTTTTTGTTTTGTCATTGTGTATTTCTGCTATCGCCACACAGAACAAACAAAAACAGTCTGATTTAGGCCAAGTTAAGAATAGGTGGAGTTGTAATGAATTCTGGATGATGTAATGCTTGTGAAAGATAACAACACAGCCTGTTTCTTACATACAGCAGCAGTAGGAGTTGTACACTGTATTATTATAATAATAAGCCATAATAAACCCTACAGTGGAGCATCGTCTTCTGGAAGACTGAGCACTCAGGACAGAGAACGCAAGCTAATGTAATAATCTGTGCATTACAAAGTGAGCACAGCAAGGCTATTATGGTCAGCGGCAGTTGAGTTTCACAAACAGTGGAAGTCAGTTACAACATCAAATTCAACACGAGCATCACAGAGTATTCAATAAGTGAACAATAAAACTGTAATAATACATTGCATTTTTTTCACATTCGGTTGATACAGATAATTAAAATGCTTTGCAGAAGGTGAGCCCCCCCCCAATAGCCTGCTCTATTTTAAGGCCTTTCGGTTTCAGCAGCTACGCCACAGTAACAGAGTGAGTCTCTGTTCAGTGGAGAGAGAAAAAAAAATGAGAAAAATCACTCATACTGAGTAAATATAGAGTCCATTAAAATCTTGCAACTCAAGCAGAATCAGTGAAATGCATGGCTCGTCGTTAGCAAGTGTTAATGTGCTTAACTCTGTGAACGTGAACAATCTGTGACACTTCAATGCAAAACATACATTTGGTATATTTATTTATAATGTGGATGGAATATGGACATAAAGCTTATACAAAACATAGATTAAAATATAGTGTTAATGTGAATATTCTGTGTATAGTGTTGTGTGTGTATATATATATATATATATATATATATATATATATATATATATATATATATATATACACACACACACACACACACACACACACAGCAACCCAATATGCGCTGATCTCTGTGATGCACAAATATATATATATATAGTAATTATAGTAATATGACATGTCTTTGTGATACGGTGCACTTATGGACACATGTTATGGCTCGGAATGAGCTAAGGCTTTATTAATATAATACTCAAACAGCCAATTTGTTGTTTTAGTGAATAATTTGCTAATAACTCCCTGCTTATTTGCTAAGAAGCACAGTATCAGGCTCATATGTTCATTAGAAACATCATATTGCATAACTTTAGTTCAGTGAACGCAGATCAGCACACAGGAACGTGGCAAAGAGTAACATGCCAACGCTTTCTGTACTGAAGTCATATATTACACTTATATTCACTGAGAGTTGCATGGTGAACAAAAAAAGTCCCTTCATGCGCGTCGGGCAGCATTTTGCCTAAAGCTACATTTCTGCAGTTTTTAAAAGTGACTTTCACAGATTTTTCAAAATGTCTGCGTCATTAAACGGCAAGGATGTAAACAAAGTCATTTAGAGTGGTCGGACATGAAACCACTAGCGTAACCATTCTAGTGTCAGAATCGGTTGCAGCGGTGGTGATGAGAGTTTAATGCCTCAGAAATCATAGTTTTTACATGAAATGGTTACGATACTGGCTGATAGTTCTGAGATTAAGACAGTTTACGTGAATATGGTCACTGTCCAAAATATGGATCTCCAAAATGTCACAGGAGAAGGCAAAATGTTTCTTATTTGGGATCAAATCTGCTGACCTTAACTCCATTAAAAGTTATGTTGGAGCATTGCTGGTGGGTCCACGCTACATGAAAATGTTCACACAGTGTAAGGAAGGGCAGCTGCTGTATTCAGACTGGGGTTTAATCCCCTGCCTGATCAAGTACCCTATGCTACACCAATAAGAGTCCTTGGGCAAGAGGTCTGAAACCACTTTTGCATTTCTACCTGTGTAAGATGATCAAACTGTAGGTTGCTTTGAATAAAATGTAGCTACAAATGTTGACAATAATAGGAACAGAAACAAATCTCTATAATAACTTTATATTAGGAGATTGCAATATATCAATTCACTGATGCCAGGTATCAGTATTTTGTTATATGCATTACAAATACAAATGAAACTTGAATAATATGTTACTAGAATAATGTTACTGGAACAAGAACACAGACTGCTTTGATTAAAGAAGAAGGTCAAGAGCAGTGGATTTCCATGTGACTATAACAGCGCTGACGTTTTCCTTTGGGGACATAATTTACAGTTAAACTTTCACAATACATGTTATTGTACACTTAGCATATCGCAAAATCAGAGTATGATATCGTGAGTTAAGTATCACAATAACATCGAATTGTGCTGCCTTCTGTGATTCCCACCCCCAGTGGGTTCACTTGTGGTTTTGGATATAGTAAATAAAATGGCTATATTTGTGTTGTAGATGTTACGACCTCATCACCACCACTGTAAAGGAATAGATGGAAAGTTTCTCCTCACATCATACCACTCTTTAATAAATGTTTACAGCTCTCCGGCTGAGTTATGCAGAGGTTTTGAAAGCTTGGTGGAAATCTGAAGCTTTGAAAATCTGAACCAGGCACATATGGGTCTCCATGATACTGCTCACCTGCTGCCACTGCCAAAACATGTTCATGCTACAGATGATCTTGGAGGAAAGCAGACCCCTGCTAATCCTTAGCATCATTCTAATGCAGGCTAGAGAGCTCTAAGGAAGGCAGTTTCCATTCATCCTCATTATGGAACGGAGCCACAATTAGTACGGTTAATTATGTCTTAGTCTTGCACATTTGACTGCCCCCTAAATTCACATTTTAAAACAACATAAAAGCGGAAGAAAAAATCTAAATAGGTCTGCAAATGAGCAGTAGTTAGCTAGTGGTATTTATTCACAAAAATAAGAAATGAACATATAAAATTAGAGGCAATGCAGTCCGCCTTTGAAGCCTTTCAAAAGGTGTGTTATGGGATAACATAAGCTATGGCATAACATTTCACCAAGATCACTGCTAAATGGGGGGTCATAGAAGTGATTAAGCCAGCACTACATGGTATGATATAAATTTAAACAGGTCTATCAAACAAACATTGTCTCAGCCAGGTAGTGAACGTTGGATACTGATTTTTTAAAATGCTACCTTTCCATTTGATCTCGTTTTCAGTGCTTTCACTGAAACATTCAACAAAGTGGCCAACATCTGTCTGCTCTCGGCTTGCATTCTTTTACTCTTTCATCTACAAAGCTGATTATCTGAGCGTTGAGAGCTGGTGTTCGAGGCACATGATTGACTTTATCTACGCTCTGTCCACAAATGCTTTCTTTGCCAAGTTGGACAAGCTTTGCAGAACATTGGTCAGAACGTAGAACCTACAACAATCTTATTCAATCTTACAATATTCAAGCTCAAGGTTTTGTCAAAATACAGTCCTACGACAAATCCCTGAACACCACCATTTCAAAAAGACATGCTTTGTTGATTTTCCAAGTGAAAATAATTCAACGCATCCTCTACAGGGGACACACTTATTTATACAGAGAACTTTCACAGAGGTTACATTCAGGAAATGAACAGTATTCTGGCATAATGCACTTTTGGATGTGTTCACTTACTTTCAGCTAGAAAACCAACAAAACACTTGTTGGAACTTGACCAGTGATGCCCAGATGTAACTGTATATATGCTGTATTATTCATTTCAAAAGGAAATGAATTATGCATGTGTTTGAGAGATTAGATGTAGCTCATTTGGTCAAGCTACAGTAAGCATGGTGGCCCAGCATGGAAGCTGGAAACTGGGGTTTTACGTCATGACCTTAAACAAAAATTGTAATGCCGTGGTTCCCAACCCTGGTCCTGTTCGACCCCTAGCCCTGCACCTTTTAGTGTTTTCCTGCCAAACCACACCCGCTTCAGCTCAGGAAGGGTTTGTTAATACGTGAATTGGTTGGATTGGTTGTGTTGGAAGCAGGATAAGCACCAAAACGTGCAGGGCAGAGGGCCTTCCCGGAGTAGGGTGGGGAACCACTGCTGACGTGGGGCGACATGGATTACATAAATATACCACAATTAGTTGTAGTAGTGCACCACAAAAAAAGCTTGTCTGACCTTTTTAACAGTTGCAACAGGAAAAGGGCATTTGTGGGAAGAGCTTGGATACGTATGTTCTATACAAAGTGATCAAGTTAAAGTTTCCAGATAAGTTCTTGGTTTTTAGGGTTTATTAGTTGGCTAAAGTTGGTGTGCGGCTTTTTATTTTCATTTTTTCTACCAGTTGTACTATTAATACGACACACAAGAATAAAAGTATAAATATGTCAGACCCACTACAGCAAAGAACATAGAAATACTGCACGTGATTCCACACACACACACACACACACTCTCGCATACACACACCAACAACACACTCTCGCATACATACACCAACAACACACTCTTGCATACACACACAGGAATATAAAGGGGAGTTTAAATCCACATATAAAAGAAAGTCTGTAGTCAGTGCCACTCACTTTGGGTGGCCACAGAAGCTGCACTGATGCCTCTGGGACAAGAATGGGTGTTGGGTGTTGGGTGTTGGCGGGCAAGCCATCATGGGAAGCAGCACTGCAGCCTGTCCAGTGGTTACATTTTTAGGGGTTTGGTACAATCAGTGGACACGTCAGCCTAAAGCTCAACCCTTAAAGGTCACTCATACTGTCCCAGAGAAGTTGTAATGGTTATTTCTCTCCGAATCAGCTATGTGCAGGCTGGGCTTGCTCTCCACCTCCTCGTTCTCAGGTGTCTCGGTGTGCTCACAGAGGGGAGGGCGCTCCTTGAAGAAATCGGAGATATATCGCACCTGCAGAGCAACAAAGAACCATTTTCAAGTTTAATTTGCATCCTTAACTCCAACATATATCATTGTACCAGGACCTCTTTTACTTAAATTCGTTCCTAGGAAAGATTCGCAGCATGTTTTTGTCACACCTTCGTGCTCTTTGGTGTCTGTAGATTCTGTTCGTATCTAAGAACAAATCCCTAGTAAGAAAACAGTGGTGTCAGAATCTTCATGAAAACTGTAATAAGCAGGTTTTACAATAAAAGTATCCTTTAGCTGTACAAGACCAACTCGCTATAAGCAGTGTTTTCTTGTCTGACAACCGGCTCAGAGAGAATGCTTACTTCTGCTAATGAGTCTGTATGATTTCTGTGTTGTGTTATGTTACCATCTAGGTAAAGGGGTCACACATTCTTTTTTCCCAACTTGGGTTTAATACTATTTAAGGAAGAACAACTAGACAACATGGACATTGTCTAGGACCATTGTACAGTCATATGCAAACGTTGGAACCACTCCTTGTCAAATGACATGTTTTGTTAAAGTTCGAAGTGAAAATAACAAATCCTCTACACAGAACACACAAAAACAAAGATAGGTAGAAAATAGCAAAAGCACTAAAGAGTTAAAGCACTGAGACTTTTTTTGTTTATTTCAATATGTTAAAGAATGTGCTACTTATTTTCTAATTAATTATTGTAACTTTCTCGTTGTGTACTTTTAAATACAACAAGTCAGACAATCATATACAGAGAACAAACAAACATGGGATCTGCTACTCTGCTACACAACTTTTAGCTGTAAGTCTAACAAAAGATTCTAAGTTTAACATATTGGAAAAAATTAAATATAAAGAAGGCTGCAATGTATTACACAAGTTAGATTTGTATTAAGACATTAAGATAACTTTATAGCTTTATTTCTCTGTGGAGGATATGGTATGTTATTATTACTTAAACTCAACATTTCATTTGACCAAGGACACCTGAAGATATGGCTATGATGTGGCTAAGGCTATATTAAACCCGCAAGTAAAAATCGTCCAGATCTGTTTTTTTTCTTTACACAGCCGTGTTATCTATGTGACAGACAGAATCTCATTAAAGTTGCCATTGGGACACTTTCAGAAGTGGTACTGAAATCTGATATGTAAGTTTATGCAACTTTTATGTCAATCAAACTCTACATTTGTCGTATTTTTATGCAGCCATTTGAGTGGATGATTCTGTACAAAGAAACTTTACAAAGCTTTTATAATAACCACTCCGTGTTTGAAGAAATTCTGAAAGAAATGATCGTGGCCAAATATCGGGTCCTTTTTTACAGTGAGATCAAACACATCCTGTGTGGTGAGCTGTCTAGACGTGGGGAATCTGGGATAGGTCCTGTGATGCTGGCAAAATGAAACCGAAAGCTCCAGGAGTGGACCCGCATCCGTTGGCAGTCACAGCAAGGTGAGTGTGCCATATAAAACATTATTCTTTTGAGCATGTGGGTCAGTTTAGGAACGTCATCCATTCAGACTACTGTTGGATACGGTCAGTCATAAAAAAATGAGAACTGGTGTGACAATCAGATTTGGGTCACATGTACCTGCTGTATAAATGCAGAGTAAAAGTAAAAGTGTTTACATGACTTTGTTTAAATGTCAATAGATTTATGTTCTATTCGATAGCCATCTGGTTATTGGTCAGACCAGCATATGCCTAAAGCGTCGTGGCTAATTATGGTTAACTTTTTGCCTGGGATCTTTTACTGTTCTCTTAATTTCATTTAAACTGTGGTGTTTTTATCTTTTCAGTGTTTCAGATGTAAATCAAATTCTGTAACTAAAATGAAAAGTATATTATAAGTAATAATTATTATTATGCAAGCTTTAACTTACGTTAAGGATTGCAATGAGCGCCCCCTGCAGGAGACCCACAAGCACATCGCTCCAGTGGTGTTTGTAGTCCGACACACGTGTGTATCCCACATAAATAGCGAACGCCACCAGGAAGAACTGAATTGTTGGTCGCAGGAGGCGTGCCCATTTGAATGCCATGCGTGCCTGTACATATAACTAGAGACGGAAAGAGAGAGAGAGAGAGAGAGAGAGAGAGAGAGAGAGAGAGAGAAGATAAGGTATTGTGCAACATACAGAGAGATATCTTCTAACCTTTAAACTCAAACTACAAGTGTAGATGTTCTGCTGAGCTGATGTAAGCAGTTAACTTGGGGCTTAGTTATCAGAGTAAACTCTTCCAAACCAAATATATTCTTCCAGAAAATCAATCTCAACTGCTACAGTTCTCCAGGGCAAACTTTAATATCAGCCAAACAAAGTCATTTGTTTCAAAGAAGACAACAGGGAAATCACCCAGAGAAAATTTTGCATGAAAAATCTTCCACTTCCTTTGGAAAAAAGAGCCACACCCTTACAAAAAAGAACCTCTATGAACTCAAATGCTACTTCCTGCATTTTCAAACAACTTCATTTCACCGAGTGACCAATATCCACTGGGGGGTGAAAAAGATTACAGTGTTACAGCTATTAGCATGCTGGGACACGACAGAGGGAGATACAAGAGGCAGCCTGGATAACTTATCAGGCTGAAAGTCATTAGCAAGTGCCAGTTCAGTCTAGCCTTGTTCATGTGTCACTCTCCCTGATTGTATAATGTAGAGCGGTATCACGTGCCTTCCAGTATAAACAGCCATTGTGTACAAGGTAATCACTTTTTCAAGAGAAATTTCAGAGGAAATTTGATATAAAAGAAGCTAGTTGCACAAATCAGGACAAAGCCAAAGGGAAAACAGGAAATTCCCAAGACTGGAATAAAAGATGTGGAGAAAATTGGGCTCCTAACAACCATGTTAGACCTGGTAAAGTGTCACCATCAGATAATCACCACTTTCATCTTTAAGAGAGAGAAGAAAATCAGGCACCAGTCTCAAACCTAAAAGAAATATGACAAAAAGGCTGCTGTTGTTTTCAGAACAATAAACTGACCGCCCTAGAGTCCAGACATCAACATCAATCAATCAATTACTTGTAAGGAGCAGAAAATGCGACCAACTTCTAAGGCTGTACTTTGGACGTGTTAAGAAATATCCAGTAGTTTTTCATGGAAAAACAATGTCAGCTGTAATACAATAAATACTGATATACTGCATTTAGCTGTTGAGGCATGCAAACTATGCTGCAAAATCAGCTTGTTCTGAATTCACTGTTTTTCTGACGTCACAGGAGCCTATTCATATCTGTTCAGCCTACAGAAGTAGCTTCACTCACAATGACGTTCTAAACAGTGTTTCAGCTCTAACGGCTTTTATAAATGAAGCACAATACAGGGCAGCAATCAGCAAATAGTTTATCTATCTTTGATCAATCTTCAAGGTGCAAAAATGAGAAAAAACTGGTATAAAGACACATTGGCAAATGGTCATGTAAAAGTTAATGCTTGGTATAAAATCACACAAATGTAATACATTAACTTAATTAAAAAAGGGTCTCTTTCTATGACTTAATACTTATAAGCAAAAAGTAGGCTTCCATTCTAGAAATCAGCTTTCTGTCGTATGTATTTTTATTATCTGTCACTGCTGATGTAATTTTATAGAAAGGAACCAAAATGTAACAGCCCAAAGCAATCTGGGTGTTTTCTTTAACCTCAGAGATCAGCACTCAGGAAGGACGAGGTCACTGACAGCATTACCACAAACTTAAATATCACTTGATACCATCATTTGATATTAAATTTTTTCAATACCATTCAAAGTGAAGGGCATTTAACAACTCACCGCCAAAAACAGCATGCAGTACATCCCAAAGGATGAGTGGCCGGAGTAGAAGGACAACCTGGAGCAGAGAGAGGAAGAAGGAACTGTAAACATTGCACTTCCACCTAGTTTGCTTTTAAAGGTTTACCACTACCACAAAAACTTTGCATGCTTAGTTGTTAACGGGGAATTCCACCGATTTCTCAACATTTAGGTGTAATTCAGTTGTTTAGATGTAAACAAAGTCATTCAGAGTGGTCTGATGTGAAATGGTTTATTACAGAGGAAAGTACAGACTGATTTTTTGTGGTGGTGAGAGGAACCAGTGATCAACGTATCTACATAAATATACTTATTTTATTTACTATTCGAAACTATCAGTGAACCTTCCTGAATCTTCTGAGTTTCTATGTGTGATGTTGATGGTGGCAAAATAGTGGTGAATCTAATAAAATCAAATTGTTCTCTCAGAGCTTTATTGCCTTACTAGGTCCTGTGTTTGCCTCTCTGCTATGAAAGGTATTAAAATATGTTTTAGGCCACAATCATATCTCACAATTACCATAAAACAATAACTCAGGGATCAGGCAGTGTATCTGTAACCATTTTATGCAATGACATTGTGAGGTAGAGGCGTTCAACTCTTCAGACATCTGGCTCCCATCATCACCACAGAAAACAATGCAGACTAGAGTCTCTCTGAAACATAGCACTTCACATCAAACCACTCTGAATGACTGTTGATTTTGAAAAATTGGTGGAATTCCCCTGTAAATACACCCTGTTGGGAATTTGAGTAAATACATCTCAATTTGGAAGAACAAGCCCATGAGGCCACTGTGTCTGGCTGTGAACATCAATTTATAAAGTCATTTTTGAGGGGGTGTCAATATTAAAATATTGTTGTTTTTTTTTTAAATATAACCAATGTTATCATTATGATGAACTTAGTCATTAGCGTTAGTATCTAGAATTGTGTATATCTTCACCAGCCTGACAACAACCAGTGTATATGATCTGCATAAACTGAATAGTTTACTATATAATCATTGATTTTTAACAATTACTGTTTAGCTATTTCAACAAGTTTTCAAACTGCAGACAATCATGAGGCTTTTGGTCTTAATGGAAACAGGTCGGGGTCTTTGTTCAAATGTCAAGAGATATTTAGGACCACAACACATGCACAAATATAGGAGCCTGTAGAAATGTCACATTCGAGCGTGTATTTATGGCTGTTCCTCAAGCCCATGCAGTGTGAACAAAAGAAGCCCTTGTGAGAAAGGTCAAATCCTACAACTGCACAAGAGAAAAGGAACAGGAAGTGAAAACAACAGCTGACACCACAAAGACACAAACACAGGAACAGAGGTCAGCAGTGGCGCGACCTTCGGCCCTGGCCTTCCCGTCTCCAGTCGCAGTACCTGGATTCGGTCACGTTGCGCGGGTTTCCTGTGCAGTTGATCTGCAGCATGTAGCCCTTGCAGACAGTCGGAGCGCAAACTGCCATGAAGTTGGGCCGAGGCCGTCCGATAGTGAATTTGGCCATGTCCGTTAGAGACTGGCTCACGCAGCCGCCGAACAGAAACGTCCCCACCACTTTATAAAGCGCAGCAGCGTACTGGTTAAAGCCGGAGTTTGAGTAGAGACGCTTGGTGTGGACCAGGTAGGCTTCTCCTGAGGTAATCTGGAGAGGAAAAGTAAGAAACTCATATGTTTAAAGTAGCATTCTGGCCTAAAACATTTAAGCATTTAATGTTATTTGGAGTAGAAGCCTCATCAGGCTTGTGAGAATTTTGTTGGTCCATCAATGTTCTCTTCACACATACTTCACACAAATCCATGATACAAACATTGGTAACCCCCTCATGATAAGGAATCCACTGATTTATCATTCAGATAGGAACTAATAAATACAACTCACTGGTTTCCTAGCAGTAACAAGAGCTATTTTGCTATCTGGCATTAACCAGCTAGCAGGGAGGGAAAAAAGGGGGCTTTCCAGGTCTTTAAAAGGGAAAATCTCACTCTCAAGAGTAAATCAATCCAAAGCTAATTAGCGTACACTTCAAAATTGGTAAGATGTTTACAGGAACACCTTGCAGAGAAATGCTAACATGGCTAGCAAAGACAGAAAGCTGTCCAAGGCTAACCCACAATGTCTCAAAATTGGTAAAATGTTTAACAGTCACCTCAAAGAAAAACGATAACATGGCTACATTTGAATAAACCTAGCCAAAGCTAATTAGCATTATTTAGAAACTGGTAAGATGTTTACAGGGACACGTGAAAGAAAAATGCTAACTTGGCAAAGATAGAAATCTAGAAAAGGCTAATTGGCATGATCTCAAAATGGGTAAGATGTTTAAAACATACAACTTAAAGGAAAATGCTAACATAGTATGCAAATACTGGAAACCAGTCTCAATTATTGATCTAATTTTTTACTGCACAGTGTTTAAATTCACTCTTTGCAGGATATTTTTTGTCAGTTCCTTTCACTTAAGCTGGGCAGCATTTTTTAAATTAAGATCCCAGAACTTTTTTTTGTGATATATTTGGATTAGATTTAGGTATTAAATTAGTATTTGTAGAAAAATACGGCCATCAAATGAACTGAAAATGAAATACAGGTACAGGTGTGTACTGTGTTAGCTTGTGTGGACACTTACAATGATGATGGAGCAGGAGATGGTGACAGTAGCCATCATGCCATGGGAAATAGTGTCTGATTTGTATGGGTATCGGATACTTTCATCGTCACAGTACACGCCACGCTGGTAAGGCTTGAACATGAACGTCAAGATCATGCAGGGCATCGCAGCTGAAGGACAGAACACAAAACACACAAACAGCTTCTTAGAACATGCAAACAAAGACTGCGAAAAGTATTTCAATTAACTTATTCAACACGGGAAGAACAGCACTGATACTCCCAATAATACAGTTATCTTCATTATATTTTACCATGAGTATCTTAACAGCTTAATATTTTCTAAACAAAAAATCATAACTAAATAAACACGATTTTCTTTTTTAATATATGCTTTCTGTTAGCATTTACAATATTGGGCAAGATTGGTCTTACTAGTATTAAATTTTAGGAATTACCCAGATATATCCATTTTCCAACTTCTTATTATCCCAGTCAGTTTTTGTTATTGTGCCTTTAAGTCTAATGTATGTAAATAAGCTATGTCCTAATTGGCTGCCTTGTATTTTGCCTCTGTATGACACAGTATGAATGGGCAGGGCTAGGCATATGTAGATTGAACAGACAGATAAGTAAATGTGCTGGTTTTTATGACATCACAAAACAATGAAATCATATCCATATATAAATGGTACAAGCTGAGGAACATTTTTACACTTGGTTATATAATACATCATACTCGTTCATGTGAAAAAAGGGAGTACATGAGTTGGGTTTCTTTTATATCTATTAATATATTAGGTATTATAAATATTAAGTTGTTATTGTGTATTTTAAAAAATAACTAGTTATATAATATATAGTTCCTTCAGTGGGGCATTACCTTCTTTAACTTCAACATTCTACAACAATATTCAACATTAAAAAGCAACTTTGACACATAAGCACAGTGAATAAAGTATATACTCTTCATACAGTGCACTCACATAACCGATTACCACAGTGTAAACACAGTTTGAGCGAAAACAGGTACAAAACTCAATACAGCTGACGAATCCTGTCCTCTGCATTGACCCCCTTGGGCTGATAAAGTGACCCTTATCTGCAGCCTCTGTAAACGCACCCTTTAAAAAACACATAGCCGGCAGTATCTGGTAACCAGGAAACACTCACAGGATCTTGTGTTTGTGTCTGTAATGCAGGTGGTTATCTGTGGGACGTCCCTGTCCATGTCCATGTCCACATAACCCATTAAACATCAGTGCTGAGGATGGGACATCTGACTTAAGACACACTGTAGTCTATAATGTTTTTGCAATAGCAAAAAACAAGTACCTTCCCAATAGAGCCAACCACAACCCAGCGATGGAACTAAGAAAGCAGTAGTTCAGAATTCTCACCAGAATGACACGATATGGATTATATAATACTTTGCAATTATACTACTACATAAGATTTTAATAAACTTTTCAATGCATTTAAAACATTTTTATAAACTTTTAGAAACTTGATGTGATTCGAAGTCATTAACCTGCAATATTTTGACCTAAACTAGTGACACTTGTCGCAGTTTGTGCCTTGACTCATCACAACATCACCTTGACTCAGCCTTTTTTGCATATTGCCCACATCTGCGATATATTATTGCAAACACTGATGTTCTGATAACAGTTGATATTAGGTAACTCTCTGCTATTCAGGCCCAATTTCCTCTGTGACAAATCTTTTTCCCACAAAACCAAATGAAAAGATGCCACTTAGGATGAACAAGGCTGGAAAGAAAAACTTCGACATCTGCTTCAGCCAGCTGTACATTCAATATTCCCAGAGCTATGTTCATGTGCTACACTTCAAGAGCTCAGAGACGTATCACTTTTCTTTACTGTTGACCCACAAAAAAACAGCAGAGCTCCCCAGAGTCAAATGGACTTCAGAGTGAAGGCAGAGGCAGGTCAGAGGCATTGAGTCTCCCAAGAGATTCAGTATTCCTTTGGTGCATATTAGTGCTTTCACTTTGATTCCAGTAGTGGAAATGTGGAATCACAATCCAATAGTGGCTTTAGCCTTAGAGGACATTGCATTGCTGGATAAGTGGATAAGTGTTGGATAAGGATTGGATAAGGACTGGATAAGGATTGGATTAGGACTGTGCAATATAATCATAGTCAGTCATTACTGTGACACTGTCATCTGAAATATCTATATAGCAGAGAGCTGCAATATGCAAATGAGATTCTAAAACATGCACTGTGTGTTATAAGCATCCTGACCAACCTCTGTATTCAAGCTCCATGAACCAGATGATTTTGGTCTTTTTGCAAAATCATTATTAGGTTTTGGTTTTAATATTACAACTGCAATATGTAGCAATATATTTGCAACTGCGATTACATTTCTGCATTGTGTTGACACAAATGTAGTGAAATCAAACACTAATCCTCTGCAAAATATCATATACCCTGATGGTGCCATTTCATTTCAGAAATCTAAAGCAAATTGACATGTGAATGACACAACATGACTTGCAGGAAGTGCATCCATCATATTAGACCAGCTAAACTTTATGCTGTGAATAACAGATGTTCACAAGTCAGAGCAAGCAAGTCTGATTTAAGTCTCTAGTGACTTTTGTCCAATCAAGTCTTCAGTATAATAAAACTTTTAGTTCAGTCTCAGTATTAGATGCATGCAATGCACTACATGAAAGCAAAGCCCCCCAACTTCTGGAATCCCCTTAATGTTCAGAAATCGAAATGTTGCAGGGGTACCTGATAATAAACGTAATATGAAAATACATTGTCCATTAGAGGGGAAAAAATGACAATCACATACAAATTTAGGGAAACTAACTAACTAGAGGTGTACCGTTGATTTGCCTCAAGGAGGCACTGTACCAACTACTTTACTACCAAGTAGTTTTGCAACTGTATCTGTGCCGGGATACCTTGTCCCAATTTTGTTTGGTGGAAACGGTGAATATGTTACTTATTTCTCAAACCAAAGGAATACAAGGAGATGTGTAAGATCCTGATATTGTGTAAAAGATTGACCACATTACCAAACTAGACAACAGCATTTCCATAAAACATTATTATTAAACCAAAGATTTTATTGCCATTGTAGGTAGCAGTGCTGCTATGTTTAGTAAGTTAGCAGCCAGTCAGCACTGGACTAGCCTGTCAACATGAGCCACCCCGAATACCTGTAGGATATAATCACACACTGTATGAAAGTGAACACTTACAACCGAACTAACGAATAACCTGTCTGGTTTGACACAATCTTTAAATAACATGCTTTCATCATAGAAACACTTGAAGGACAGAACTGCAGCACAAGACACAGTATTTTAGGGAAAGAGTGTTTAAAAGGAAAGAAACTAAACACTACTAACGTGTGTGTTGTTTAAGTAGCGCATATGCTAACTAGCTAACTGCCAATCTAGCTTTTAAGCAAAGTCCTTAGTCTGTTTATTCAGCAGCTACTTTCAGCCAAACAAGGCCAGAGTTCTATCTCTGCTAATGTGTATTTGAGTATTTTGACACCAAAATACTCAAAGTACTCTAAGATTACACTGAAATTACTGTTTCCAAAACATACTTAAAATCACTGATAAAAGTTGACAAAAAAACTTCAATAGTTGGTAGAATCTTTCTCAATAACATAAGGTCTTCTTATTTATAACATCTCTGGTTTTGAAGGAAGAAGATCTGTAACTTACTAAAACGTAAGGTAGATTAGCTGCAGCTTAAGAGCTAGTAGACAATCTACCATTTCTATCCGTTTTCCCTCTTTCCATTCATAGACTGTTCATCTGAAAGCCTTATTATTTAAAGCCATGTTGGACTTGGTGCCACTGCCAGCTGTTCAAGAACCACATTGCAGCAATGCCAAGATCTGAGCGACATAAGCAAAATATCACAATACTTTTTCCATGATACACTACGTCCCACAATATCAGATGTTAGAACTGATAAACAAAAGCAGTGCCACATTTAAAATACTCTATAACTATGAACCCAGGGAGTGCAAAGTCTCTGAGAGTCTTAAGTCGTCATCTGAACTGAATTTGTGTAATACAAAAAAGCTGAGAAAGCATGTAGGTTAGATCCAAAGCGGCTGTTTAACCAACAGAAAGATCTGGATTTGTGGACAACAAAGCCGAGAGAAGAAACAGTGAGGTCTGGCTGCGTTCGCCCTGGCAGCGGGAGCTTCTTACATTCTGGCCAAGCGTGTGACAATAAACCTGTCTCTCTAATGAAAGCCTGGAACAATGAACACGTTAAGGGAGTCAGAAACTCGTTAAACTGCTGCGAGAATCCTGCGTCTGTGTTCTACAACAATCTCAAGATGGGAAAAGTAAAGCCACAGCGTGACTCACTCAAATAGCATTCGACTGAAATCATTTCTTTGGTTTAACAGCTTTTTGTGTCTGTAAAAAAAAATAATTTAATGTGTTTACTGATTTTTATATGTTTATGCTTTTAACAGCACTATGAAACAATGCACTGCTGCTGATGTAAGAAAGCCTTAAATCCTGGAACGATGTTTATAGGAGTAGTAAGAACACATTCTTTACTTGTGTATGTTTATTCAAATTCATTTCTGACCACTTCTACTGACCACTCAGCGGAAACTATAGTGATTCAAAGTTTCTGACATCTTGCAGTGTTTTCAAATAATTATAAAGAAATGGAAACTGAACGATCATGTTTATGCAGCAATAGGCACACTGTTTATAATTAAATTATATTTACTTGAGTTTCAATAGACGATATAGTCCAGTGCACAAATCCCTTCTTTTTACTTCCAGTCAAAATTATTTCTCTTTTTAATGTCGCAAAACAACAGCAACAAAGAAAAACACATATTTAGCATAAAATTACATAAGCCTAAATAACAAAAACGACTTTGTTTAGTATTTAATGCATCCTCATGTGCATTTATTAAAGCTCACACTTTTTTCAGGGTCCTTTTTATAGTTTTTAAAAGAAGTCTGCAGGGACATTATATATATTTTCCACACTTAAACACAAGTTTAGTCTCAGAAGTTGCTTACATTTTTAGACTCTTACATTCCAAACACATTCAGTGAGGAGTGGACAGATTAAATACCATGGATTTGTTATTACAATTAGTTTTGGAGGCTATTTTGTGTTAAATGTGTCCAGTTTTGTCCATTAACTGTGTAATTGCTATTCTGAATGGAACCTGAAGAAATGGAAAGGTGCAATAAGACCTTCCCTAGTAGTGTAATAAATTTAATACAGATAGCAATTTCTTAGTAAAAAATGAATTTCAAATGGTCAGCTATTGACTCCTGTATTTTTGTGACATGAGTCTACGAGTTTGAGAGAAACTACACCTTTTTTTTACAGCTGTTAGCTTTCTAGCAAAGTAACTAATCACCACATCTTGTTGTTCTATATAAAGCTATGGGACAGGATGTTGTGGATTGGTTTTAACCATACTGTAGCAACAAACTGTAGCACTGAGCTTTTCTTCTAATAGAGCAGTAGAAAGTCTGAACTGACTCTTTTTTTATTAGAATTTTTTGGCTTTTTTTATACTACAAAATACTGCAGGCTGGTGTTAAAGAACACATATTTCGCACCAAATCTTACTAACGCACTGATACACACAGTATGAGATTATCCTATCGGTGGAAGCCACTGTATGGAAGTGGAAGTGTGAAAAAGGTGTCTTCTGGTCAAGCCAGGTTCTTGTGGGATGTGAAAGTCACAAAGCTTAAATGATCACATTATTGTCTGTGCAGAACTAGGAAGTCCACCAAGGCCCATCTCCAGTGCAGCTCAAGAATTTCAGAAGTGGACATGACAAAGTGTTATAGTTATTGAAATAAGTAACACAAAACTCTTTCCGGAGTAGACTGTAGGCATACTGGACACTGGTCAAGTGCATACTGTGTATGGGATAAGAGGTTGACCAAGACTGTGTCTCTGCATATAAATACTACACAGTATATACACTATGTAGTAATCTTACTAGTAGAAGTTTTGTCAGACTAGCACACAAAATGTTTACACACTATCGTTTCATACTAACAGGAAGTGGTGAACTGTTGCTTCATTACTTGACAATACAAATCAAACCAAGCTGACCAAACTGCTAACAAATAAATTAATTATAAAATACATGAAATAGAATAAATACATTTTTTACATGCTGTTCTGACAGATTTAGTTTGAACTCCCATTTATATACCATCTCTGTTCCCAGCACCACCAAAGCCATCGCATCTTCCAGATGTACGAATGTAGAAGTAGTGCCCATCATTACCATAATCAAAAAACAACCAGTTCTAAATATGCACTGTGGATTTTTGAGTATACTTTTTTTGACACTTGCACCTATACCCCATACTCAACAAATACTTAGTATTATTGAGTATTCAATTTGTAATTGTAGAGGGCCTTCAAACTATATCTAGCAGCAGTTACACCACAAATAAAACAGCATAGGAGCAATGAGCTATCAGCCCACGATACCTTTATTACATATTTTTACCAACTGCTTAATTTTATCTTCTGTTCCCTTTAAAACTGAACATAAATAAAATTGATTATACTTCACAAACAGCTTTCCACCTTCTTTCTGTTTGCATGTTCCAACTTGCTCACAATCACCAAAAAAGAAAAACAATACTGCGATATGCGCTGTTTATCTTTACGTATCAAACCCAAACCCAAACAGTGCTACAATGATCACCGCAGCACTGTGGCAGCATGCCAACCATGATTGTGGTCACTTCCACAGCCATTTTATTGGAAGTCTGGCCACTTCTTCTCTCATGATACCAAAAACATGACTGCGAAAAGAAGGTGCCCACTAGTGAATCTTCAATGAACAGCACTGAACGGATCCTAAAATCATAAAACTGACCAGATTTCAGCTTTTAAACTATGTAAACAAATATTCAAATAATAGAAAGACATTATTGGGCAGCAAGTCTTCTCACCAGGACTTAAAAAAATTGCCAAATTTGCCACCAAGTTAAAAATCACATCCAAGTAAAATTGCACTTGGTGTGAGTAGGCCATACAGCTGATTCTACATCTGAGACCTTCTTGTCAAGGTGGTGTGAAAAAAGGTCCAAAAAACTCAACATCTGACCTAACATCTCTGACTTTTGAGTTTTACAGGGGGACTCTCAGCAATGCATGCACCATGCACTCCTGACTCAATGCTAGTCCTTCAACATCAAACGTTACATAACAAGCTTCAAGTCTGTTTTGGCACTTAGTGAGAGAAGCCAATAGAAGCATTTCCAAATTTCTCCTGTGATGTACATCACCTCTATTATAGCAACGGTTAGAATGATTCACACTATTAATATATAGTAACACAGCAAGTACTGTGTAAGTTGCTGTACAGCTGAGACACAGGAGTGTGGTTTTTCTACATACATACACACACACATATATATATATATATATATATATATATATATATATATATATATTATGTATATTATGTAGCAAACATTCACGTGTTTAATTGTATGCTACCCTGATTCAACCCATACCACAGTATTAAAAAACTGCCACCAAAATGGCTCTAACTCCCAAATACAGCCAGAAGCTTTCTGTCTTTTTAGCTGGACAGCTGTCAAATAGTAGTGTTTTGCTTTGAACTGTCGCGAGTAGGAGATTTCCGCTGATGCTTTACTCAGGGAGCCGCTCCTTGATATCTGGTTCATGCCGAGGTCAGCACTGTAGATCAAATGAACACAAACTGAGGACATGAACTGCAACACTGCTCGAACACTCAGATGACTTGGCAAAAGAAGTGCGACTTCTTTTAATGGAACGACTTCCAGATGTGATTTCATAAACAAGGGGTGGCACTCAGTGTGACAACTGCCATGTTTTAAGAGCAAGGGGAATGTAACTATGCATATGGGTTAAAGGGTCCAAATTAGTTTTATTAGATTTAGATGAGATATTTTCCACATACAAAGTCCACTTACAAATATGAGCTTATGATAGTTATAAGTACATAAGTTGTGTAGTTTTAAGAGTAATATAACATACACATATATACTACTGTGCAAAAGTCACCCAAGATTACTGTTTAAATCCTTTATCTTAGCAATAAATGTATTTTCACCAATAAGAACATCAGATATCATTAGAACAGATGTGAATAAGCATAAATACAAAACAAAGTAGCATGAATATCTTTTTTTGAAGGATGTATTTACACAAATACATACAAGGCCCTACAAGGTCAGGGACAGATTGGGGACCACAACTATACTTTATTCTAATTTAGAATACAGATGAATTTGTAAAACTTCCAGAGGGAATGCTCAGAATCTACCAAGCCTCAAAGTATGTGTGCTTTTGTAGTTTTAGGAGTAATTAAATGACTATTTCTTCCTTCCTTTTCAAGCTCAGTGGACTTCAACATCCCCTTCCATGGACTGAGAGGACGTTTGATGAGGCACACCTGGTCCACGCAGGCGAAAGGAAAACACAGTGCCTCTTACATGACTGCTACTCGAATATGTGATGTCATGTGTGAAGGCCACAGTAGCTTCATTGTGTCATCAGGAAATGCATGTCTGTGTAGAGCTTCTAAGTTCAGGTTTCAGGTGCCCTGGTCTAACCTCAGCTTACAGTAACAGACCGAATGTTGTCAGTTCTTTCTATAATTAATACACTGTGTAAGAGCTGCCTAGACCCACGGTTTAATGGACCAATTACAATCATACAGTTTCAAACTCTGTCACTTCTGCGAGCAGGGAGGGACGCCGGATGTGGGAGTGCTTTCAGAGTGTATTCTGCACTGTTTAAGTAAAGGCTATATTTAGAAAGTCTATGCTGAGTTACAGGCCAAAGCAGTCAAGTACTGTCTATTAAACTTGTCTTTAAACTTCATCTCCAGCTCTTTGTGAGTTTCAGCATTAACTCTCACTGCGTGGATGCTGCATATTAACGGATCAGGTTGGTCGTCACTTTCATTTTCAATTTCTATTTCATTTGCATTTGAGGTTTAATGCGTCAGGTACATATTGTGTCTTTCACCATTACAGCACTGTACACCATGTTCTCTTTCAGTCGGCTGTGTATTGGCAAGAACCTGGCAATACAATATGTATTGTGATACAGCAGTCATGATTCAATTTATCACGATATACTGCGATACTGCAAGCAAAGTGATATACTGCCATTTTTTAAATTCTACTATTAAAACAAACCACTGTATAAACAGGTTTACCAATGCTTACAATAGCATTGCGCCCTTGTGCTGCTTGTTAATGTTGGAGTGGAGCTGAAAATGGACTACAACACTGCCATCTAGTGGTCAGAGGTTTAAACACAACACACAATGATTCACTGTCTGCCAGCAATCTGTGTATCGATACTGTGTTTTTGAGAATCGATACAGTATCAAAAAACATAATATCCTGATATTCAATATTTTCGATATTTTCTTGCATCCTTAGTCATGTCACATATGACTGCTTACAATTTCAGCACCAACTGAAAGCAACTTACCACTAGAGCATGTGAAGACTAAGTCAGTAACACTTTACTAAAGGGTGACATTTATAAGGCTACATGACACCTGCATATTAACAAGTGACATAAACCTACATAAGCATTCATAAAGGCCTATTCTAACAAGTGTCTCTACTAATACAGGCTATTCTGTCATAAGCCTTTAGAAAAGTCTATATAGGTAATAGTCAGTTGTCATTAAAGGCTTAAGTCTGTTTGCAGACTACTAGAAAAAAAGTCAGTGCACAGACTTTTGCATGCACCAGCCTCTCTTTCTCTCTTCTTACATGTTAGATTAAGCAGATTAATAGTACTTAGACATTAAACTGTGCAGAAGTGTGCTACCGGTTGGGCCGGCTATTTTATTCACTTGGAAAATAAACACAATGTGCAGTCTGACCAGTGGTGGTCAAACGGGCCTGTACATTATTTAAACAGATCATTATTTAATATGTAACTAATATTATAACTTATAAAGGAATATAAAGAAGTTTCACATATATTTCAATGGCGTACCTGTGGTGAAATGCTTTTAGCGTGTTTGGTACAGCTAAATACAAACAGAAACTCAATGCATTTGATAACTTCTGTAACATAATATTTGCCCTGCAGCTTATTCTGAAAAAGGAATTCAGCAGAAACCAACAATACACTTCAGCAAACAAGATGGGCTGTGAAATGGGCTGCCAAATGCTGCTAAATTCTGTGAAACAGGCTGTGAAATGAGACTGGCTAGAAAAACTGAAACTGAAAAAAACGAAATATTGTGGAGCAGAAGTAGCTGCTTTCTTGGTGGAAGGAACGGCCGATATTAAAGTCTATATTCAGTCTTATTTGCAGAACTCTTGTAGATTAGCCAGATTTTCGATATATGTCATTTGTTTTTATGTATTAACGTCACATGCACAGACTCAAAAAGAAGGTCCAGGTTGATGTTTAGGTCTCAAATGCAAAATTGACATTAGGCTGATTATATTAATTAACATTATTACTAATTATACTATGACGAAATGATAAGAGAAGACAGAAGACATGTCCTTCACCAAGTTTGACTAAATTCTTGTGCTTATAAGATTCATCCACTCGGGGAAGGGGTGCAAATCACAGTCAATGTTACAAAATGTTCCCCTACACGTCCAAATCCCTAAAACGTACATAGTGCAGATACTTAGGGTTTTAGTTTAATTTTTCAAAATGAGCAAAGTTTTTCAAAAACAGTACATACTGCACTTGTGTATAGGAATGAGTTTAAAAAATCGATTTTTCAATTCAAATCAATCTTTATCGGTATGTAAAAACTCGAGATCAACCTTTAAAATTAGCATTCCAGCCCCAGCCCACCAACCCACCCCCCAGTCTCGTGTGATCAGCCATTGTTTCAGTTAAGCATGGCTGGAGCGCCTCAGAACTTGAAAGCAGAGGTCTGGCTAAATTTTGGATTCAGAAACCAGGACGGTATGTAAACATATAAACACTAATGTTGTTAGTAATGGTAGGTTGAGTGTTCCTTGTACATTTACCACATTAGTTCTCTGAAAATCTCTTTTCATATTCAAACAATTGTTATTGTAACTGAAATATCCCTAAATGAATCGCTATTGAATTGAATTGAAATGAAACGAAACGGAAAGTAGCTGTCCAAAGAAAAACATGTATATCCATTTTTGTTTGTCTTTATTTTTCTACGTCCTTTGAACACGACAGCTGCCGTTTACATTGAGTGGAAATTTCATGGTTAATGGATCAATAGAAATGCTCCAGGGAGTTGCCATTTCAGAGATCCTTGTTTTTCTTTAGACATATGAAAACTGTAGATTGTTCAGCTAAGCTATCTTTTTCTGAATTTCCCGCTAGCCACGAGTGGGAAACCAAACTTTACAGATACAGTAAGCAGTCGCCTCACAAATGATTCACAGTTGGAAATACAGGATATATGAGAATTTGGGTTTTGATGTACTTGTTTAAGGCTACGCTGTGATTATTCACTGAGCGGTTCACATTCTGTTCTCCAGTTCCCCCCCTCCAACACTGTCAGTAAGTCATTTCTCAGGAAACCAGGAACATGGGAAGAGTAAAGGATTCTAAATGAAACAGAATGTTTGTGGAAAGCTCCCCCTCGAGATCCTACAAAAACCTCGAAAGAATGTGGCGAGTCATTTTAATTGAGGCAACATTAGAAGAACGGGGGCAGCAAGCTGATTGTTTTAGTAGGAGGCGACTCGGTCGTCCACGCATGTGAAAATACCAAACTAAATAAGAAACAGCTCAGAATATTATCAGATGCTCTACTGTTACAAGTGAATCGTGTAGGGATGCTGGTTGTATAGCTTTATTTACGTTGTCTAAATATTTAAGCGTACTTCAAATAAATCTGAAATTAAACATGTCTTCAAATTCTGGTGCTCGTGAAGTCTTGGTCAGGAAAGGTGGGGCTCAGCAAGGCCGTCTCTTTCCCCAATTCCTTAGCACAATGCTAGCCATTGTGGGCATCCGTCTCCTAGCACAACGGAACTAGCAGTTACTGTTCTCCTCCGAACGTGTTAAGCTGTCCATTGATTAGTGGAGGTTCCAACAGATGCTGTGGTGGTTAACTTGTGTTAAAGAAAGCATAAGCTAAGCTTCACCCTACCGTCTTAGATAACTACCCATTGTAACATCATCTGTTAGGCTTGGGCTACACAGTAATACTGCTATAGCTTTATCTGTATGTTGTTCAGTTTTTTAAAAAAGCAAACTTGATGCAGTGAGTAGCTTTACATTTCTTAAACTACCATGTGGGAAGATGTCATGTGGTTGTGGAAAAGTTGTTACTGAGTTTCAGAGGGGTCATAAAAGGAACACTAGACCTTCATGGCTACGTTTAATAGTTACAGCAAGAGCATTTCCACACATGCAACAAGAACTCACAGTATTGGGACTCTCTAAAGCCAGTAGTTTATTTAAAGGCTCCACTTTGCTAGCGAGCATTAAGATTGGACACTTTAGCAAAAGAAAAAATCATGTAGTCTGATGAGTCCAGATTTACTCTATTTCTGAGTGATGGGTGCATCAGAGTAAGAAGGTAAAGAGCATGAAGCAGTGAGCCCATCATGCATAGTGCTTACTGTACAAGTCTCTGGATACAGTGTTATGATCTGGGGTTGCTTCAGTTGGTTCACAGATCTGAGTCAGCTGACTGCCTGAACATACTGAATGCCATATCAATGGGTTTTGTCTTTCCCTATTAGCACAGGCATATACCAGGATGAGATTCACTGGGCTCAGAGTGGTTCAGTGACCATGAGGAATCATTTCATACATGTATTGTCCACTACAGGGTCCTGACACTAATCCCATAGAAAGTCTTTGTATTGTCCTGGAGACGACTTTACAAAGTGGTTCAACTCTCTCAGCAATAATAGGAGATCTTGGCCAAAACATAGTGCAGCTGTGCACGATGTGCCAAGAATTTGTGAACTGCAAACAAATCCACATTTTTCTTCTACAGGATGATGTTCTGTATTAGTTTTCACTCCCTGTACTTTCAGTCCTCAGACCGCTCCCAATCATCTTTTGGTCAATGACACAAAGTGCACTCAGAATGTGTTAATGGATGGAAAAATATGCTCTCCATCACAATATCAGTGATTACTATCAATGTTTTATTTACCTTCACATTTAATCTCAGCATGAACCAATTTCTGACAGCATGACAGTAAGAGCTGCATGTTATAGAGATCTATAAACATTTATACATCTATGTGGTGCAGTATACACTTTTTAAATTATTATATGTGTGTGTGAGTGAGTATATGCACTAGTTTTAAAACACTACCGGTCAAACGTTTTAGTCTACTACCGATCAACAGTTTTAGTACACTACCGGTCAAAAGTTTCAGATCACTACCGGTCAAACGTTTTAAGAACAATACCAGCTAAACATTTTAGAACCCTACCATTCAAAGGTTTTAAGAACTCTACTGGTCAAACGTTTTAAGAACCCTACCGGTCAAATGTTTTAGGAACATTACTGGTGAACAGTTTTAGTACACTACCGGTAAAAAGTTTCAGATCACTACCGGTAAAACGTTTTAAGAACAGTACCAGCCAAACATTTTAGAACCCTACCATTCAAAAGTTTTAAGAACTCTACCAGTCAAACGTTTTAAGAACCCTACCGGTCAAATGTTTTAGGAACATTACTGGTGAACAGTTTTAGGAACACTACTTGTGAACAGTTTTAGGAACACTACTGGTCAAAAGTTTAAGATCACTACCAGTCAAACGTTTTAAGAACAATACCAGCCAAACATTTTAGAACCCTACCATTCAAAGGTTTTAAGAAATCTACTGGTCAAATGTTTTAGGAACACTACCAGCCAAACGTTTTAAGAACCCTACCGGTCAAAAGTTTTAGGAACATTACTGGTGAACAGTTTTAGGAACACTACTTGTGAACAGTTTTAGGAACACTACTGGTCAAAAGTTTAAGATCACTACCAGTCAAACGTTTTAAGAACAATACCAGCCAAACATTTTAGAACCCTACCATTCAAAGGTTTTAAGAACTCTACTGGTCAAACGTTTTAAGAACCCTACCGGTCAAATGTTTTGGATACACTACCAGCCAAATGTTTTAGAACTCTACCGGTCAAACGTTTGACTGGTAGTGTACTAAAACTGTTAACCAGTAGTGTTCTTAAACTTTTAACTGTTAGAGTGTGTGTTTGTGTATATATATATATATATATATATATATGTGTGTGTGTGTGTGTGTGTGTGTGTGTGTGTGTGTGTGTGTTTGCGCCATATTGCCTACACTTACTTAAAAAAGAAAAGATGATTCTCTGGCTGCTTCTGCTAGCTGCTGATGGCTAGCGGGCATTTTCTCTCTAGAAAGTGTTTATTATTGGAAGCAAAACCAGCACATGACCCAAAGAGAAGAGTGTCCTCAACAGTTTTCTTTTTCTATTTTCCAGGAAGTTAGAGACTGCAACTGCCAACTATGACTCTATGGTAACAAACAGTGCACAAAAACATCAGACAGTTATATACAGGTGTCCATTAGGTCAAAAGACAAACACCAAAAGCTTTGATACACCTATTCTGACATTATGATGACTCAAAACAAGGTTAGTTACTGCTGCGTGTGCTTCCCAGAATACTGATTCAGCACAAACAATGCACTCAACCACAACTCTGATCAGTGAAAGAGCTGTACGCGCTGGGTAGTGCTGTTTTTAATTGGAAATTCTGCCACAGCTCTACCTGGAGGCCATCGACTGCAGCCTTTTACGATTGGTAAATAACTGAATTGCTGAAGAGCGACTGAGTGGCTAGCCTTTCATGTTGTGTGATTAATGTTTTCTGTGTGAGCTAATCTGTTTCACAGCAGATGGACTCCTTCAGTTAAAGATGAAAAGCTAACGACCTCTTTTGCCTTCAAAAGGCCTGAACTTTAAGTACTCTATGCTTTTTTTCAGTCATACTGTCCAGCCAAGCATTTGTGAACTGCAAGCAAATCCACATTTTTCTTCTACAGGATGATGTTCTGCATCAGTTTTCACTCCCTGTACTTTCGGTTCTCAGACAGCTCCCCACCATCTTTTGGTCAATGACACAAAGTGCACTCAGAATGTGTTAATGGATGGAATAATATGCTCTCCATCACAATATCAGTGATTACTATCAATGCTTTATTTTACCCTCACATTTAATCTCAGCATGAACCAATTTCTGACAGCATGACAGTAAGAGCTGCATCTTATAGAGATCTATAAACATTTATACATCTATGTGGTGCAGTATAGCACAATTTTTTTTAATTATTAGGATTCATATTTCAAATCTTACAGATATCAACAGCAGAATCATTTAATCAAATCTCCATGACTAACAGCTGACTTTCGGCAATTGTTCTAATAATCCGCCAACGTCTGGGTTCAAACAGAGCCCAGAGCTACACAATTAAATATTTTCACCACAGGCTTTATAATGAACTTTTCCAGAACTGTGCTCCTTTATAACACTAAACACAAGTTACAAGCATTACATGACTAAAAATTTAATGAATATACGATTATATTACTGCTAATACTACTAATATTTATCATTCCAACAATAACTATGTAAACCTTAAGGGTGTGATTATTTCAGTACAAGATAGAAAAGCTGAAGTAATATGAGGATTATGTATGTTATATAATGTTTTATATGCATGTTACATAGTGTTTTATTTGAGGCAGTCAAGATTTTTCAATTGTTGTAGCTGGCTTTTACTGTTTTATAACGGATACTCTAAGCTATGTTACTACGTCTGTGTAGTTAATTATTAGAACCAAGGATGTAGATTTGGACTAGTGTTGCACCGATACCGATACCATATTGGTATCGGCGCCGATACTGGCACTTACACACAGTATCGTAACGGCAATAGAGAGCGCTGATAGCATGAAGCTTATTGACGAGCATGCGCACCACTAAATGCTTGACTGAAGTCAACAGCATGTCCACACTATGGGAGAATTTCTTGGTTGAGACGGGCAGCAGCAAAAATGCCCGCTGCAAAATTTGTAACGCCAGCATTTCGAGGGGTGGCACGACCAGCAAAGACTTTAATACATCAAATTAAATTAAGCACAGCGACTTCGTCCAAGCAAGCACAAAGAAGCAAGCTAGCACAAAATACAACATATAAAAAGTAGAACACTATTAAAATCTGGATTTATAGCCATATATCGAGCATTTAAGTCAGTTGGTATCGGTACTCGGTATCGGCAGATACCTAAAAAGCTGGTATCGGTACTGGTATCGGTAAGGAAAAAGTGGGATCGGTGCATCCCTAATTTGGACTCAACATCGGTATGGATACAACAAATGTGAGTGTAATTGAATGGTGTCTAATAGATAAAGCATCTGGAAGGCACAATAGGAATTATCAGTTCCAAACATAATGCAAACAAGTCCACTCAAATATTGGTAGGGACAATTATTTAAAAACATAAAATATTGGCAGGTGTCCCTACCATCTATATGCAAACCTACGACCTTGATTAGAACCCTTTAGAATTAAAACATTTTTAACACATGAATATGCCCTTCAAAGCAACATTTAACCTTAAACTTCAGCTTCAAAATCATTTCGTCTTATAATAGAGAGAATGGCATCCAAGTCATTGCCACTCTTGGCCCGCAACGTCCGCTATGTAACTTTGGAGGAGTGGGCACAAGGTGCCTCGCGAGATCTCTTTCAGGCAGCACGTTAGACACCAACAACTATAATCATTCAGCAAGCTATTAGAAGATGCTAGCTCTGTATTCCCAGCACGTACATCCTAACATAGAATGGCGAGTGTATCCTGTAGTGTATCTATACCTGCGTGATGGGAAAGCACATGTAGTCAGATTCTGTATCCTTCAACTTGTCAACAGTCTACAGTATGTGTCATAACATCCGATGTTCTTGAAAACAGAGAATGATTCCACTATTTGTTGTTGTTATAATCTGCACTTTGGCTCTGTCTTTCAGTCAAACTAAGGCTACAGATGGCATCAGTATGCTTCAGGGGATTTCCTTCCCGCTCATACTTTCTATGTAGTGTTATCAATCCTGTAGTGGAGAAGTTCTTGGGTGTTCTAGCCTCTCTTGTTATCCAGCAAGAACATGCACATCTAATGTCCCCCATGTGGCACAGACTGTTTAAATTGATCTAAGCTGACCAGAACAAGAGAGTAAGAGAAACAAATAACAATTATTATTACCATTAAAAGTGTAGTAATGTGTTGACATGGATTTTTCATCGTTCATTGTTTAATTTTGGGTTTTTTTTCTTTTTCAATCAGTATTTTCAACATGCATTGTTTTGTAGCCACACAGACGCGATAGGCCATTTCCTTCCATTGTGATTTTTAAATAGGCCTCGATTCAAAACAATAATGGAAATAATGAACATTTGGAATTGTATATATTAAGGTTTTACGTTTCAGTGCATAGTATTAAATCAGTACCCATCCCGTGGCTCCTCACTTTAGGAATATAAGTAGACAAATTTGTTCAAGTCCTGCCAACTCATGAAGGCCCTAAAGCCTGCTAACCCACAACTGCAGCCCTGTATTATCCCCCTGTCCCATGCCGCTGTTTCGACAACCGTTAATTATGGTAGAAATGACAAAACCTCTACACCATCCTTCTTTCTCAAACTCGACCCCAGCTACGCAGCTGACCAAGCACAAGAGCAGCTTCAGATTATTCCAGCGTAGAGTGACAGGGAACTGTGCCAGTAGCTTCTTTGTGTCCATGTCAGCAGAGATTCTAGCTGATGGAATAAGAAGGCTCATTGTCCACCCCAAGCCTTATGCAATCTCATCTGGCTATTAAGTTTCAAGTGAGATGGCTTTAAGAAAACAAACAGGCAAGAATTCACAATTGGACACAGTTTGCCTTCCTTGTGGCCTTTGACTCTGAGCTGCTTTCCCATGGCCCAAAAAGGAGAAGCGAGGACTTATTCATGTTATTCGCCTCTCCAAACCCTGAGACTGCCAAAATATACACAATATCACAATCATATCAGTACGAAACAGCAGCCAGAGATTCCTCAAAAGGCACACTGCTGAGGTACCACTGCCCGCAAGCCAAATCGCTGGTTTCTTTTAGTGCAAAGCTTGTTTTTAGAACGCGCAGTCATAAAACTGCTCATATAATTAGTATAAATACCTAAACAGTTCTTAGACAGTAGTACAATAGCTCCTTTTTATATATTCAAAAGCTTTCCAAAGTTGAAACGCAGTCTTAAACAGTGATAAACTGGAAATGAACCGCGCCAACACCAACAGTTCTTCACTTCAACCGCAATGCAAGGCTGCCTCCTGCAAGCCACCTTTCCCAGGCCCTTTTGGAGATAGTGGTCCGTTTCAATCTTTCTGCACTAGCACAGCTATTCAGATATGCTAACCCTAGCCCTAGATAGGAAGGAAGGAAAAGACAGAAGACGAGCACAGGAAGTAAGATAAATGCCTTTGTGGCATTCCAAAATGTCCTTTCAAATACCCACAAAATCACAAAACCCTTTTGGGTACATTATATAAGACATGAGTACACGACAGGGACACTCTATCCATATTTATATAAATAAAGACTGGCAGCGGACTCCATTCTCTGTGTGAGAAGCTGTTCTCGCGGCTGGAATTTGTGTAATTTTCTCATAGGAATGTGAAAACTCAAGTTACCATTTCCCTTCTTCTCACAGCCTTGCTTGCACGGCCAGAGAGAAAGTGCTTGTGAAAGAGTGATGCCAAGGACAAACCAAAAAGAACATGCCAAAAGAAGCAGCATCAACTGGAAGTCTCGGGACCAGGCTACAATTTCAACTAGTTCTTGGATTTCCACTCACTGGCCACTTTGTTAGAAATACCTACTTTGTAAGTCCACTCACTGGCCATTTTATTAAAAACACACTTCATACCTCCATTCACTGGCCACTTTATTAAAAATACCTACTCTGTATGTCTATTCACTGGCCATTTTGTTAGAAACACCAACTTGTACTTACACTCACTGGCCACTTTATTGGAAACACATTTTATACCTCCATTCAATAGCCATTTTATTAGAAACACTTACTCTGTATATCCACTAAGTGGCCACATTATTGGAAACACCAACCTTGTCCTTCCACTCATTGGCCACTTTACTAGAAATTAATTCTTCATACTTCCATTCACTGGCCACTTTATTAGAAATACCTTCTTTGTACTTCCACTCATTGGCCACCTCAACTGGTCACATTAGTGAAAAACACCTCCCTTGTGTGTCCAATCACTGGCCACTATTAGAAACATATACTTCATACTGTCACTCACCGGTCACATTATTGAAACACCAACCTTGTCCCTCCACTCACAGGCCACTTTATTAGAAACACACTTCACACCTCTATTCACTATCCAATTTATTAGAAACACTAACTCTGTACTTCCACTAACTGACCACTTTATTAGAAACACCAGTGTTGTACTTCAGCTGGTCACATTTCTGAAAAGACCTCTCTTGTACATCCACTCACTGGCCACTTTATTGGAAACACACTTCATACCTCCATTCACTAGCCACTTTAGTAGAAATACCTACTCTGTACGTCCACTCACTGGCCATTTTGTTAGAAACATCAACTTGTACTTCTACTCACTGGCCACTTTTCGGAACCACACTTCATACCGTCATTCACTGGCCACTTTATTAGAAATACCTACTTTGTACTTCCACTCATTGGCCACCTCAACTGGTCACATTTGTGAAAAACACCTCCCTTGTATGTCCAATCACTGGCCACTTTATTAGAAACACATACTTCATACTGTCACTAACCAGCCACATTATTGAAACACCAATCTTGTCCCTTGCTCACAGGCCACTTTATTAGAAACACACTTCACACCTCCATTCACTAGCCAATTTATTAGAAACACTAACTCTGTACTTCCACTAACTGACCACTTTATTAGAAACACCAGTGTTGTACTTCAGCTGGTTACATTTCTGAAAAGACCTCTCTTGTATGTCCACTCACTGGCCACTTTATTGGAAACACACTTCATACCTCCATTCACTAGCCACTTTAGTAGAAATACCTACCCTGTACGTCCACTCACTAGCCATTTTATTAACAACACACTTCATACCTCCATTCACCGGCCACTTTAGTAGAAATACCTACTCTGTACGTCCACTCACTGGCCATTTTATTAACAACACACTTCATACCTCCATTCACCGGCCACTTTAGTAGAAATACCTACCCTGTACGTCCACTCACTAGCCATTTTATTAACAACACACTTCATACCTCCATTCACTGGCCACTTTAGTAGAAATACCTACCCTGTATGTCCACTCACTGGCCATTTTATTAACAACACACTTCATACCTCCATTCACCGGCCACTTTAGTAGAAATACCTACCCTGTAGGTCCACTCACTAGCCATTTTATTAACAACACACTTCATACCTCCATTCACCGGCCACTTTAGTAGAAATACCTACTCTGTACGTCCACTCACTAGCCATTTTATTAACAACACACTTCATACCTCCATTCACCGGCCACTTTAGTAGAAATACCTACCCTGTAGGTCCACTCACTAGCCATTTTATTAACAACACACTTCATACCTCCATTCACCGGCCACTTTAGTAGAAATACCTACCCTGTAGGTCCACTCACTAGCCATTTTATTAACAACACACTTCATACCTCCATTCACCGGCCACTTTAGTAGAAATACCTACTCTGTACGTCCACTCACTAGCCATTTTATTAACAACACACTTCATACCTCCATTCACCGGCCACTTTAGTAGAAATACCTACCCTGTAGGTCCACTCACTAGCCATTTTATTAACAACACACTTCATACCTCCATTCACCGGCCACTTTAGTAGAAATACCTACCCTGTACGTCCACTCACTAGCCATTTTATTAACAACACACTTCATACCTCCATTCACCGGCCACTTTAGTAGAAATACCTACTCTGTACGTCCACTCACTAGCCATTTTATTAACAACACACTTCATACCTCCATTTACTGGCCACTTTAGTAGAAATACCTACTCTGTACGTCCACTCACTGGCCATGTTGTTAAAAACACCAACTTGTACTTCCACTCACTGGCCACTTTACTGGAAACACGCTTCATACCTCCATTCACTGGCCACTTTATTAGACATACCTACTCTGTACGTCTACTCACTGGCCATTTTGTTAGAAACATCAACTTGTACTTACACTCACTGGCCACTTTATTGGAAACACACTTTATACTTTCATTCAATAGCCACTTTATTAGAAACACTTGCATATTCGCTAACTGGCCACATTATTGGAAACACCAATCTTGTCCTTCCACTCATTGGCCACTTTACTAGAAATTAATTCTTCATACATCCATTCATTGGAAACACCAACCTTGTCCTTCTACTCTCTGGCCACTTCATTGGAAACACCGTTCTTGTACATCCACTCACTGGCTGCTTCACTAGAAACACCCTTACATGTCACTATACAGGGGTCCAATTACAGTCTGCCATCCTACATTCTACCATACAATTTGTCAGCCCCCTCTACTCTATTCATCATTGCTTAGCTTCTGACCACATGGCAACTTACTGGCCAGATATTAGTTTAGTTGTGGATTATTCTTAACACAGCAGCAAAGTCAGCGCCACTACTTGGTGGCCCACAAGCCAAAACCAAAACCAAGAGTGGCTCTCTGGCTGGTAACTGACCACCAATGCAGTGAAACTATGCACCAAGACCAAGCTACAAGGCCGATGTTTTGAATAAAGTGGTACATAGTGATAGACTCCAGTACATGTACTGTCATTTTAGAGCATATACTAAAATAACTAATGTTTATGTGATGATGATCAGAGTTGGTCTTTAGAGTAACCTAACTATCATTACTGGCTGTTATATAACAAGCACCTAAAAAAAGAAAGTACATCTGAAAGGAAGTCTGCTTTCTTCTGAGGAACAATAGCGTGAGGTTGCCTGTCTGTATAGAGATTCTTTGAGTCTCTTTTAAGCAGCACATGCTCTATTGGTAAAGGGTAGATGACTAATTGTACAGGACCTTCCTCCCATAAAGAGACAGAGAGAAAGGGAAAGTCTGGGACAAAGAGAGAGAGAGAGGGAGACGAAGAGTAATACAAAAGTCTCAGACAAAGCACAAACCGGGCTAGGAAAACAGAAGGGGAAGTAATGAATTGCTGGGAAAAGAAAGGTAGGTCATGCTCGGAGCAGCACTCCGTCAGCAGCATCTCTCCGCCTTTTCACTGGATCATTCGTTTCTGCCTTGGAGCTATCAGGGACCTTCACCCAGACAGAGTCTTTGTATTCAGCACACAAGCTTCTCCATTTAAAAGCGGAGTGAACATTCAGTGACTTCAATGGAAGGTTAGCCTTTAGCTGACCCGTGAGGACATCGCAGCTCAAATGCATTGTGGGAAATGGATCCACAGCATAAATGCGGCTGTCATGTGATGGCATGCCGGACAATTACACAGTAACAAATACTCGGGCAGATGTTCTTTTGAAGCAGGCATGAGCATTTAGGCCATTTTTGCTATTGGAGAATTGCATTTTTAATTAAATCAGTGCTCAGAAACTCAATAAAAGCGGTTCATTCCAAGGAGAGCTGATGCCCCAGTCACTGGGCTGGAAGAACAAGACAGGATCGCTGCTCTTGCACTCTCTGGGTGGGTCCCCCTGGTCTTAAAGTGTGTGTCCAAAGATGACTGCTGACCTACAGAAAAATGGCTTGCCTATGTATACTGTACAGATTTGTATTTTTGTTTGAAATATTTTCATATGTAGCTCCATATGTGGTTACTGTTGCTTAATATCAGATGCTGCTGGTGTCCTGACATTCTATATAATTCTATAATGAAAACTGTATTGAAGTTCTTGTCAGACATATACCCCTTATTAGGGGTGTGCCATATCGTATGGTACACAATAATATCAGAAACATTTTTGAATATCGTGAACGATATTATACCCTAAAATATCATGCCATATCACCCATCCCTAATTATCACATCAGGGTACTACTTTTTACTGATTTTAGCAAAAAAAAAATTCACACTTTTCTCATTTCCCTTCATATATCTACTAGAGACAGATTTTATCTGTCCAGCATCATTCATTTTACTTCAGTCCTGAATATATGGAGATATTTGGAGTGCATTATTTAGTATCGTGACATTCTGGATCATTGACTTCTGTTACAATCTGATGAAAATTCTTGTATTTTTAATATCTCAGTTAGGGGTGTGCCATATCATATGGTATGCAATAATAAAATTATTTTCTTTTTGTTGCAGTAGTGTGTTCTTGAAATATCTTTTTTAATAAATGTTTTGTCATATCACCAAGAGTATCGTTATCGCAAAAATACCATGAAATATTGTGATATTATTGTAGGGCCATATCGCCCACCACTACCCCTTCTGACCTCCAGTTAAGTAAAAAAACACTAAGATCAAATCAGATGTCCATTTATTCTCTCAATCATGACTAAAACAGTGCTGTGCTGCAGCTAGCACTGTGTGTGCACATTCACCTCCATGTACTGGTCTGAACTATTCTGTAGAACCTGTATCTGCCCCACAGCTCCAGTCTTCCAGCTCTCTGCACATTCATTGCAGTAACTTGAATTCTGGACAAATGCCTGTGCAATGATTTATAACCCAAAACAAAAAAAATCGTTATGAATTGCCTTTGCTGATGGGGGTGCTTTAACAAGTTGAGTGCAGGCATTTGTCCAAAGCTGCTGGAGCAACTGAAAGGATCACACTGGAGCGTTGTATGTTCTGGAAAACAACCTTTAAAGGGCCTTTCCAGCATATTTTCAATGCCTTTCAGTCTTAATATGGACAACCTGTACAACAGAACTACATACTCTGATTGTATGGCACTGTGTAGACCACCGTTCATTAAATTCCCTGTTAAACGGCCGGCAATCTTATAAAAAGCAGAAAACAACGTTTTTAATCTAAAATTGAACGCAAGCCCCACCAACTACATATTAAATCAAATACTTCAGTATTTAGCGTGTCCACTCTTTGGATTTTATACACCCTCCACTCTTTTTGGAAGACCTGCTATCAGCTATTCATGGAAACCTGCAGGGATAATTTTCCAACACCAAAGTTCAGTCTTAGAAGTTGTATGTTCAGCATCCCACAATCCAAGTAATCCCAAGCACTTTCAGTGACCCTGAGGTCCGGACTCCTGGGTGGTCTTCTTGACAGCTACACACACTTTTAGACTTTGAGTCGTCTTTACACAGTGGATGGATGGACAGAAACACTAGTGGATCTATCAGAAATGAATGCTTTAAGTTCTTCAGTGTCTGATGGTGACAGTTCTAGTGGTTCACCAGGTCTTAAACGCTTGTCAGAAGTCTTGTTTTCTCCTGTCCATTGATTATCGTTTGACTTCTATCTAATCTCATCAGAAAAAATAACTTGTACTTTATAGCACTTCAGACTGGAAATTAAATGCACGATGGCTGGTCTTGGACTACTTTCAAAGTAGGGTTCTTTAAGGAAGCAGACAAGGTTCTTTATGGCTGGAGCCAAAGTGTAATGTGTGTATTAGTCACTTCCTTGTGTACAGTGCCAGGGCCACCTGTACACAGCGTCAAGGGTTGTTTACTTTTGATTGTTCGTCAGACTGTTTGTAAAAGTACTTAAAAAGCCTTAATGGAAAAAAAAAGAAAAGAAATATGTACATTCTCTTGTTGGACGAAGACAGTTTTCTGGCGGGCCCAATCAAATATCCTTGTTGGCCAACTTTGTCCACCCAGGCCCTTTTGGGCAGCCCTGTTGTATGATATCACTCCTAATATCCATTTGGCATCTTTTAAGCATGTAGAACTCCAAAATCACAAGTGTTATCTTTTTGTGAAAATCATGCAGCCCCGGCTGGAACCTCTCCCCGTTTGCATGCGTCTTACTTGTGTCAAATTGCTATTGACCCGGGTCGGGATTGCACAACGCGGCTTCCAAAACGCTGAGCAATAAAACAAAGTGCGTCATGAAAAAGCAAGCCAACTTAGCCCTCGCGGTAAGGTCAACAAACCGTCCGCTTAAAGCTGCCTTAAATAAGAAAGGCAGCATGTTTGCAGCTGTTGGGCTGTTGGGGAGGAAACAACACTGTCAGGCTGAGGATGAATGGAGGGCGAGAGCGTGCTCGGACGGTTGATGGCGCAACACGCACTTCAGCTCCAGACAGGACATAGCAGAGAGGACTTCATAAATCTGTTTCAAATATCTGCTTACACACTGCTGACCAGAGAGAAAAAGAGAAAAATAGAAAGAAAATGGAGAAAAAAAAGAGAAAAGACAACACAGCATAGCAACACAGACTTGAAGGCCCATGTCCAAAGGTGTCCTGGTCTGAGCAACACTTTCAGGAATCAGTATCACACTTCGTCCTCATTTACTGAATACTGAAAGCAGCTTAGATGGGGCAGCTGGAGGTTGGGGAACCAGCCTTGTAACCAGAAGGTCGCCAGTTTGATTCCCTGAACCAACAGGACACGACTGAAGTGCCCTGGAGCAAAGCACCTCAACCTCAACCCAACAGCCCCCTCAGGTGCTGTGGATGGGGCTGCCAACAACTCCGGGCAAGTGTGCTCACCGCCCTATGTATGTAGTAGTGTGTACGTGGGCTTTTCACTGCGCAGATGGGTTAAATGTGGAGCTCAAATTTCTCAAACAGTCCTAAGTTCTAAATTCTACAGGAGGGTTTGGACAGTCACAGGGCTGTACGGCTTCATGTGTGTATTCGGGTTCAAACATGTACATCAGAAGCTCATTTGTGTAGAAAACCCTTACACTGTACTGATTTTCTGAGTTAGCTTTTGTACCCATGAGACCCCCTAAAACTCTTTAAAAAATGGTTCTTCAGGAGTTCTTTAGTAAAGAAATTTGTTCTATATAGAACCAGGAACACCCAAATAGTCCTTTGCATGATTAAAGGGTTTTTTGTCATGGAAGGTTCTTCAGATTGATGGATAATGCGCTGCCCAGGCATCTATATTTCTTATTGAAAAAGGGTTCTATGCAGCACCAAGTATGGATCTGCTATTACATAACAGTGGCAGAACCCTTTTTGATGCTGCACAGAACCCTTACTGACTTCCAGTGTTTGTCAACAATGTTAGCCTTGAAGCTCCAACAGGCAAAATTCAGACACTTAATGACTGGTTCACACTACACGACTGTTTGAGTGGTCAGGTCTTTCAGTTGTTGTAGCTTTCACACTACATGACTTGTCGGCAACACAGGGTCACAAACTACACAACTTTCACTCTGGGGAATCACCCACTCACCTGGCTGCTGTCCAAAAACACAAGAACTAAACACTTGTGAGAACGAAACACTTGAGAGCTTGTGATACCATGTGGAACATGTGCTATTTTCAAAACGGACGATACAACGATACAAGTTGTTACTGTGCTGACTGGCAGTGACAAAAGAACGAAGAAAAAGGAAAGAATATAGATGCTGCTGTTGACTCACAGTCGCAAACTAACCTAGATATTAAACATGCTAGATGTTGGCCAGGCGTCTGCGGTTAATCAGCGACCACTTGGCGAAGGCTTTCAGCAGCTCACACTACACGACTGAGCACCGAGCAATCACCGATTTGCTTCCAAGCACAGGTTTTTGACGGCGACTAAATCAGGCTAAAATCATTTAGTGTGAACTAGACATTACATGCCCAGGCAGAATGACTACATTAGAAATTAGGCATTGAAATTGGAGAGTTTGCTCTACGGCTGTGTATTGGCAAGTACCTGGCGATACAAAATGTATTGTGATACCGCGGTCACAATTTAATATATCACTATATACTGCAGTATTGCAGTGATATATTGTTTTTTTCAAATCCTACTATTAAAACACACCACTGTATGTACAGGTTTGCCAATGCGTACAATAATTTTTACAATAATTTTCTTACAATAAAAAATTGCGCCCTTGTGCTACTTGTTAATGTTGGAGTGGAGCTGAAGATGGATTACAACACTGTCATCTAGTGGTCAGAGATTTAAACAACACACACTGATTCACACATTGAATCTGTGTATCGATAATATACCGATATTCAATATTTCAATATTTTCTTACACCCCTACTTGGCACACCTATTGAACATAAATAGAAAGTGGCTCTTTACTGGCATCGCCTGAAGAGCTTTTCTGGAAAGATAAAAGTGAAAATCAAACATTACTCAGAAAGGCAAGATGCCCCCACACGTCTAGGGGAAGTCTGTGTGTGTGTGTGTGTGTGTGTGTGCACATTTGTGCTCAGTGAGCAAACTGTGAAATCTGACACATCTTTCCTAAACCAAGGCTTCCTGTTCCCACTGCTTTCACTATGTATGCCTCTCTCCTTCCATCATCCAACCATTGGAAGTTTCTTTATTTTTCCATTCTCTCAAATCCTGTAATGACCTTGTTCCCCTCCTTCTTCATCTCTATCTAAGTTTGGTTTGTCTTTCCTTTCACGTCTTCATCTTCTGTAAACTAAATACTCCCCACACCCTCATCCAGACATCTCTCTCAGTGTTCTACTGCACCAGCCCTCTACCAAGCCTGCCATCTACCAGCATATCTCTCCATCTCTCCCTCATACAGCGTGTTGGGCCTCCTGCAGACTGTAATTCCTCCTCCGTGTCCTGTGGTTACGCTCATGCATTCTGAGTGCTCAGTAGAGCTGCAGGGAGAAATGATTAGCTGATTAAACCACAGTAAAGCTCGCCAACACTGACGCCTCACTGAACCTCACGTTTTTGTGGAACGACACCCGCATGACACCAGCACTGCTAAGTATTAGGGCTAAAACACTTAAAAACCATGAGAGTCGGCAATTTGCATGATATTATTGATTTAAATTCCTACTGCTGCTGTCCCTTGCGGTGTAAAGCAGAGCCTGACTAACATATCCAGGGTTATTAACCTTTTCTTAAAAGCTTCCTAGTTTGTGTGGTCCTAAATGGCTTGGCATATTTCAAAGGCTTGGTTTGCTTGTTGATTGCTGAATTAATTGTTAACGATAATGAAAGCCAAGTTGAGTCCTGGAGAGGGAGGTCTGGGACCCCTAATTAACCACTTGGACCACTGAAAGTCTTAAAATATGAATTCCATGGGGTTCCTGAACATTGAATTATTATTATAAGGTTGAAACAGACACAGACATTGAAACGAATACAAATTTGGAGAAAGCTCATTGTTTAACTGCTTCACCCACAATTGGTGAGCTTCTGTCTTTGGTACTGCTTACTAATTGGAGACGCAGCACTGGTCTGCCTCAGGGTGGCGCAGTAGCAAACTGGTTTCCCCAGTTGGCCCTTCAAAGAACAACAATCGTAACTATAGCTAGAATGCCTCTGAAAAACTTTTAAATAAGCTAAGGCTTGCATGAAAATCTAAAACCTTGCGCAGTTTCCCAGAGTCAAAGCCTGGGTCAAGGCCTGAGTCAAGGCCTGAGTCAAGGCATGATAAAATCAAGTCTCAAGCTGCAAAGACTTTAACACTGGGCACAGATTTATTTAGGTTTTTGAATCTATACCATATCTACCTGCTTGCTGGGTCCCTAATAACATGATGCTACCCAACTGGGAGGGTGAAATCTAGCACAAGCCTCATCCACATGAAGCATATTTTAGATAGCAACAAATGCGATATCTTTAGACAGCTTGGAGGACAACGCTAACAAATGCTTGTCCTGGCTGGCGGTGATAGGGGACGGGGAGCCATCCTACCCAGCCCCAGAGAGAGAGAGACACCAGGGGCACGTTTAACCTCAAAGTGTTGTGCAGCATTTCGCTACAGTTTTCAAGTTGAACAACATGTTTTATCCAAACAGTGTGAAACACTGCGCAGTGGGCTCTGATTACTTTGGCTGGAGGTCTGGGTGGCTTCTGCCTGTAGCTAGAAGGCCAGACCCCCTGGGTAACTGTGGCAGAACTGTCACAGGACCGAGGAACAGGGAGGAAATGGGGTGGTGGGGAATGTGGAAACTTGGAAACAGGAGTGGTTCCAGGCACATGCATCACACCGAACCCCAACCCTAACCCCAACCCCAACCCCAACCCTAACCCTAACCCCAACCCCAACCCCAACCCCAACCATAACCCCATCCCCAACCCTAACCCCATCCCCAACCCTAACCCTAACCTCATCCCCAACCCCAACCCCAACCCTAACCCCAACCCCAACCCCAACCATAACCCCAGCCCTAACCCCAACCCTAACCCTAACCCCACCCAAATAGTAACTGGTCTGATGTGGTTCTGCGAGAGTCCTGAGCAATCTGAGAAACCTGAGAAATCTTCTAAAAGGATCAAAAACTTTTCTGAAATAAACACAGGACCACCCGGTAACAGTGCCTGATCCAGTCTCGATGGTGGGGAGCATCTCTCATCAGCTGTCACGTTTGTTTTTGTTTGTGTTAAGATAAAAAGATAATAAAGATAATAAAAGCAAACCGTCTATTAACTGACCAATCAGCACAAAGTTCTGAGTTCTGCAGAAACACATCTACAACTGCGCTGAATCAAAGCACTGACAGGCAGAGACACACGTGCGCCGCACACAAACAATTCAGGCCATCAGGTGGTGAAACATCTGGTTGATGAGGTAAGAGAACAAAGATGTTATGGTGAAAAACGCTCCATAATCTTTACTTATCTCAGCCCCACTAATCTCTGAGGCTGGAGCACTTTGGCAATACACACATACGCTAATCACAAAACACACAAACACACAGAGGGAGGGTCTAATGCTGTCATTTGTTTACAGTGTAAATGGTCCTCAGCTTTCTGGCAGGCTTATGGATGCTGTGAAGAGGAAAACATGGGCGTAGCTGAAAAAGATGAAAAAGAACAGAGCTGAAATGAGTGTGAATGGGCAGACGAACGGACGCACGGAATGAAAGCGCAGCTTAAAAGTGGAGGAAGGAAAAAGCTTGATAAGATCCCATAGGAAATTGAGCACAACGTCATAAGGCTTTGGGCCAGGCATGTGTGTGTGTGAGTGATGGAAGTTCAGAGCTATTAATATCACTTTTTTACACAGATTTGCGATAAACATGTGTTCTGGGTTGTCATTTAAGGCAATGCTAACCCAGTCCAAGCTACTAAACTATCTAACCCAGCTCAGATAAATGATAAACAGATTTCACTGTTAAATTCTGTTTATTAACTACAGCAAAGGTCCACATTTTCTTTGTAAACTATATATATATATATATATATATATATATATATATATATATATATATATATATATATATATATATATATATATATATATATATGATTCTGAAACCTGACTCATTAAAGTTTACAGCCCTAAAGAACATCTGCTGAAACGTACCATTTACAGGCCATGAAGGGGACGTCAGCACTTTTCATATCCTTCTCAGGGAACCAAGCGGGCACGGTCTAGGTTCATCTTTCATCGAGGCTGAGGCTGGCTTCCTATTCACCAGCGTCTTAATCTAATGTTTTGTTCCATCTTAAAAGCTACAGCTACTCTCAGCATTTCACACTAAAGGGACTGAAGGAGAGGAGCAGTTCCACCTTTACCAGAATCACAACTTTAACAGTAACCTGTAAGTAGCAGCCATACTATGGTCACAGGGTGATTTCACACCTACCATGTTTGGTTTCTTCAATTTGGTCAAACCTAAAACATCAGGTTTACACTGTGTCTCGGACAGAGGACAAAAATTTGGGTCAAGTAACAAAGGTAGTCTCAGCCTGGATCAAACTGAGTCATGGTTGGGTTTATCAGTACTTTTTTTGGGAAGGAAGGGGGGTTGGACTCACAGACCAATTACAGGAAACCTGCTATCACCACCCATTCAGCAACAGAAGAAGAAAAAGGATAGAAGAAGAGCTGTAATAAAACTTACACTGAAAGTTTCATAGTGAGTAACACCTTAAATTTTTTGTGTTGAGATTGAAAGCGAGCCAGGTAGGTAATGTTAGCTACCAGCAAGTAAAGTCACATACCTTGTACTGACGAATAGAGTAGAATAGAGTAGAGTAGAGTAAAATAGAGTAAAATAGAGTAGAAGTGTGCAAAAGAGTAGAGTAGAATAGAACAGAGTACAGTAGAATAGAGTAAAGTAGAATAGAATAGAGTACATTTGAGTAGATTACAGTAGAATAGAGTAGAGTAGAATAGAGTAGAGTAAAATAGAGTAGAGTATAATAGAGTAGAATAGAGTAGAATAGAACAGAGTACAGTAGAATAGAACAGAGTAGAGTACGATGGAGTAGAATAGAATAACGTAGAACAGAGTAGAGTACAATAGAATAAAATAGAGTAGAGTAGAATAGCGTAGAGTATACTAGAATAGAATAAAATAGAGTAGAGCAAAATAGAGTAGAAGTGTGCAAAAGAGTAGAGTAGAATAGAACAGAGTACAGTAGAATAGAGTAAAGTAGAATAGAATAGAGTACATTTGAGTAGATTACAGTAGAATAGAGTAGAGTAGAATAGAGTAGAGTAGAGTAAAATAGAGTAGAGTATAATAGAGTAGAATAGAACAGAGTACAGTAGAATAGAACAGAGTAGAGTACGATGGAGTAGAATAGAATGATGTAGAACAGAGTAGAGTACAATAGAATAAAATAGAGTAGAGTAGAATAGCGTAGAGTATACTAGAATAGAATAGAATAAAATAGAGTAGAACAGAATAGAATACAGTATACTAGAATAGAATAAAATAGAATAGAATAGAGTAGCATAAAGAAGAATAGAATAAAGTAGAATAGAATAAAGTAGAATAGAATAGAACAAAATAGAGTAGAATAGAGTACAATAAAGTAGAATAAAATAGAGTAGAATAAAAGAGTAGAATAAAATAGAGTAGAATAGAATAAAATAGTGTAGAATAGAGTAGAGTAGAATAAGTAGAAGAAAATAAAGTAGAATAAAAGAGTAGAATAGAATAAAATAGTGTAGAATAGAGTAGAGTAGAATAAAGTAGAATAAAATAGAGTAGAATAGAATAAAGTAGAATAAAATAAAATAGAGCAGAATAGAGTAGAGTAGAATATAATAAAATAGAGCAGAATAAAGTAGAGTAGAATAGAATAAAATAGAGCAGAATAAAGTAGAGTAGAATAAATAAAATAGAGCAGAATAAAGTAGAGTAGAATAGAATAAAATAGAGCAGAATAAAGTAGAGTAGAATAGAATAAAATAGAGCAGAATAAAGTAGAGTAGAATAGAATAAAATAGAGCAGAGTAGAATAGAATAAAATAGAGCAGAATAAAGTAGAGTAGAATAGAATAAAATAGAGCAGAATAGAGTAGAGTAGAATAGAATAAAATAGAGCAGAATAAAGTAGAGTAGAATAGAATAAAATAGAGCAGAATAGAGTAGAGTAGAATAGAATAAAATAGAGCAGAATAGAGTAGAGTAGAATAGAATAAAATAGAGCAGAATAGAGAAGAGTAGAATAGAATAAAATAGATCAGAATAGAGTAGAGTAGAATAGAATAAAATAGAGCAGAATAAAGTAGAGTAGAATAGAATAAAATAGAGCAGAGTAGAATAGAATAAAATAGAGCAGAATAAAGTAGAGTAGAATAGAATAAAATAGAGCAGAATAGAGTAGAATAGAATAAAATAGAGCAGAATAAAGTAGAGTAGAATAAATAAAATAGAGCAGAATAAAGTAGAGTAGAATAGAATAAAATAGAGCAGAATAGAGTAGAGTAGAATAGAATAAAATAGAGCAGAATAAAGTAGAGTAGAATAGAATAAAATAGAGCAGAATAGAGAAGAGTAGAATAGAATAAAATAGAGCAGAATAGAGTAGAGTAGAATAGAATAAAATAGAGCAGAGTAGAATAGAATAAAATAGAGCAGAATAAAGTAGAGTAGAATAGAATAAAATAGAGCAGAATAGAGTAGAGTAGAATAGAATAAAATAGAGCAGAATAAAGTAGAGTAGAATAGAATAAAATAGAGCAGAATAAAGTAGAGTAGAATAGAATAAAATAGAGCAGAGTAGAATAGAATAAAATAGAGCAGAATAAAGTAGAGTAGAATAGAATAAAATAGAGCAGAATAGAGTAGAGTAGAATAGAATAAAATAGAGCAGAATAAAGTAGAGTAGAATAGAATAAAATAGAGCAGAATAGAGTAGAGTAGAATAGAATAAAATAGAGCAGAATAGAGTAGAGTAGAATAGAATAAAATAGAGCAGAATAGAGAAGAGTAGAATAGAATAAAATAGATCAGAATAGAGTAGAGTAGAATAGAATAAAATAGAGCAGAATAAAGTAGAGTAGAATAGAATAAAATAGAGCAGAGTAGAATAGAATAAAATAGAGCAGAATAAAGTAGAGTAGAATAGAATAAAATAGAGCAGAATAGAGTAGAATAGAATAAAATAGAGCAGAATAAAGTAGAGTAGAATAAATAAAATAGAGCAGAATAAAGTAGAGTAGAATAGAATAAAATAGAGCAGAATAGAGTAGAGTAGAATAGAATAAAATAGAGCAGAATAAAGTAGAGTAGAATAGAATAAAATAGAGCAGAATAGAGAAGAGTAGAATAGAATAAAATAGAGCAGAATAGAGTAGAGTAGAATAGAATAAAATAGAGCAGAATAAAGTAGAGTAGAATAGAATAAAATAGAGCAGAATAGAGTAGAGTAGAATAGAATAAAATAGAGTAGAATAGAGTAGAATAGAATAGAATAAAAGAGCAGAATAGAGTAGGAAACTTGTCTTTGGCTTTACCTGGTTGCACAATGATAAGAATGACTACAGTACAACTAAAATTACCACCACTTTTATCAGTGTCTTGAATTCTATGGCTCTTCAAATGTGTATACACCTGTATCCACCTGTAAGATAGATCAGCATGACTCAGGCAGTGTTCACTTCCCCCATTAAACACAGCTGCTTTTATCTTTAATGAATGGATCATTTCAGAGGCGTGTGCACAAGTCTTCATTCTGTGACCTTAAAACAGAAACAATACTAGTAACTGTACCTTAGGACCCCAATACATTACAGCTATCACGATAGATTACCCTCTACAATCTGCTTTTATGCATATATAACAGCTGTCACTGCATGTATCATAACCAGACCACTTACAGAGAGCCTGCTGGTTATAGTGCATAAACCTCAGGTAGCTGATTGGATATCAGCCCATTACGGTCAAATGGTTTATCATTGTTATTTCTTTTTTTTCCCTTCTGTTTCTTTTGCAAGTATTTAATAAAAATATAGTTGTCTATGTGTACATGTTTTGTTTTCATATCTTCGCAAACCTCGGCAGGGAAAAACATGATATCTAATCCACAATGTCTTTTTTTTTTTTGCTATGTTGCCCATCTGTATGTCCAAAAACACATACTAGAACGGCACTAAACCCCCCCCACACACACACATTCTCTACCCAACCCATAAAACACTGGCTCCTCCTAAATTAAATGTTACACCACATGCTGCAGCAGTTCAAATCACACTTACACAAGAGCCAGCATGCGCACTGATAACAGGAAGCCACAACAAATAAACACCCAGGTTTCATGCTCAGGACCAACATCAAACCCTCCCATGTACGGATTTCCCAGACACAAAGCCCACAGTGGGTGACACTAGCGGAGTCTTATAGGAAGGCTTTGAAAGATCAGTGCAAAGCTCATTCCGAGCTCCTGTTCCACAATGTGTGAAATGTGCTTTCCTCGCCTGCACTGGCCAGATTCACAGGCTACACCAACAAGGCAGGCGCATGTTTGAAGATGGGTTTAAGGAGGTTTAGAGCTTATTTGAAATGCAGTGGGAAATATACTGCATACTCCATATATGGTCTATCCAGTATTATGCTAAAGTCAGAGACCGCCCTTTATTTATTTATTTATTTATTCAATTATTTATTATTTATCTCAATTTTTGAGTCAGAAGGTCAGCCTCCTCATATTGTTGCTGTCCAATGAAAAACAAGTATATCTTTACAGAAGAAACCAAAAACAAACTTTACTTTCAATGTAAGTCAATGGAACCAGAATTTACAGCTAATTTTGAGCATTTCTATTGGTCCATTCATCATGAAACTTTCTTAAAATGTAAACGACCACTGTTATGTTCAAGTAATGTAGAAAACTCAAAATCACCAAAAATGGAGACACGCGTTTTTCATTGGACAGCAACAATATGCATCGAGAAATGATGTAAAAGTCTCAGCAACTGAACCGTTTGCCGTATTTAGAGTATCTTTATTGCAGCCATTCTTTTCACAGGACTCACTTTTAGCTTTTTAGAAATTAGCTCCATTTTCTGCTTCTCGCAATCCAAGTAATGCCAAACACCCTCTAAGAACTGACTCTGGGGTGGCTGATTCATTGTGTATCTCCTTTTTCCCCTCAGCGAGGAGCTTCTCAACAGCGACACATCCTTTCAGACCCATAGTGTTGAGCTGTGTTCTCACAGTGGAAGGACGGACAGAAACACAATGGACGTGTTCAGATCTGAATCAAGAATGAAGCTTGATTTTCTCCTGTCTGTCAAGATAAAAGCTTTAAGTACTGATCATCTGATGGTGACTGGTTTGAAGGTCTACTAGATCTCCCATGGTTTGTAGGAGGTACATTTATCTTGTATTTCATTTTTTAAAACATTTCTAAGATTTTTATTTACTCCTTCCTATTGCAGGTGGAAAACTTAATAACTTGTCCTTACTGACAACTTTGATGGGAAATAATAAATAAAATTAAAAAAAATAAAGAAATAAATACAGGAGAAGGATAGTCTTTGGCTTTTGCAGAGTACAATAGTTGAACTCTTTGTTTTCTTTGCTGAGCTTAATAATCCTTTAAACATATCTTGTCTTTACCTTAGACTTAACTAACAACATGTCTTCCTAAACCTTATTCATCCTCATTGGAACTTAAAGGGCCCATATCACAGGAAACTGAATTCCTCATGTTTTTTATGGAATAATTTAATGTCCACAGCTACAAAATACTATTTGCTTCTGAGATCATATATGGAACGTAATCTGCAAAAAATGGTGCTTTTGGAATTTACTGTTTTTGTGATGCCACATAAACCAGCACGTTTACATAGAACCACCAAATACACAGCAAACAGCACTTCAGCCCTGCCCAATGATGCTGGAGTTATAAAGACTGTTTTAGCCTGGACTGTTTATATGATCATAAAAAAGGGACCATGTAAAAAATTAATTACTTGGCCTGTTTTTGATATCAAAACCATAAAAAAGATGTTATGAGTGGAGCTCAGGGAGAAATATATACTAGGGGGAGGACCAATAAAAATAGATGGTTTAAGCTAGATTGCCCAGATAAAGGTTGGACCCTTAACAAAGGCAGGATTTCAAACTGAATGCACAGGAAGGTATTGCAGTGAAGATTTATTACTAATGTGTATTTGTGCACTCAGAAGAGCTTGTGTTTGCTACATGCCAGTATTGTGCCTTTGACCCCGTAGCTTATAAGTCGGGCAGCAAACTCAAGACACATGCACAAATATTTGGCCTCATCTGGGCATAAAAGTAAATATGGAGTTCCTTAAAGAGCCTCTCGTTTAAACAGAAGAACAAAGAAAAAGTTCCACTGACGGCAGACAAAGCTAAACCCCACACCATTCTCCTCAATCCACGGCAAGTCTTAACAAGCTACACTGATTCACTCGCTTCATAATATGCACACGCATACGCAAACAGGTGCAGGAATGTGTAGCCACATGTCAGACGAGTGTAAACACTTAAGACGGCTTCACTGAATGAGTCTCTACGGAAATCAAGCACCCGCTACCTGGGACTAGCACCTGTAACGTAAACCCAGATTATGCAGTATGGTACAATGCAAATTAAAGCAAATGAAGGTGGTCTCTGACTTGTGCACAGTAATGATGTACAGTACTGTATGATGATTCAGCCATGCAGTTCTACCCATTCAGTAATGCGTTTTTTAGAAAAGCGAGTAAGGCTTTGTGTTCTGGAACTGTATTAAGACTAAGCTTACAATTGGTCACTGAAGTTAAGTTTAGAATTATTCTGTCACTTGTGTTTGCACACTGCGAAATTTGACCTCCTCATTTAACTCATCCGTGCACATATACACACATACTAGTGAACATACACACTAGGGGGCAGTGAGCACACGTGCCCAAAGCGGTGACCAGCCCTATCCACGGTGTCCGGGGAGCAGTTGGGGGTTAGGTGCCTTGCTCAAGGGCACTTTAGTCGTGTCCTGCTGGTCCCAGGGAACAAACCGCTGAGGGTCACAAGACTGGATTCCTAACCTTCAGGCCACGACTGAAGGATGTCTAACCCTCAGACCATGACTTGATATGACTTTTCTGCTTTCTCCCCTTTCCTTTAGCGTGTCTTGCAGCTTTTTGTGTGTGTAAATGGTCTAAAAAGTTATAAAGCCCAAAGTACACGCCAGAGAGATAAACTTTCACCCACAGATACCGCTTTTCTCAGCTGCCTGAAATGCCATGTTGGAATTGCAGCCTTTTTCCCCTGTAACAAGGTGAGGTCATTCTGTAACGCTGTTTTTATTCCCTACATAAAGGCACGCCCTCACACAACACACAGCGAGCTAAAACAGTAAAACATACCTCTTGTGAAGGTGGATCACGTCTGCAAACTTCCTTTACCTGACTTTCAGCGTCAGACTCTGGCTCAAACTCATATCAGAACCAACCACACTGTAAGAACAGCCACAGCGGTGTGGGGGGGCACGACTTCCAGAACAATGCTTCTCTGGTGACTGACCAATCAGAACAGAGTGGGCGAGCTGAGCAATCAGAGCACACTGGGCTCCTTAGGAGGCGGGGCTTAAAGACGCAGGAGCTCCAACAGAGACAGAAGGAGAAAACAGACACACAGTATGCGAAAAAAGATTCTGGGAAAAATCAAGCATGTACATCTATTGTAGCAGATCCCAATCATCCAATTCTGAGCACTAAAATGAGATGAATGAGTCCCTTTTAAAGGACCACACCACAAAAAACTTATAAAAAAGGTATTCACTCCCCAGTGCACACAGTCCATATACAGAATATAATCTGCACTAACAGTACATGTGCACTGACATTTGAACAGTTGGACTGTGCAGTCACAAAAAAAAACCCCAGCCCATTTATATATATTCTCCTATTCTGCCTATAACAGTTTTGCTCCAACCTATCAAAGTAAGGGTACAAGGAAGGGGTCTTATACTACCCCAGACCATGTACTTATTTATTTTGTTAGCAGCAGTAGTAGTAGCTGTGGTTTGAGGTGACAAGTGAATTGCTATTAAATACTGAAAGATGCAGTTACATGAATGCATAGTGCATGTTATAAGGTTACAGTACATGAAAATCGAAAATTCACACTCCACCTGGCTAGTGACCCTCAGGTCATTTGAGTATGAGACCACTGTTCTAAGGTAGAAAGAAAGGTTAAACATAAATTCTGACACTTTTTATACATTATACATTAGGGGTGTAAGAAAAAATCGAAAATATCGAATATCAGGATATTATGTTTGGTGATACTGTATCGATTCTCAAAAACACAGTATCGATACACAGATTCCTGGCAGACAGTGAATCAGTGTGTGTTGTGTTTAAACATCTGACCACTAGATGACATTTTCAGCTCCACTCCAACATTAACAAGCAGCACAATGGCGCAATGCTATTGTAAGCATTGACAAACCTGTTCATACAGTGGTGTGTTTTAATAGTAGGATTTGAAAAAATTGCAATATATCACTTTGCTAGCAGTATCGCAATATATCGTGATATATTGAATCGTGACCACTGTATCACGATATGTATTGAATCTCCAGGTTCTTGCCAATACACAGCCCTATTATACATAGAGATCGGTAACATGGCAAAAAATATTATATCGCAATACTATGGAAATACTATAAACAGAAATTATATTTTTTTTACAATATTTACTTTTTCAGACATCTAATCAGAACTAAGAAAAAAATACCTAACCCTCATCTGACGAAAATCCATTTTTACAGAAAAGTTCATAAACTATTTATTTTGAGTAAAAGTGAAGGCTCTGATCTCCTCACTCACGGAAACAAAAGATTGTGGCTGTTAGCCAACAGCACAAAACAGAACTTGCATGGTGCCCGTATGGTTACAGCCATGTCCTGATAGGGGTCCAAGCAGGCTTACGCACAGATAGCATAAATGATTTATAACCCCTCATATAATGCCTCAAATACCTCTCCATTACTAACAATGAAAAGAATTCATGAGAGATGGACAACAGTGATTAGCATACCTCTGATTAAATCTCTCCAGTTGAGCCAAATGAAATGACTTTGACCTCTAACAGGTAACTGCTGGGCAATATCCTGGTTAAGTATGTGAACATGGCAGGATGGCTTGCTGACCCAAACTCAGGAGCTTGGAGCATGCCTATTTAATGTGTTGGCACTGATGAGGCAACAGTAGGTTGCTCAAGCTAGAACTCAAACAAGGAATGTGGCAGATGCATGTGACTTAAAGAAACTTTCACCTACTGCAGCATGCCAGCAAGCCAGCAGATTGCTAAATCTGATCTCAGTGTTTGCCAGTTCAGCACCGTAGACAAATGTTTGTTCCATTCCCGCTTACAACATCAAGATGACTAACTTTTGGCTTGTTTGGAGGTGTTGAAAGGTGGGACAATGTAAAAAAGGGGACTCTCTGGGAAACCATGGAGGACCGTATTGGAATGAACATGAAAAATGGGGTTCAGATCCACAGCGAGTCTATTCAGCCCTACAAAAGGTCCTGCAGATGATTGGATCCAGGTGATCAATTACTATAGCAATGCTACCAGTACATCTCAACCTCCTGAAGAGCATGTTTAATTTCTACTGCCTCCAAACATCTACCCTTGATTTATTTATTTATTTATTTATTTATTTGAAATATATTTCAAAAATATCTAGAGCTAAGGTAATGTTAGAGGTGAATGATATGGCAACAACATAATATTGCACACCTTGAACCTTGACTTTCATAAGACTATCATGATTTCTATTTTTTCAGTTGGAACCAAGAAAAAAGAACCAGTTGCTAAAAATCCAGACACTATTAACAGTGTGGTTTTTGGTCTGTGTTTCACAAACTGTGTTGCACTACATCCAGTTAAACAGGACTAATTTTACTCTCTGTATAATGAAACATTTAGTAAGTCAGTGTTAAGCAAGTACTGACAGTATCCACTCTATGTTCAGGAGAGTGTATTGTCACATACTTCATCACAATAACGATAATTATAGTCATATTTCCCAGCACTAAATTATGTAGTACACAGGCTGGGCTCGAAAAAAAAACAAATATAATTTAAGAACAAAAGACTCACAAAGCAGTACATCCTCATAATCTTTCAAAACACAACAACTGAACTACAAACACAACACGACAGGATGTCTACACCAGGTCACGGTGGTTGCCACAAAAGATGCTCAAAAGAGACAATAGGACATATCGCCAATAGAGTTTCAGGACATCCTTAGTACCTCAGAACAACTGTAATAAGATATGACCTCAAAGGCTAACAGGGAAGGTCTACATCAAAGTGAGTGCGCTCTTCAGTATATATATATATATATATATATATATATATATATATATATATATATATATATATATACACACACACACACACACACACACACACACACACTAAAAATCATTAGTCAGTAACTGTTAGCAAAAATAAATACATAAACATGTGATAGTTTTCCCTGTGATTTCTTCAAATGTTTAATATTTGTGAGTAAACTTGCATACATTCTTTTATAGAAACAAGAGCTAATATTGTTCCACTATTGATGGCTTTAAACAGCTGAAAAACACTGCTAAGCTAGATTGCGGATAAAACGCCCACAGCCTACGTTTTTCTAGTACACATTTTTCTCCTTGTGTGGTTTTATGTTTCAACCCCTCTTCATCCCATCCAATTAAACAGGCTGTGCCTTTAAGACCGAGCTGAAAACTCTGATTGGCTCACATTCATGAAAAAAAAACTACAAGCTGAACCACTTTTTAAAACTTTACTACGAGTGAATGAAGCTCAAATGCTGTAGGCTGAATAGGTGGATATATGTAAATAAGTTGGGTCATGTGACATATCAGAATCAAAACATTCAAAACAGGTGGTAATTGCAGCACTGTGTCCAATTTTTATAAACATTTTTAATGTTTATATTCTTGCTGTCCACAGAAAAACAAGTATTTCTAAAGTGGTAACATTCTTTACTTCTAATGTAAGTTAATGGAACCAGATTTTTTTTCCAAGTGATTTTGCAGCATTGGACCAACAATACTGACATTTTCACACAAAGTAATCAGCAGCTACTGTGTTAAAATGATGTTGAGAAATTAAAATAAACAAAAATGGAGCTACATATTTTTCTGTGAACAGTGACGATATATCACTTCAGACTCCTTTATTAGCAAAAACCTGAGGGAAGTTTGGACATCCATGATGTGAGCTCTTTAATGTGGGATTAAATATCTTTTATCTGGTTTAAATCTGGACTACAAGCCCAAAAGCAGTAAAAACGTATTTGTATCCCCACTATAAGACCAATGGAGGGGTTCTTTCATTCAGATCAGCCACTTCAGAAAATCATATCAAACATGTATACAGCACTTATATCAAACCGATCTATAAGTGAACCAGGTAAGTCAAAGGTTAAATGGGAGCGGGACTTGGGCATAACTATAGATGCGAAACTATGGAGTGGTCTGTGTAAAGATAGTGTTATGTTTACTCTAAATTCTAGATATAGATTAATTCAGTATTATTTCATACACCAGCTCTATCACTCCATCTAAATTACATAGATTTAATCCCAACATCCCACCCCTTTGTTTTAGATGTAGCTCTGCTGAGGGAACTTTTCTGCATTGCACCTGGTACTGCCTTAAAGTGTATCATTTCTGGGAAAAAGTCTGCAATATCATATCAGAGATTATTGGAAAGGACTTCCCAGTGGACCCATAAATGTGTCTTATGAGCAACAGTACTAAGAGTGATTTTAGAAGTTAATATGCTCTACAGCTTACAGAAATGATGTTAATTACTGCCAAAAAATGTATTGCATTAAAATGGAAATCAGATGCTCCTATTCCTATTGGGATGTGGCTTGTATACCTTTAGAAAAATTAACCTACCAATTAAATAATAATAGTAAAGTATTTTATAAAACCTGGCAACCATTTAATGATTGTGTTAAGGACATTCCACTGGACCAGATAGAATCTATACAGACATAAATATACTTAAACTCTATAATTAAACTCCCCCCATGTGTTTTTTTCCTTTTCCTCCCCTCCCACAATGTATGTTTTCCTTTTGCCTTTCTTATTTGCATTGTGTTTAAAAATTTTAAATCTAAATAAAATAAGCAAAAAAAAAACATTTGTATTCTGAGCCCTTTTTTGGGCAAAGCAGTGTACATCTACAGCCTTCACGCTGTTTGGATGTTCCTTAAACTGTACTCACGTTCATTGACAGGTTCTTGAGCAAACCAGAATTGTTTTTACATAACTGCACATGACCTCTTTTGATACTTCTGGGGAGAAATCTGAAAAGCATGTTGAAACCACTGACTCACTGGATGCAGCTCCCTCCTGCTGGAATCCCTTGTGCCTCTTAATTCAGCATGCAGTATTACTGATTTAAGCCTGACTTATTAAAATAAATAGCACACAAATAAAAAACCAAAAACTGAAGACAACAGGGAGAGAGGCTGACAGAAAGATGATAATAAGGCCATTTTTAGACTCAACTTAAATAGGAATAGATATGGCAAGCGCAGTAGAAGGCTTGTATATCTTCTGAATGTGTTGTATTGTAGACACAGACATACAAACGTTGAGTCCAGAAGAGAAGCTGAATGTAAGTGACTCTCAGATGAGCTGTCGGTTTGCACTGAACCAATAAAACAATGTGCATGGTGGAGATGTAGCATTGCAGAGACTGGATTAATGATGCCATCAAATGCATCTGCATAGCAGAAGAAAAAAACCTAAACAGCATCAACCTATGCCTCACTGGGCCATGTGCATTAGTAAGCTGTGCAATAGTGCTCTGACAGACTCATCATCTCATCATCTCCATTCTTGAACATATTCAGAGAATATCAAACCCAGTACTGGAACCGTGAGCTGAGAGTATTCATACACCTGAACTACATGTTACATGTTATTTCTCCAACAGTAACTTCTACCTACTGAAAACAATCAATGCAGCGTCCACACAGTCAGTACCTGTGGCTGAGTACTTTAGTTTGGAGTATGCAAATTAGAGGTGTAAAAGTTACTGCTCATAAAAAAAAAACAAGTTCATTAAACACATACTGGCTCCAAGCCAACCAACAAGGTTCTCCTGCTGGGTTCCTCAAGTAAGTGGGTAAGTCTGTGCTGCACTGAGACTTCTCCTTGTTTTGGCCAACCTCTAAATAATAGGTGACCCAGTCGGCCATGTTGACAAGCCACTATCAAACTCACCGACGAGCACGCAGAGGACGTCCACCAGGATGAAGACCTTCTTCTTTAACTCCATCATGTTTGGGCAGCCGTCCTCTTCTCTCCTCTCCTGTCTTCTGCTCTTCCCACTCTTTCTCTTTCTCGCTGGAACTTCAGGAGCTCCACGCTGGAAACACGAGCTAAAACAGGGAAACAACTGGCTGTGCGAGTTCTTCCGGATCCTCAGCTCCTTCTACCTGAGCGGAGCAGCACTGATTGCAGGAACGTCTTCTCCGCACACACTCAGAGCGCGCGCGCACACACTTAACACTCACTCACTCACTCTCACTCACTCACTCACTCACACTCCTACACGCTCAGAGGCGCAGAGACGGAGGTCGGTCTGGAGTGATCTGTCTCTGTCTGTGTGTGAGAAAGAGAGAGAGAGAGAGGAGATCAGGCTGTAAACATAAGCGGAGTAAGAAGCAGGAGTCTCAGGCGGAAGGAGGAGTGAGTGCGGGGAAACACTCTGGCTCGGTGCGCGCGGCTTAGCTCCGCTCCTCTCAGCAGCGCCCCACACCCGGGGGGTGACGTCACTGACGGGCTCACTCTCACTGCCCACCTCCTTTTCTGTCCCACACTAATAGAAAGTAGTCACACCTCCTGATTCACAGCGCGAGCCATCAGAAAAACTAACAAAAACAAAAAGACCTGAATCTGTGCTTGACCTCAGAGTCAGAAAGTAGGTAGTTTGTGGAGTAGTCAGAAAGTAAGTGGTTTTTGTAGAGTAGGTAGTCAGAAAGTAAGTGGTTTTTGTAGAGTAGGTAGTCAGAAAGTAGGTAGTTTGTAGAGTAGGTAGTTTGTAAAGTAGGTAGTCAGAAAGTAGGTAGTCAGAAAGTTGGTAGTCAGAAGGGAGGTAGTTTGTAGAGTAGGTAGTCAGAAAGTAGGTAGTTTGTGGAGTAGTCAGAAAGTAAGTGGTTTTTGTAAAGTAGGTAGTCAGAAAGTAGGTAGTTTGTAGAGTAGGTAGTCAGAAAGTAGGTAGTTTGTAGAATAGGTAGTTTGTAAAGTAGGTAGTCAGAAAGTAGGTAGTCAGAAAGTTGGTAGTCAGAAGGGAGGTAGTTTGTAGAGTAGGTAGTCAGAAAGTAGGTAGTTTGTAAAGCAGGTTGTCAGAAAGTAGGTAGTTTGTAAAGTAGGTAGTCAGAAAGTAGGTAGTCAGAAAGTTGGTAGTCAGAAGGGAGGTAGTTTGTAGAGTAGGTAGTCAGAAAGTAGGTAGTTTGTAAAGCAGGTTGTCAGAAAGTAGGTAGTTTGTAAAGTAGGTAGTCAGAAAGTAGGTAGTTTGTAGAGTAGGTTGTCAGAAAGTAGGTAGTCAAAAGGTAGGTAGTTTGTAAAGTAGGTAGTCAGAAAGTAGGTAGTTTGTAAAGTAGGTAGTCAAAAGGTATGTAGTTTGTAAAGTAGGTAGTCAAAAATTAGGTAGCTTGTACACTAATAGAAAGTAGTCACACCTCCTGATTCAAAGCGCGAGCCATCAGAAAAACAAACAAAAACAAAAAGAGTAGATAGAAAAGTAGATAGTCAGTAAAGTAGATAGTCAGAAAGTAGGTAGTTTGTAGAGTAGGTAGTCAGGAAGTAGGTAGTTTTGTAGAATAGGTAGTTTTGTAAAGTAGGTAGTCAGAAAGTAGGTAGTTTGTAGAGTAGGTAGTCAGAAAGTAGGTAGTTTGTAGAGTAGGTAGTCAGAAAGTAGGTAATTTGTAGAGTAGGTAGTCAGGAAGTAGGTAGTTTTGTAGAATAGGTAGTTTTGTAAAGTAGGTAGTCAGAAAGTAGGTAATTTGTAGAGTAGGTAGTCAGAAAGTAGGTAATTTGTAGAGTAGGTAGTCAGAAAGTAGGTAGTTTTGTAGAATAGGTAGTTTTGTAAAGCAGGTAGTCAGAAAGTAGGTAGTTTGTAGAGTAGGTAGTCAGACAGTAGGTAGTTTGTAGAGTAGGTAGTCAGAAAGTAGGTAGTTTTGTAGAATAGGTAGTTTTGTAAAGTAGGTAGTCAGAAAGTAGGTAGTTTGTAGAGTAGGTAGTCAGACAGTAGGTAGTTTGTAGAGTAGGTAGTCAGACAGTAGGTAGTTTGTAGAGTAGGTACTCAGAAAGTAGGTAGTTTGTAGAGTAGATAGTCAGACTATCTATGCAACACTTTTTGCTTCAGCACCTGTAACTTACTGAATTTTTGAGCTGAAGTTCTCAAACTTTATACAAAGTACACACTGCGATCCAATGGCTGAAGTTTGGCTGCGTTGGGCGGGGGCGTAAGTAGCACAATCCCCTAGTCGATAGCTTTCACAGATATATGTGAACAATGGTTATCCAGCAAGAGCTAAACCTTGTTCTCTGGACTGACCTTTTTTGTGTTTTGCAAAGTGCCATGAGCACACTTCTGTCACCTGATGTCACTCACCTGATGTCACCCACCCATCACATCCACCTGCTTGACTCTGCAACATGCAACAACGCGGTCTGGTGACTGTACTGTCGTTACACCAGTTTCATCTACATTCCATATATCACTCCCGTCAAAGCTGTATCTCATAATGGCCTGTCCAAAGCTGTTGAAGAAACGTTTCACATTTGTGTGATTAAAACTTGTGGCCCGTGTTCTGCTTCATAAAGAATGTGAACCAGTCAGGCCCTGCCATCTGCTTCTCATCCCATGTCTGTGGGTGTTTGATGTTATAAATTACTGCCAGTTGATGTGCAAACTTTATGACCTAAAAGAAAGTGGAATACAAAATCTGAGTACTTAGACACAAAACGTTTTTTTTCTGACAACTATGCTAGTATTCAATTCTTTTCTGGTCTCCAGTGACTGACCTGTCATATGCTTACCTCACGTGGAGTGAGTCCATAATACAGGTCAACTGCCTGAGTCAAATAGTCAACCAACACTTCCTCCTGTACCCCAGAGAAAACTGTGCTGCTGCTCCAGTAACCTACACTGGGAAGATCTGGACCCCTGGTCTCTCAGCTTCTGCAGTGATTTGCAGTATCTGCTCAGTGTTACATGGCAGATCCCATGTGCCTTCACAACTGATCTGACTGACTTGCCCTTCTTTGTTTTAAAACAAAGTTTTCTTAGTTGTATGTAAGGGGATAGTTGTAACATGTGCTACATGATGTGCTACAACCCACCCCACCTCTGTCAGCCATTGTTAAGCTAGCTGTATTAACATAGTGGTTTGAAATTAGCAGGGGGAAATGTATCACATATTATCTGAGAAGCTACAATTTAATGTAATATAATTCATATTGTTTTATTAGCAATAGTATAAGTACTAAACAAAATATAGTCTTGGTTCAGAAATGTACTTTCTTACCTTAAAATCCGTTTTTTCTTTATAGAATCAGCCTTGACAACTACTATGTGGGATCAGGGAATGGGTAAACACTGGAATGATCATATGGCTCCTATCTTATTCAAGATTGGTGGAATTGGTGGCGTTACAACTCTCCCTATGTTACAACCATACTCGGTCTCCCCAGCCGGTATAGAACCACCAAGTAGATGTTTGGAGGCAGTCAGGAACTAAGAGTGGACTAGTGCAGTGGCTTTTTAGTCTCATTGACAAAGCGTTTTATTTAGACTGTCTGATTGGACAACATGCTCTTTGGGATGTTGAGATGAACTGGTAGCGCTGCTATAGTCATTGCTCACCTGGGGGATTTGGATCCACTCATCTGCTAGACCTTTTCTAGAACAGAATAGCCTAGCTGTGAATCTGGACCCCATTTTTCATGTTAGTCATATTCATTCCAATGCTGTCCTTGAGTATCTCCCAGAGAGTCCCCTTTTTAGGTTGTTCCATCTTCCAACACCTCCAAACAAACCAAAAACAAGTCATCATGGTGTTGTAAGCGGGACTAGAACAAGACTAGTGCAATCTTAAAAAGCCTAATGACACCAGTTCCACTAAAACTACAGTATGTGCACATGTGTGTAATTCTAAAATAATTTAAGTAAAAATCCATGTCGTTTCCAACATCGTCCTAATTTCAGTGGTAGGATAATAATTACTCACAAGAGCTACAAGATCAAGTGCTCATTCCGTTTTCACATTGAAGTATAAGTATGCCATATAAACTGTATTTATATTGGTGTACTTGAATGAGGAGATATCAGGACATAGAACTGTACACATCCTGAACCTCAAACACTGTTTTTCTTCCCTCAGATGCAAATCCCATGGAAAAATATGAGCCAATTTCAAAATTCTAGACTGTTCTTTATTAAGTCAACTCAAGTGAAGTAAAGTTTATTTGTGTAGCGCTTTTTACAACGATGTTGTCAGAAAGCAGCTTTACAGGAGTTTGAAAGCATGAAAACATGAAGTCACACTTTATCCCCTGTGAGCAAGCCAGAAGCGACGGTGGCAACAACAACTCCCTCAACTGGAGAAAGAAACCTTGGGAGGAACCAGAGTCACAAGCAGAGACCCATCCTCCTCTGGTCACACAGTATTTACAGTTTATAAACTAAAGCTGAGTCTGAATGTAAAAGCTTTAGAAACTGCACAGGTGCTGCATCAGGTGGATGATACAGCGATGCAGTCAAGGATGTAGCAAATGGCACGAATAGAGAAGAGAACTGGATGGTGCCAGGTGACGGGGGGGCCCTGGTGGTCAGTCCTTTAACAGTATTCTGCGGGACAGGTGGGTGGTTATTACCTCAGAAAGAGAAAAGAGACAGAGCTAGTTATGGTTTGGGTTAGTACAGAGATAGAGTTAGTTCTGGTTTGAGTTAGTACAGAGATAGAGTTAGTTCTGGTTTGGGTTAGTACAGAGATAGAGTTAGTTCTGGTTTGAGTTAGTACAAAGACAGAGTTAGTTCTGGTTTAGGTTAGTACAGAGACAGAGTTAGTTCTGGTTAGGGTTAGTTCAGAGACAGAGTTAGTTCTGGTTTGGGTTAGTACAGAGACAGAGTTAGTTCTAGTTTGGGTTAGTACAGAGACAGAGTTAGTTTTGGTTTGGGTTAGTACAGAGACAGAGTTAGTTTTGGTTTGGGTTAGTACAGAGACAGAGTTAGTTCTGGTTTGGGTTAGTACAGAGACAGGGTTAGTTTTGGTTTGGGTTAGTACAGAGACAGAGTTAGTTCTGGTTTGGGTTAGTACAGAGACAGGGTTAGTTCTGGTTAGGGTTAATACAGAGACAGGGTTAGTTTTGGTTTGGGTTAGTACAGAGACAGAGTTAGTTCTGGTTTGGGTTAGTACAGAGACAGAGTTAGTTCTGGTTTGGGTTAGTACAGAGACAGGGTTAGTTTTGGTTTGGGTTAGTACAGAGACAGAGTTAGTTCTGGTTTGGGTTAGTACAGAGACAGAGTTAGTTTTGGTTTGGGTTAGTACAGAGACAGGGTTAGTTTTGGTTTGGGTTAGTACAGAGACAGAGTTAGTTCTGGTTTGGGTTAGTACAGAGACAGGGTTAGTTTTGGTTTGGGTTAGTACAGAGACAGAGTTAGTTCTGGTTTGGGTTAGTACAGAGGAAGGGAAGCATTTCAGAGTGTAGCTGGTGACTGATTATAAACAGATCTGTCAGAGTCGCCAGCTAAACAGCCTCATTGATATTTACACCCACAACACCAGACCAACATCAATAAAAACAGTGGAGGCGTTTGAAGAAATATTGGAGAAAATGGTGAGAGATCTGCAGTTCTAGGCAGTGAAGGGAACGTGGACACTTTTCAGTCCCTTCCCAAACAACCGAGCAGTCAGTGGGCCCTTAAACAAGACTCGGCTTCCGGAAGCTGGTGTTTCACACATCAGAGAACAATTTCAAATACTGAATAAATATATTCTATGGTATCTTCAAACATCTGATTACTTACTAGTGAAAGTTTTTTATAGAAGTCTGAATCTCACACAGCTAGTTGTGAGTTGTTTGCAAAATAGTTTCCATACAACCAGACAGCCACACAAAGCAATACAATTCAAAGACTATAGACTCACGCTTATGGTGTAGTGGAGAAGTACAAACATCAAACTTCAGTCTACTTTCCAACCAATAAGACATTTTCCATTCATTTTTTTGGTCCAATACAATCGTTTTGAACATTAGCTCATATTAGCTAAATTAGCTAATAGGCTGACATAAAGAGCTGCTGAGCTTCTTGTCAACCAAGATCAGTGAGATTAGCTTAGCCCACTGAATTACATAAACTGACTTGACTTTAGATTTATGACCTTAATTGGGAAAATTATTTTCATTGCCATCATTTTCTTGCTAGTGAGAAATGTAATTATGCAAGCTAAAAGATAATTCATAATAAGTCTGTGCAGCATTTCTGTGCTAAATTTGTTTTTAGTTGTCATGTATTTATTAGTATTAATATATTGTTACTTGCTTAAGTGGGACTAGATTTCTGATATAAAAGTAACTTTACATTGAAAGCTCAAACATCTCTCCATACACACTTGGTGCACGGTTGGTTCCTGTCTTTGCAGGATGTTTGCATTGACCGCTGGGGGTTTATGTAAATGGTAGATCAAACCCAGCTCTAACCCAACTGTAACTCCGGAAACCAAAATAAATATTTGTTCTTTTTCTAATAGAAGTTGTGTTTCTTGAGGAAATAGCATTGTTCCATATGGGGAAGCAGCCAGATGTCAACACAGCAGCCAAACGTTCATGTTTAATGTTAAACTGGAGCCTGTTGGCTGCCACAAAGGCCAACACAGACCAGGTTTCCCCTGGGCCTCGCAATGCAGGACATCAGGTGTGACACCAGATAAGGAGAGACCGCCTGCACAGGAATGCACACACCTGCAGTTTTGTTACTGCAATTATCCCAACATCATTTTTTAAAAAGACTGACAGTAACTATACGTAACTACTGTTTTATACAAAACTGCAGTCAAAACTGACTGAGTCACTGGATTCAATTCCAGTAATAACAGCCGTTACAAGTTATGCTAGAAAAATGCATTTCCTGAAGGAACGCAGGATGGTTGCACATAAACGACAAATAGAGGAGCGCAGGTGGATATGTCTGTGGATTAGATATTGGGGATCTGCTCTGAGCAAGTACAGGCAGTTTGGTGGCTGTAAGGGTGAACAAAACCGTAAAGTTTGGGTTCAGCTGAAAATGAATGGGATCCTATAGGAGAAACTAGGGATGAATAAATGACAAATAGACGAGTGCAGGTCTGTATGTCTGTGGATTAGTGCTTGGGGATCTGCCCTGATTGAGTACACGCAGTTTGGAGGCTGTAGGTTAAATGAAACTGTGAGGTTTGGGTGTGAATGAAAATGAATAGGACTCTAGGGAAAAAAGGAGGGATGAAAATATATGACAAACAGATGAGTGTGGGTCGAACCAACACTGCAGTTGTGGTCAGGGGGCTGCCCTGAATCTTTTCCATCTTATTCATTTTCTATGGGAAAAAAATCTGAGCATCCCATCAAAAAGCTGTATACAAGCCTGAATCACACAATTATACCCAACGATCTGGAGTTAGAGCAATTTAAAACATTTAGAAAACTGAGGGACACAGCAAAGATCTGGTACTGCGCAACCATAATTATTCATTTACAGGATGTGATTCTGAAAAGATTAGTTCTATGATAACCCCTTTGTATAAAGAGGAGGAAGGAAAGAAGTGAAAAGTTTATTTTTACTGATATGCAAGCACTTCCTCCAGAATAAGATGGAGCTAAACCATTGTCCCTGATGGCTGGGTCCTCACACCTCGCCCGTCCTAAACTGGACAATTATATAACACTACTGTAGTACTCACCATTTTTTTTACCACATTTTTTGGCTTATCTATACATTCTTATGACTACTAAGGGTGTTACATTTTATTGATTATATCTCATTATTTCTTCTATGTTGAGCTCATTTAAAGGTGTGGTGGGGGTGGGGGGTAGTGATTAGAATCAGATTTTGCGTTCATATATATATGAACCCAGAGTTGGCTTTATAAATAAACTAAGAATGGCTTTATGTGTAAATACATAAAAGTGATGAAGTGCACACTGCTTTTATATACAAAGCCATTCTCGGCAAACTCTCTGTTTATTTGTCTTCTCTTTGAAATGTGAAGCATGCAAATCACAGTTTTCACTTTCTTTATGTGTTTTTGATTTGTTGTTGCTAAAGTTCAGACTGAATTGCCAGCTTTTAGGCTTTTTGCACCAACTGCCTGGAATAACTTCCAAAATTACCTAAGATTTTAAATACTGTACAGCTCAATAGTTTTAAGGCCTAAGGTGAAGTCGATTGAGTACAGATTGTCTGTGTAGATGTTTTAGGTAAGATTATTTCTTTTTAAAAATCATGTTCTCGTGTGAATTCTTCAGTTGTAATTCTGTGTTCTTGCCTTTCTGTGATCTCTGTGGGATTATCCTGGTTAAATAAAAATGTAATAAAATAAAATTGAAAATGGTTAAAGGATACAGAGAACATTGAACTCCTAACAACCACCTGGAACACATGGCAGTCCAAAAATAAAATGTCATCATTAGTATTTTCATCGTTGAGAGGAGAAAATCAAGCTCCACTTTGGCTTCAGATCTGGAATCCATGGGTGTTTCTGTTGACTGTGAGATCTCAAAGGATCTGAAAGGATGAGCAGCTGTAAAGAATCCCTTAAGGAGAAAAGAGCGAACACAAAAGAAGAGAAAAAGAATTAAAACAAAGGAGGAACTTGGTTTCAAGATCTTACTGAATGTTTTTGGGATTACTTTCACTGTGAGAAGAATAAAATACAACCAGCTTCTAGGCCTGAACTTTGGAGGTGTGGAAGAAGATCCTTGCAGTCTCCAGAAAAGAATGGACATGGTAATAAATGTGGATACACTAAATACAGAAAAGAGTATATCATATATACCCTTATAATATACCCTATAATATATATATATAAGATATTGGCTCAGGAGCATATATAAACTCATAAATACATTTCCTTATAACATTTTTCCACACTGGAAAATCTTTTGTTACCAGCACTATGTGTAGTTAATCTAGTTTTAATGTAAATACTGAGCATTTATCGTGTCAGTGTTTACACAGTGAAGAGTGTGTGGTGTATTTTTTGTGTGCTTTAAATTCCTTCACACGGGTGATCCAGTGTGATACAATGCTTTCACTGTTTCGGATTTACGATTGAATAATTCTAAGACTTGTTTTCTGAGACCTGCATTTCAACAATTTAGAAAAAATTTGAAGAACCTTTTTGGCCACCGACTGAGCGACGCAGCTAACATTGTGTCCAATGTTGAATTTAAGGGAAAGTGAATGAACAACTATGCACAATTCTAACAAAAAGCAGGCCTGATTTAAAAAAAAACATCTTTATCCCTGATCCTGTAGCTGGCACGGTGCCTATCTGAGTTGAGGGGTCACCGGACCAACGCTGTGGAAGCGGATAGAGAAGTCAGCCCATCTGTCTAAACATACAGCGACACGGTTAGGATTTAGATGCACTGTAGAAATGGTCCAGTCCTTCCTCTTGCTCAAGCTGCTTTATCAGCTGGATTCTCGCCAAAGTCCGAAATCTGCAAATCTGCCCTCCTCAGCTCATCCGATTCCCTCACAGCAAAAAAACTCATTTACACAATATTCCCCGTACCCCAAATGTAGTTCATCAGCCAAGACATGTTTGGCGTCCAAAGTTTGTTTCTCTAGTTTTTGTGGAGGAAGTAATGTGCACTCATTAGCATTGCGCAAACTGCATTCATAAATCATCAAACACTTGCCTTAAACCATGTTGAGTAACCAAACCACTCCAGGACTGCAGTGAACCACAGTGAGAGTCATTATCTTCAAATGGAGGAAACTTGGTGAAACGGTGGTGAATCTTCCCAGAAGTGGCCAGCCCTCCAAAATTCTTCCAAGAGCACCACAACGACTCATTCAGGAAGAACCCAGAGGAAATGGGTTCCAGGGATCCAGGAACTGTAGACCTCGCTTACCTCAGATGAGGTCAGTGTTCATTGTTCCATCATTAGAAGGAGGCTGGGCAAAAATGCTATCCATGGGGAGTTGGAAGATGAAAACCTCTGCCAACCTAGAGGAACATCCGGCTCGTCTAACATTTGTGAAAAACTGCTTGATGACCCCCGAGTCTTTTGGAATACTGTTCTGTTGACTGGGCAGTAAGAGTAACTTTTTGGAAGGCAGGAGCCTCAGCACATCTGTTAATACAGCTAACACAGCATTCCACAATAACAATATCATACCAACAGCAGTGTGATGATGTGGGGACGCTTTGCTGCCTCAGGGCGACTCTCCGCAACTGATGGAACCATGAACTCCACTCTCTACAAGAAGATCCTGCTGGAGAATTTTAGGTTGTCTGTGATCCAAAGCTCAAATTCATCTGGGCTTTGCAGAAAGACAATGATCTAAAGCGCAAGTCCAGAAAAAAAACAAGTGGAGGTTTTATAGTGTCTGAGTAAAAGGATTTGAACTCTACGGAGATGCTGTGGCAATAGCTTAAAGTGGCAGTTTATGCTTGGAGGTCCTCCATTTTTGCAAAGATGACTGAGCCAGAATTCCACTCTAACATTATAGGAAGAATGTTCAGTTATCAAGCTTAATATTGTTTCTTTTTAAAAATTATATTCTTGTGTGAATTCTTCTGTTGTAATTCTGTGTTCTTGCCATTCTTGGCCAGGTTTCTCTTGTAGTTCTCTTAATAAAAAAAATACATAATGGTTAAAATATACAGAGAATATTGGACTCCTAACAACCATCTGGAACAATCCAAAAATAAGTCCAAAAATAAAATGTCATCATTAGTATTTCTTTATCGTTGAGACAGAGAGGAGAAAATCAATCTCCACTCTGGCTTCAGATCTGGAAACAATCCACAACGTTAAAGCCCAGTTATAGGAAGCGTGGTACCGTCAGTTATCAAGCTTGAGAAAATTACATTTAAAAATGTGTGATTTGGCCACTGCAAAACTCATTTCCCTGTCATGTCCTTAAATAAGAGTTTTATGCACGCCATTTAGTGTGACTAATATGCAAAAATAGAGGACATTAGTAAATAGAGTCCCCATCACTGTCCTGTTATCTCTAGAAATGGACATTTCAGCTACATTAGGGTGCAATGGTGTCTATCTGACTTCCTATTAAATTATTTTTTAGGAGCACTGCAGTTTAAAACTTTTTTTAATGAAAAAAAATTTAAAAAATAATAAGGATGTACTTATATTGCTGAATTATATCTCTTTGTAAGGAACATACATTAAGAAAGTACAGAAACAAGTTCCTCAAATTCACACAGAACAAAATAAACAACTTATATACATAAACTGGCAATAAACAGGAGCTCAGCAGTCCAGCAGTGCTCCTCACATGAAACAGCCACTTTCACATTCATCCCAGCCAAATAAACAAATCAAGAAAATCTTACTACCACTACAAATATTATTTCACCCTTCAATACGGCTGGGTGGTATCCACGTGTTTCATGCCTTCAAACGATCTGCAGATGTTATCAAATCTTGGTAACCCACTTAGCAGAGACACCATTAATAGCCATTACTTTAAATTTAAATCATCCCTATATATGTTCAAAATGCATTATACAGGATGGGAAAGAAAGAAACGAGTCAAGTTCAAGTTTATTTATGTAACAGTATTTACAATAGGTGTTGTCACAAAGCAGCTTTACGAAGAATCCATGTCATATTTCCATGTTTGGCACAACGCTGTTGATTGGTTGCAAAAAGTTACGAAAATTTTAACTCAATTTGTTGCTCTGTTGCTCTGCTGCTGTGCCTCCTGCCACTAAATAGTGGCTAAAAATGATCGACTCCCTTACAGAACGACTGGCCGCTCTGCCTGCTAGTGTGAGCGCACGGTAAGTTGTGGCTGAACAATCATTTTCAGTCTTTTCTGAGGTTTTCCTGGCTTTTATGTTTCCCCACTTTCTATGAGTGTCACCTATAATTTAGCTCCCACACCAATCGGTGAGCCGTGAGTAGATGAAATGTGCTTAGTTGGCTGTTCAGATGTGGAAAGAGAAATCTGACACATCATAATTATGGAATTTTGTCATCTCGGGCTTTGTTTTTCAAATACCAAGGTCAACTTTATACCTTTATATCGCCCAATCACGCCCCTCATACAAACGACAGTTCATGGCAACTTACTCCATTACCTCAAACCACTTTAGGCCATTCAGTCAAAAGAATTTGGTCTCTCCATCTGAGGACACCTTTCTATTTAGAATGTGCTCTAAACTGAACGTGCTGAGGTGAGACTAGAACTCAACACTTTCTGCTTCTTCTGCTTTCTGTATCCAGGAATGTAATCAGGCATTAGAAGCAGCCAGTGCTACAGTTTGGCAGCACATCGAAGTCTGTGATCTAATCACAGCCAGTTAATCAGTTGCTGATTGATGGCACATTGACGGATAAGTGTCCATTGAGTACCCCAGGAACACTAATGGAGCATGCACCACTTTCATGCAGCACCACCGCGCTTAACGAAGTCCCTGATTTAACTGAGGTGTGCTGTGAATGTCTCATCTGTGTTCTGCAATCAGATCAGCTTTAGTCTTTATGACTGTGAGATGTTCATATTGACGTCCCTGTCAGATCTAATGAGGCCCCAGTGCTGTGTTTCTGTGAGAACGGCAACAAAAGTGGACACTCGTCAGGACCCAAGAGCCTATAAGCATCCACCATTTTCAAATCTGTACACATGGATGACGACTGGCATGCTTGCTGGTCATTAGATGACTTTGTTCCTGAATCAGCATGAGACACAGAAACTGGTACACAGCTTAAAGGTGTGAAGGAGTGGGATTGCATTTTTGACGTGAGGCTACTTTGATGAAGATGCTTAGTTGTGTCCACTGTTTCCATCACAAAATCCGCATAGGCTGAAGAAAGCCCAGGGACTGGGAGATAAGAAGTAGATACATGGGTGTAACCACAGGACTCTAGTCCAGACAAAATGTCCCTTTTCAGGATAAGATTAGTCAAATCTTTGGCCTCCGCTCCAAAATTGGCATAGGACACAGGGACTGGAAGATAACTGGTGGATACAAGAGGATAGCAAGAGGACTCTAATCTGGACTTAAAGTTCCTTTTATAGACAAGGTCAACTCCAAGAAAGGACTCTGGGATTAATGGACTTCTAGAAGATGCATGGATTTGAGAACAGGAGTCTAATCTTGACACACAGTTCCCATGAAAAGGTGGGCCGGCTACACCCATTCCGAAACAGGACTCGGAGACTGTCTGACAAGATAGAGTTTGGGGACAAGAGTGTGGTTTTGCCACCACTTTGCTCTTACAGTCGAGGTCAGAAATCAGTTGTTCACTGAATTCTTCAGCATTCATTTCACAGTGTATGTGTTCAGCCTCTCGCTTGCCTGTTTTAGTTTCTGCTAGCCTTTGGAATAAGGCGAGGGATTTCCTTTCATGACTGTCTGACTTGATTGGTACAGACTGGTAGCCGAAAGCACAGACTTGACTTTGGTCTTGGTGGTGGTGGTGATCCCAATGGCCAGTCTTTCCTCCCACATAGATGAGGTCAAAGAGAGAGGGGGATGGTTTGAAGTCCAAGACGGTCAGCTTATGCTACAGGGTACAAAGAGACAGAGGTGCAATTCATTACACACTTGAAATGATTCTCATTTCATCTTGTACTGCATCTTATACTTGAAAGAACTTAAAGTCAATTGTTTGAGCACCCTTAAAGTAATTTAAGTACAAACATATACTTGTAAAAGATCATGGCTTCCTGTCTCCAGCCAGTGAATTTTGGTGACATTCAGGAATAGTCTTAGCTAGGGCTGTGTATTGGCAAGAACCTGGCAATATAATACATATTGTGATACAGCGCTCACGATTCAATATATCGCGATATTGCAAGCAAAGTCATATATTGAAATTTTTCAAATATTGCTATTAAAACACACCACTGTATGTACAGGTTCTCCAATGCTTACAATAGCATTGCGCCCTTGTGCTGCTTGTTAATGCTGGAGTGGAGCTGAAAATGGATTACAACACTGCCATCTAGTGGTCAAAGGTTTAAACACAACACACAATGATTCACTTTCAGCCAGGAATCTGTGTATTGATACTGTGTTTTTGAGAATCGATACAGTATCACTAAACATAATATCCAAATATTCAATATTTCAATATTTTCTTACCCCTAGTCTTAGCTTAATTCATTACTAGGTAATGGGTGCCTTACCCCAAAGCCACAGAACTGATGTAATCATATTTCTCCACTTTATAATCAGCTGTCCAAACAGGAATAAGCAAGCATCTTTCTGAACTCATGCCTGTGTGAGGTGTTTTGAGAAGTGTTCCTGAGGCCTCCGTCAACCGTAAAGATCAAATTCTTGAGGTTGGTGTATGTAGGTGGGGGCACAGCAGACCTTTAGGAGATTTTCAGTACAATACTGCGATTTTTTCTTTAACAAAAAATGAGACCAGCAGTCCTTCTAGAGGACTACAACCACTGTCAAACCAATCTTACTCATAGCTGGTACTTAGTTCATGTGCTAATACTAAGCATAAACAGGGTTACATGTAGAAGAAGACGGCAAATGTTCTTTATTTTTACTTTTTACCTTCAGTGTAAAGAGCTTTTTGTTATTATTTCTAAAATTAAAAACTGAAAAACATACAAACCATTGAACTAGCCTGCCAATGAATCAAAAGGATATACAGTTTTATCTAAAGCAGCATTATGCAGGAATAGGGATTGCATTTTTGGTTGTGTCTATGTGTAAATGCAATGTAAATGTATGTGTAAATCTGTAGCATACATATGACGCTCATGCACATGAAGGGGTCTTCGGTACCACAACAGCAAAGACCACATCAGAACAGAAAGAGCCATGCCAACTTACAATGTAATTACAATGTTATTTTCCAGGAGGTTACTAATTTTCATAGCTTATCTGGTCTGAGATTGACACGACTGACTATATTGCATTCTTTTAAAATTTATATTGGCAGGGATGTACAGGCTGCTGGTGGATTTTTGTTGTTTCTTACAGTTTAGACTTCACATCAATAAGTAGAAGCCAGACACTGTTCACCCTACTATAAGTCAGGGTCCAGTAAATTCTTAAGATAAAATCGTTACATTATTTTGCTTTAAGCGCTAATAAAGAGTTTAGTTTTAATCTCTCTTATGAAGTAAAATATGTTCAGCTTGCTAGAGGCATTTTTTCTTAGTCTTTCATAGCGGATAAGAATATAAAGCATCAGTTGCATATTTTTTTTGAACAAAACTAGAGTGGACAACCATGTGATGGCAAAACCTATGCTGGACTACGCTGTCCTGTTTAGCCTAATGAGTAGCATGTTAAAAAAAAAAACCTTAATAGTTTTTAAAACCATAATAGAATCAAATAACTGCAAACAAATCACAAGTAATCACAGGTGATAAACAATACTGACAACACACACACATATATTATATATATATATATATATATATATATATATATATATATATATATATATTTTTTTTTTTTTTTTTGTCTAATGCATCTGCCCCACAATGAAAATCTATGTTATGCTCCTTCCAAGCAGCATTTAAAGTAAGAGTGTGTTTAGCGTATCTATACAGTGGTGAAGCCATAATTTAGAAGTGAGATTCATATCAGCACTTATTACATTATGGTCACAATATTCAATAATATTAATTATTGGCTCATAGCTAAGGACATGGTGGTGTCTGAGATTACCTGACTTTGAGAATCAGGTGGCCAGGTGGACAGGCTGCTTTTAGAGGGATCAGGAACAGCTGGACAGAGGCCCTGTTGAATCCTAATGAGCAACAACATAGAGCACACGCTTAACGAACCTCAGTAGGGTGGGTGTAAGCTGGAGACATCACAGCAGCTTTCTTTCTGCTCTAAATGTTATGGTTTAACAATGACTGACATTCTGGAAGGGGAGCTGATCTCTAAAGTGTGATCTGCAGAAAACAGTCTATAATACAGAATTTGAGAGTTAAATTACACGTTTTGTTGATTTTCTCTGTAAAAGTAAGTAAACACATGTACATTGACCAACAAAATTCTAGGGCTTAGTTTTTATCATATTTATCTTTTAAGGAGTTTAAAAGATTTTAGTTTAAACACTGCTACATTCCAAATTATCAACAGAATGTGAAGAAATAACCATTTTGATGGTATGTGTGTGTATCATTTTGCAAACAGATCTATGGACATTAGCATGCTAACCAGCTACGGATGAAGTTTAATGCTGAACTTTTTTTCTTCTAGACTGGTATGAACTGAAGGGAGAGGAAGGTAAACTATAAATATATTTTGGTGATATGTTGCCACCTATTGTTTGGTATATGAATTTAACAGGTTGAGTCATCTTACAACTGAGTGCTTTAACATACTGTCATAAAATTTGCCCACATTTAATGTATGTTGTAAACAATAGATGTGCACTAAAATGTGCAGAATTGTGTTCAGCTGAATTCTGGATCAGGCTGAATGTTTAGGCTGTTATGAAAGTTACAGGAAATGCACTTATAGGTATTATTATGAAGTTGTTTACTTACCTTTCAACCTGGCTTAGCAAGATTACTAAAATCAACAAAGTGCCAACAGTGCACAGCAGTATGGCCACCAACTGAATGTAATCACTACCTGTTAAAACACACACACACAGAGACATACACACACACAGAGGCATTGTAATCAAAGGCAGCAACATATCTTCTTCAAGGTTGTGTGCAATGATGAGACAAACAAAGTAGCACTGCATTAATGGTATGCACAAAACAGTTCTGAGCTACAGGGCGGATCTCAGATCAGATTCCTCTGTATCAATAAAAATCATGGTCACAAAAACTAATTGTAGGTCTGTGACCACACCCACAAAGGTTTCTTTGGACTTACCCACAGCCACAGTCACCCACGGGCCTGCAGCGCCACCTGCCTCAGTGTGGGCTTTCACACAGATGGTGTACTCTCCGGCTTGTAGACCACTCAGAGTAAATTCATTACTGTCACCACCGAGCACTTGAGCTGTAGAACAAAATGATGGAGTACAGAGGTTACAGGCCACTTACAGCCAATTAGCCAGTTTACACAGTGAAACTCTCAAGAAACTGTACTTGCTTGCGTCCTGCTTTACATTATTTGAAACCTAGTTGCAACAGTTGCACACATCTCACAAGTTCTTCATTTGGTCTCCTGAGCCGAGATGACCAACGAGGGTTTAAGCTAAAGGTTCTATAAGCAGCTGCGTTAACTAGCCAGTTGATGCTAGCTGCTGTATAAACGGCTGGTGTGTCACGGCTTATTTTCATGCTGGTCTTGTGATTTATAGATAGATTCTTTTTCTTTTTACTTGATCACCTGTAAATTTACACATAGCTCAGATTTACTGCTGAAGTACTATTACTACCAGGGTAGAGAAAATGAATGTGTAGCAGCTTTAGTTTGATAGCTAGCTAGCACCTGCTCAGACTTGTTTACTTGTTGACTTTACTGCTCTGTGAAAGGGTTATAAGGCAATGCTGTCTATTACACTAAAACACTAACAACATGGAAGCCTCAGAAAAGACAGCAGGAGATTTTAGCCTGCTGAATTTGGGGTCTGTATATCTGGTTCACTGAGGGCTAACAATGCAGCCAGGGCTCTAATCCTCTAAAGCTGATTACTTTAATTTGTGCTGAATTACAGCTGTAAATTTTTCTGGCTGGCCGGAATCTTCTGAGATTTTAGCGTCCATATCTGGTTCTTTGAAGGCTAGCAATGTGATCCAGGCTTTATTGACCTGTGGAGTTTGATATTATTGCAGATGTTTGAAGTAGGATTAATAAAGTCACTTGTTGCAAAGTATTTGCTTCTTTAGTGGGTGGTTCCATGACATCACCAGCATTTAGTCATCTACAACCCCTAATGCTAACACAATACACAAAGTTGCATTTAGACTATTTCATTTAGAAAAAAAAATTGTATCACCACTGCTGTAATAATAATGCAGAGGATTCTGCAATAAAACACTGTGACGGGTCAAAAAGCTTTTGGTCCTCAGTCAGTAGCCGGTAGCCGTATGGCAACATAAGCCTGCACTAAACTTCTAAATAAAATATTATTCTTTAAAAGAAAAGGTTTAGCAATAAACCACTTGGTGCTGTATATAAAAATAGCACCGACGTATGCTAAGTGCTAAGGTATGCAACAACTTTTAAAATTGTCTGAGACAGACATCTCTCTTTACTAAAAAAATCTCAGAGAACTGCACTGCTAATGCTAATAGGACACAGTAAATTGTTCAGGCCTGCTGCAGACTACCCATCAACCAGATATGGCCATTAATGATGCAGAATCTAAGCCACTGCATGAAGTCAGTGTCGAGGTTTTAGAGTACGTGGATGGAATAGTACACTGCTCTGACCTCCGGGGTGCATTAAATGGACTACAGCATCACTTGCCCACGTACCAGATGACGGCCTTGAAGATAAATCCATTCCTTATTGAGTGGAGCTTCAAAGCGTTTGACAAACAAGCTGCACACTTGGAGTTTGTAAATCATGCGTCAGAGATTTACAAAAAAACACATGGACTTTATAGGGACATTTTGGACATTTCATTTCAGCCTGCTGTCCCTGATTTTAGTGCAACACACCTCTGAGCCTTCTTCAGAGACAGCATTAAGACTCGTCTAATCACAGCAGACTCATATACTGATATTGGAGTTACTGATATTGGAGACACTAATTTGTGGGTTTCAAATTAGTATCTCAATTTTATTGTTAGTATTTTTTTACAATATATTATACAATATATTATACAAATTACTACAAGTATTTTCCTTGAGAGAATCAAATAACTGCAGAGACGTGACAAGTAAGTTGTAACAATGATCAAATTATTATCAAATTATTCCAACAAGGAATATTGACATTATGCATGTCCAGGGGTAGTGCTGAGTAAGAATTTCACTGTATAGTGCAACTGTTTCTCTGGTCATATAACTATAAACTCATGGATCTTGAATCAATAGATCTACAAATGGGGTATAAGGATACTTGTGACCATATAATGTAATTAATACTTCTCATGTACATAAATAAAAAGGTAAGGTCTTACATTGTAGTTTGCCATTGGTTTTATACAAGATTGTGTAGTTTTGGATGAATCCATGCAGCTTCTCCAAAGGAACAGCTTCCCACTTCAGCGCCACACTATCACCCCCTATGTGTAACACTTCCAGTGTTGGGCCAACAGAGGGCACTAAGAAACAGAGAAATGAAAATCTCATAGGTTGCACTTCAAATCTGCTATAAGAGCTGTTTTGTGGTTTCTCTGTGAATTCCTAACTGATTAGAGGTAGACTTTACAACAAGCATGCCTAGTGGCCTATTGAGAACAAAGAATAATTCTAGCACCGTTCTTTTTTTGTATCAGCCACCATATTTGTGACCATTTCATCTAATAGTGCTCTGAGAGGAAGTGTTTAGTGACTTTAAAAGTGAATTCCTAAGTCATTAAATGGTTATTGTTTCCTGTTGCAATGATTGTGGTAGTTTTGCAATAAGGACCTAAAACCTATTTGTTTGTGTCCATTGATGATAAAGGGGGACATTCACAGTGATGTTAGCTACGTTCTACGTTCTATATAGAAGAAAAAAAGCTGCCCCTAGTAATAGTGCATGTGCTACAGATACAGTAGATAGAGATGAGGTTAAAAAACAATGAAGTATTCCTTTAACTGAAATGGATGAGCAGTTATACAATGAAATATAATGAAACTGTCAGCTTGTCTCTTCGCTTTTTAGTGCTGATATTTAATAATCCCAGTTCAGCAATGCTATCTAGCATCATTTCAGAGAACCAGAAATCATGAGGAGCGATTTCATAACCTCACTCTCCTCAAACACACAGTTAGCAATCTGCAACATCCTGTGTTGCATAAGATTTTTTGGGGCAAGATGTCTGACCTCCTTGTCTAGTAAAGGCAATGGCGAATCGTGCCATTCCGACTGCCTTTCTGTTAAGGCCCTGAATGGACACATTATAGGGGACCTCAGGAAGCACTCCATCTGCAACACAGACATACACACACACACACACACACACACATGTAAAAATGAAATATACCTAACAATTTTTTTAATTTAACTCTATTGCTAGACTACATATATATATATATATATATATATATATATATATATATATATATATATATATATATATATATATATATATATAAATATTTTTTTTAATTTTTTTTTTTATTAAAACCACATTGATGCTGTGCTATGATCATGCATTCCTAACCAAAGTGTTATGTCTGCTGGATCACATGACTGCCTTCACACCCAAAATACATCTGTGATTGGTCAGAATGCTCAAGGATACATTAAAACATGTAGAGATTTATTAAAGGCCTTATTTGCAAATTGCAGCAAGCTGTGGTATCAGTGTTGCCTGGGCCAACACTGCAATAATAAACTCATAGTCCGCATATCTAGAAAGTTGCTAGATGGTTGTTATGCTATTGTATTTCAGGAAACTTTACAAGATCATGGTAAGGTGGTTGCTGTGGTATCCCAAGTGGTTGTTATGATACTGGAGACAATAGCTAAGGTGTTGATACTATCAAATCTCTCATAACTGCTAAGGGCCTGCTGTGTGCTTGCTATGGTGTTCCTGGTGGTTGTTAAGGCACTGCTTGGTAGGTTTGTTAGGTTGCTGCTACTGTTCATGTATCATGGTGACATAAGAAGGAGAGGTGTATATACGTCTGCAGCAATCTGTTTTTGCACATTTCACACTTATAACTCACCTGTGATGATAAAGCTCCGTGCAGTGTCATTCAAGATTTTCCAATATAAACCTCCAGCTGTTTTGTCCGGTATGGCAAACCACTCTACCACAAAGCTGTCCTCTGATTGGTTCACTGCCACCATCCAGTCCACCTTCAGCTGGAAGTCGTCCAGCGGGGTGACACTGATGTCTACAGGAGGTGAAAGCACTAGGAGAGAGCAAGGTAAATCATTTTAAAAAACTTCCTAGGTTGTCATATTTGTAGAATGGGATGTGCCCAGTTCATGTACCAATCAGATGAATCATATTCAATGAGAAAAACAGTTATATTTAGTTAGGCCAATACATCACACAATAAAGTTTGGGAAAACTGACCACTGATTTAAAAAAAAGAGTATATTGCAAAATATTCAGTACATATTCAGGCAAATATCACTTCTTCCCCACTGATAAGATGACCCAGCCTATCAAAACACTGTATTGTTTTCATGCTGGTAACCTTTGTGAAGAAGAACAAGCTTTAAATTTTTTCCTTTCCATCTTAAGAAGCTGAATGGTAGCACCAGGATGTAACTGCTGCACCATTTAAAGTGGAATGATAATTCAAACAAGTAGCTGAATAAGAAGCTGACTTATAGTTTTGATGCTGGCAGGATTTTTTGACAAGGATCCTTGTCAAATCCTACCTGAAGTTTTAGGCGTTACCCATAAGCACTACAGTAGGACAGGCTGCTGCTTCAAGGCAAATTCATATAAACTTAAATTAGTCATGCCACTCTCATCCATTAAGGCAAACAGAAGAGGCAGGTTTTACAAACTTTATAACCGTAGTTAATGTTGAAACCTTTTTCAGGTCATAGGTCAAACAATATCCTTGCTTCACGTGAAGATAATGTCATTACTTTTCCTCTAAAATCCTCTAAAAGCAAACAGCCATCTTTGTTGCCTACAACTAACCTGAGTGATGGAGGAGAGAGAGAACCATCCTTCCCATCCACAGGCAACGAGGACAATTATGAACTGCTAGCAAAAGACTCTTAATCTCTGCAGCGCCTGGAGCCCCCAGTCTCCTTAACTATCCTCTGAGTCTCAGGTTGTCATAGTGAGAATTATGAGATCCTATAAATACCTGAAGCTACAGCTCACTGCCAAACTGCATCATCTTGTTTGTGCAACTTCACAACAAATGCTGGCAGTGAGAACAAATCTATTAGGTCACCTGTATCTCCGTCTCCAGGTACATGTACATGAGCAGACGGCGATGTGCCAGCAGAGTTGGACGCGGTCAGGGAGCAGGTACAGGGGTGGGTGGAAATGGCCAGGACACAGGACGTGTTGGATGAGGACAGATGATCACATTTCCAGAGTGTCCAGTCTAGGTCACTCCAACATGATGCATTATAGTGCAGAATTTCACCATTACTGCTCGGCCACTGGAGAGGCTAATGAGAGAGAGAGAGAGAAGGCGAGAGTGAGAGAGTGCTAAGAGACAAACACTTGCAGATAAAAAACACATTTAGTGAAGAACGTGAAGCATTTATCATCAAAGTAATCACAGCTATGTAACAGATTTAAAAATATCACGGGTGTAACTTCACCTTTACCCCAAATACAGTGACTCGGCCATATATGGTCAGGCTTTTGGTGCTTGAGGTTAGATTCTTTGGTAAAGTAGCTATGCAATGTCCTTTAAAACAACAGTGATTAGCAGCATGCCTAAACCAGTCTACACATGCCTCATACAGTGCTGCTTAGGTAAGAAAGCTCCAGTACACTGGCTTATATAATTCAGCTATGAATGTACACCACACCACTAAAACCAATAGTAACAGCCATCTTTTCTCCATTTTAATGGAGAAAATGGAGTCACACAGTGTCACAAATCATGTAAGCAAGTTTATTTGGGATTACGTGAAAAGGTTTGAGATAAGTATGTAATGATTTACATACTAATACTGTCCATTACTACTTTGCTACATTAGCCTTGTAGCTTTAGCACCAAACTAAAGAAGCAAAATCTGAACTGCAGATGGTTTAAACATGTCTTGATCAACTACTTTTGGGATAACTTTTGAACTCTTCCGTCACATAAACATAATAAAGAAATGTTTTTAACCTAAATTAATAAGCTACATTTTTAACTTTTAATAACATGCTACCAAAGCAATAATCATGCTTTGTGTTGTGTTAGCTTAGTATTTAAAATTCAATAAAATCTTAAAACAGAACAGTTACCTACTTTTTTCATGTTTTTGTGGCAGTCTGAGCTTTTCTAGCATCCAAAATGAGCCCCAGTTCAAATCATTTTATTGTCCTATAGTGAGGTGATGAAGTATTTCACCTGCATCTTTTAGTCTGAAAAAACTGTTTAGAGTACACAAAATTTTAAGGCAACATGATGCATTAGATTTGAAGACCGCTCATGTAGTCATGCCTCCTACGCATCATTCATTGAACATTAAGCTTTTAATAAAACAGTCTAAATTGTATTTATGGACACTGGAGCATCTTCCAGAATGATGTTAGCCCTTTAGCGCCAAGTAAATCATATTTGATATGCAAGTTTTTGAGACCTGTCAATCTTCACTGTTAAATTTTTTTCCTAAAAAACCTGATATTCACCTGAACTTTTCTTAAATGCACAGTTTGTTTTAAATCTATGCAAAAAAAACAAATATTGTTGTAGATACAGGATGTGTAAAACACTGTTGTACAATATAGAAATATGTTCTTTTCTAAGTTAGAAATCTATTCTCTATCTATAATTTCTTCTTCTTCTTCTTCTCCTACTTATTATTATTATTATTATTTATATAATAATCTATTCTTCTTCTTCTTCTTCTTCTTCTTGTTCTTCTTGTTCTTCTTCTTCTTCTTATTATTATTATTATTTATATAATAGTCTATTATTATTGTTGTCTAATAAACACTCCAAAGAATTAGAACTTCCGGGCTACTGTTTCATGGTTCAGGCTTTAAAGGGTTAATCTAACATTACAAGGTTCTTGGTTCTGTCCTAAGCAGAGAATTAAACCTCAGTTCGCTGTCATCTGTATATCAGTTTGCTGGGTGGAGGGCAACCATAAACTAACCATAAACTAAACACAAGACTTTATTTATGATATTATTTATGTCCATACTGGACTTTACTGTGTCATAGTAGGTAAACACCTCTGCCCTTCACCCAGCAGACTGGGGTTTGATTCCACACCCACGCCACCACATCATGCATTACATTCCTGAGGAAGACTCCTAATACTCCTAATAATGATTATACTGGAACAAGTTCTGGACAAGCAGGTTTTTTTCTGAAAATTGTTACTGTCAGCCTATCATTGAAAATGGAAATTTAGGTTGGTTCCAGAGACGTCACTGAGGGGCGGCCCTAGACATAAGCATCATTAATAGAAGTGTCACGTTTGGAGAGACGAGGAGGCAGGATGCAAGCGCTAATGCCAGATGGCAGTTTATTAAGAAACAAAAAATATACTAAGAGAAACTAAAGAAAACAAAAAACTACAAACACTTGCATACTGACAAAGTAACAAGAGAAAACAAAACATTATTCCAAAAATCAAGAAACAGGTAATACGCTACTCACTAACATGGACCAAGACAAAGCAGCAGACCAAAGATATATAAACAGAAACTAATTATGAACACCTGGGGCTAGCAAGGGGGAGACAACACGAAACAGGTGAGAGGTGGAGACAAGGAGCACATGACTTAAACGTTAACAGAAGCACATGGACTAGACAGGACGATGTAAACAAAGACAAACAGACATAAAACAGGGCAAACCGTGACACAAGGGGAGCTATTTATTTCCTTTTTACCGTTGAATAAGTGCATGTGTTTATGTGCTTGTGTGCTGTGTACAGTGCAGTGTGGATAGTTATTTTAATTCCTATAACTTTTATAGAGAGATGCCTAAACAAACAAGCCCTAGGTAGTGTCTGCCTATTTCTTAATGTTAGCCTCTAAAACATGTTTTAATTTAAGAAACTTAATTTAAATACATTTTTTCTTCAACACACACAAGATATTTTTTAAGTCAAGTTAATAAAGCAATGCTACTTTATTCAGATTTTTTTTTACCAGCACTGTGCCACCCCAATACAATCTCTAGGGCCTTGCAGCTCAAGCCCTGCTTAGTTCAAAAAAGCAGCAGTTGAGAAAACAAAACATTCATTCACTGCCTTTAAATTCTGAGTTCTCTCAACATTAAAGACAAGTTACTATTTGTGATTTCAATCGATCTTGAACTAAAACAGGTTCAGTACAAATACATGAGTGTGTAAAAGCCTTCAACCTGCATCACAACTATGATGCCGAGCCGTTGACTTGTGCTCTAGGAGGAAACGATTAATGTCACGCAACGAGCAGTTATAGCTCACAAATAACTGCGACACTGTACAGCCCCTGCTTAAAGCCATAGTTAGAAATTCAGCCTTCAGGATTCAGAAGTCAGGAGGCCTTCAGCGGGGTTTATTGACACACACAAGAGTATACGGGTACAGCTCAGTCCATCACAATCAGTCTGTTAGCAGTCGGAAAGAAGTCTTAATCACATGCCTGCAGAAGAATACTCGGACACAGCTTAGGTCATCAGTCAGTTGCACGTCCATCTCTGACTCAGTCTCAGTCAAACTCAGTCTAGTCCATACTGACATGGTTTAACTACAAGTCAGAAGAGGACCAAATGGTGAGGGGGTGAATGTGGAGGAAGACAAGGAGTTTAAGGAGGGGTAAGAGGGGGATGAAGGTTCATTTTGGGTGTCAACATTAGGGGGTTTGATATCATCTTAATGGCAGGAGACAAAGCATCGAAGTATATCTGGTGTGGAGGGGAAGGTGGCTTAGTTTATGTGTCAAACTACTGAAAGCTTCATATGACACTCCATCTTTAGTTACACCATTTGCACACCTTTCAACGCACAACAATCCTGAGACTCATTCTCTGCAGTCATAACTCACATTCACACGTACCTCAGAAATAGACTGAGCAATAACAACACAAACGCCAACGCGGATTCATCAGGCTCAGCTCCGCATGTGGACTCATTAAGCAGTTATTACACATTAGGGCTGAGACGTTCCTATGAATGGGGAGACACTAACGAGATGAGGCAAGAGCTCAGGTAATTCTGCTTATATGAAGTAATCAGAAGTATCAGTCATACGATCGTCTTACAGGTTGATGAAAAAGAGAAGATATAGATCCTCTGCTTTTCAGAGAGCAGAGCGAGAGATGGGTTTGAACACATCTGTTTGATTAACAAGACAAACAAATCTACAGCTACTTTGTGCTATACTTATGGTAAAGCCTTCTTTCAACAGGTGGCTGGTGTGTTTCACATATTTCGCGTGAGGTTTCTTCGCTGATTTCTGCAGGTATCTAAAACACCTTTGCACAGTTCTGAGTTTGGAATTTCTCCAGTGAACACAAGCACTGTGACACCACTGTTAAGTCTTTATAAAAAAGACCTCTGTGCTTTAAAGTACTCCTAGTGCAGTCTGGTTGGATTTTTCTCTAGGCTTGTGTTTTTAAAGAATTATTGGTAACACTTCATATGCAAGATTCGCATTTATAATGCATTACAAATGCATTAACAAGGTGTTACATGCAAGTCCTTTTAATGCTGGACACATTTGTAATTGCTGTTAAGTAGTTATAATTACAGGCGTAATACTTTATAAAGTCAGGTTTCATAACAGATTATAATATTTGTTTCAAAAGGACATTATAGATGCTATTGTTATGCAGCCTTTATGGCAGGTCATTACAGGCTCTAACTAAAGTGTGCTAATTACATCTGATAGTTAATACAGGACTTATAGCTTACAGGCATTGCTAATGCTAAATATATTCCTAAATAAGAAAGCTGTAATTAACTTTTGTTATCTATTACTAACCACTTCTAGCAACTGTAGCCAGTTAGCCTAGAAGTACAGTTTTCAGTTTCCAGTTAGCTAGAAATAAGCAAATTTTCTTAAATTCACACTACATATATACGTTATGCTTGCAAAACATCATTAAAAAAACATTTTACCATTCATGTTTACAATGTTCTTATGGATAGAGGTTATGTTGTGTTATGCAACTCAACATTATTATAAATGTATTTACTTTTATGTTATAAAGTGTCTTGCATGTCACTAGAACTACCTATAAGCTATTATGCAAACTTAAAACAAACAATGTAAAGCAGCATGTATGGTATACAATAAACATTGTTATGCAACCTGACATTATAAATGTATATACTTTTATGTTATAAAGTGTCTTGCATGTCACTAGAATTAATTATAAGCTATTATGCAAACTTAAAACAAACAATGTAAAGCAGCATGTATGGTATACAATAAACATTGTTCTGAAACCTGACATTATAAATGTATATACTTTTATGTTAGAAAGTGCTATGTATGTCACTATAACTACTTATAGTTATGCTTTACATAATGCACTATAAATACAGGGTTCATAGGAAGTGTTACCAAAATATCAGTTTGGTAAATATTTTATCCAGAAACCTAAAGAAGAAAAGAGCAATATTAAAAACAACCTAATCTATATTTAACGTTTTTAGTTAAAAACATTCCAAAATTAACTATTTAACTAATTAATTATCAACACAATGTGAAGAAATAGCAGTTCTGATGGTATGTAAAAGATGTTAATGCATCATGTTGCAAAGATATCTACTGAGGTTAGCATGAAGAGCCGATAGTGAGTCACTGTAGTGTCAAGTCAAAACAAAGGACACAAGTGATAAAAAAAAAGTGTTAACATTGACATTGCTTTCCACCACTGGAGACAGCTTTTGGCGAGTTCCCATCTTTAATCAACGTGATTAATAATCTAATTAAATTAAGTTACATGCAACTGCCGCAATCACACAGCAGCCAAACCAGCTAGTTCACTCATTCATTTAGTTATTATTCGGTTTTCGCTACTGACTGAACGCTAAGCAGCCACTACAGAAGCTTGACTGTCTGACTGAGGATCGTAACCACGGGATTGCCACATCCAGCTTGTAGGCTTGAGGAAAGAAAAAAAAGATGAAGTGGTCATGTGGTGGCAACAGGTTTCCTGTGATGGCAAGAATCTCTAAGAACTGTATCGCCAAAATACGAAAGCACACCCTCAAGAAACCCTGAAATAACAGTTCCTCTCTCCCCGAAACCTTTGGCAATTGTTCGTCTTTGGAAATCTTTCAAGCTTTAGGTCCCTCCTGTATTCTGTGCTCGCGGTCCTTCGTGACATTTAGCTGAATTATCTGCTTTGCCCATACAGGCCTACAATTAGAGCTACCTGAGCTCATCTATCAATATATCACACAGACTCTTTCAGGTATACACATGTCTGGTCCAGTTAACAGGGCTTTTAGACACCATGACCAAAACAGAACAGATAAGTTTTTAGGTTTGAAATACAGGGGTCCCTCTATTAACCTTTTGGACCTCCAGATTTTTTTTAAATCAAAAGATTTCTGACAATAATCTTAGCTTATGATGTTATGCAGTCTGTTAGGGAAAAAAACAGATACTCAAATACAAATTCAGTGAAAAGTCATTGTTTAGCTGCTTCATTCATATAAAAGCGAGCAGTTTTAACTAACTAAAGACGCAGCACTGGTCTGCCTCAGGGTGGAGCTGAGCTAAACTGGTTTACCCGGTTTAGTTCACTGTCTAGCAGCTGTAACTGTGCCTGGGGGGACTGCGGCCTTTAACATTTGCCCTAGCTTATATGAAAATCTGAAAACTTGCTCACCTTCTCAAGACTTCGGTTTAGTGGCAAGAGTGAATTACTCTATTGTGAAACCAAAGACGAAACATTTAAGATCTCAGTGAATATGTGGAAGACTGCATTACCAAACGAGAAACAGCAATTCCAGATGAAGAATTGTTAAACTGAACTAGAACCAGTGTTGTTATGGCCAGCAAAGGAGCCCCCCAAATACGAGGGGGTATTTTACACACCTCAAAAATATCACTGATTTGCCTTCAGGCAGTCAGGTAGTGGTCTACTAGTAAACACAAGCCATGAACAACTTGTATATCCATTAAGGCAGATCAATGACTTTGCTTACTGCCACAAAATAAAGACCAGCTAGCTGTAGGGCAAAGGGCAGCGAATCCACAGTGACCGGGTTGTTTGTGCTTCCATTTGGAATGATTTACCATGAGTACACTGTCTGCTAGGATCAGAGAATGCTCTGGCTGGTCACAACTCAAAACTCCAGTAACACTACAACTGCATCTGTAGGTGATATTGCAAAAATCATGCACTAAATATCAAACCCACTTCTTTAAACACAACTCTGTTCCTATGTTTACAATCCAGTTTTATCAGTCTCTACTTTTTCATATAGTTTGTAGGCCTACAATTACAGACTGTTGTCCATCTTTACACACTTTGTTATCCCAACTTTAGCCGGCACTTTAGTGGTCAGGATTCCCACTGGACCAACACAGAGCAGGTATTATTATTATTATGGGTGGGTGAATCCTTCTCAGCAATGCAGTGACACTGACTTGAAGGTGGTGTGTTAGTGCATGTTGTGCTGGTATAAGTGGATCAGACACAGCAGTGCTGCTGGAGTATTTAACTCAAAACAGTCCAGCAACCAAAACTATCCAGCAAAACTATGTCTTGTGGCCACTGATGAAGGACTAGAGGATGACCAAAACAAACTGTGCAGCAAGAGATGAACAGTCATCTCTGACATGACATCTATAAAGTGAATCAACAAGCTCGGAGTGTCTAATTGTGTGGACAGTCAGTGGACAGTGTTTAAAAAACTCCATTTAAGTCACTAAAGGACTGTTAATGATTCACTAACCAAATAATATCTGCCTTGTGATGGTCCTCTGGTGTTGAAAGGGGTTTAACAAACTATACAGAGAAACAATCTGCAATTGTGGAACAACAACATGCTCCTATACGGTAAATGGAGTTCATAAAATGGACAGTGAATGCAGATTTAAGGAGGTGTACGTACTAAAGAGACAAGTCAGTGTATAAATAATCTTTTAACAGGGTTTTTGGTAAAATCCTGATACACTGATGAAATACGAAATAAAAATACACAGATAATACAAAGAAACCATTGTAATACAAAGATAAGTGTATATTTAAATATATAACAGCACTAAAACACTTGTGACAAGAATGCTCATTTCTGTTAACAGGAGAATAACAGCGGCATCATGTTCACAATGATTCCACACCTGGTTTAGTTCTACATGGCTCTTGGTAATTGTTTAGCATTACCTTCCAAAGCAAGGTGATGCGTCTCTCTTTTTTCTCGTCTACTGGTTGGATGTGCCTCCATAGCTGTGGGGCAGCCGATGGGGCTGAGGGAAAGAGATACACACATACAAAATAAAATAAACTAATTACTTCTCATTGTGTAGCACAGTGTACTTCTGTCAAAAGTGCAGACTTTCAACTGATACTGTATTCAATTGATATAATACGTCTGCTTCCCAATAATATATATTCTATTGAGCTGGCTTGAAAAAGATCATTAAAGATATCTGAACTAGAACCATACAACTCATACGGCCTATATAGGCATATAGCGCCTGTGTTGCAAGCACCAATACATTTGCCTTTTAACTCCAAATTAACACTTGGTGTTAGAGTTGACATGCTTGGTCAAGTTAGACATTTAATCTTAAATCTGTCAATAAAGAATGTAAATAGTACAGAACAGACTGCAACAACAATAAACATCATCAAGCAACAACGTTTACACAACCTTCAAGAGACAACACATTGTTTGTGTTTTTTTTGTCTTTGACCATCCCCTTCTTACCAGCTTCTGCTGTAGTGGCTTCTTGAAAAGCACTCCAAGAGCTCCAGTGCTTGGGAGCTCTATTGTTTTGTGCTCTGACCCTCACATAGTGCTTGGTACCTGGGTATAACCCACATAGCTCCATTCTCCTGTTGTGGAGGGCAGCTCTCGCTATCCAGGGCTGTGTCTGAAAATCACCACATAGAAGACTTGTGTAAACTTTTATTGTTTTTCTCTCATTTCATCGTTAATCCCTTTAGGCAACTGAATAAAATGCAATAAAGGTTAGTTATATACATTTCATACATTTCGGTCATTCAGAGTGGTTTCGCTCTATTTTAGAGAAGCTCTAGTTAGAACTGCTCACAGTGGTGGTGGGAACCAGACGTCTGAAGAGCTTAACACCTCTTTACATACCACTTTCTTAAATGCACCTCTTTGTTTCTATGCTCACAATCCAGTTTTATCAATCTTTACTTTTTTATTTAGTTGTATATTGTAGCTCTACATCCTTACACACTCTGTTATCCCAACTTTACCAGGTACTTTAGTGGTCAAGACCCCCACAGGACCACCACAGAACAGGTATTATTTGGGTGGCTGAATCATTCTCAGCCCTGCATTGACACTGACATGGTGGTGGTGGACAACTCAGTTCACTGCTGGACTGAGAGCAGTCCACCAACCAAAACTATCCTGCTAACTGTGTCCTGTGGGCAGCGCTCTGTGACCACTGACTAAGGTCTAGAGGATGACCAACACAAATTGTGTAGCAACAGATGAACGGTCACATGTGACATCTACAAGGTAAATCGACAAAGGTGATGTGTCTAACTGAGTGGACAGTCAGTGGACACATTGTAAAAGCTCCCTCAGATATTTTATGAAATGCCTAAACACTATATTATGCCTCAGACATTGTTTTACCACAGCATTCCCTAAAGAAAACAAAAACCAATGTGTGGTCATTTTAGATAGTAAATAAAATAGTAATATTTGTGTTATAGACTTGGCGATGCCTGGTTTCAGTACGTTCCTCTGCAGTGAATTATTTCACATCTCAACAACTGAATATGCAGAATTCCTCTTTAAGGCACATATAATATTTAAATCACTTAAATCACCAAAAACTGCACCTCAAAAAGCCAATAATGTAGGACACAACATTTACATAAAATATATGTATATACATTTTTTTAATGTAAATTCATGTTAGTATCTATGAAACAGCAACACATAAATTCCAGAACTTTTAGGGGTCCAGCAATTACAATGTTCCTCAGTAATCCTGTATGAAAACTGCAAACGTTGCTGTATCACTTGAAAGTCATTCAGATATCTTGTGGTTAATTAATATTCTTGCTCTGTTATACATGCAGCAGCATTGTCAACACTAACATACCAACTAATTATCTTCTCTGGACAACATTGTTTATTCTAATAAAAATCTTTGTATTATATTTCCCAAAGAGCTGTCCCAAAGACAGTGAAGCAACAAGTCATGACTGTAGTAGTTACAAAGCGTAGTAACTATTACATAATGGCCTTTGTCAGATTTATTTGTCTTGGCTAAAACCTAAAGATACAATCAGAAACTCTGACAAAGTCTGAAGCTGTAATGATCTGAATACAGTATGGCTGGGCAATATATCGTGTACACTAGTGAGACTGACTTTCAGTTCTGGTGATATTTTAAAAGCTACACTGAGTACAATTTTGGGGTTTGAAGACTTGAGGTTTGGAGAATCCACTACTGTCATCATATGGTCATCAGTAAAATTTGATTTCCCATTTTAGACCTAACCGGTTAGTTGAATCTTCTTTTTGACCCTTTGGCCAGCTAATTTATGTAGTATTTATTTAGTGTTCTGTAGGATCTTAAAAACCTTTGATCTTAGAACTGAAACCTGTATTAATCCTGACAATATCAGCAAAGTTGTTTTCTATCACTGTATAAAAGAAGCTCCACACTGCTGTTAGAATTGGATACACCAGTGGCTTAACCCATTCACCAGTGAGGATAAAAAGCCACTAAAGTATACTATTATACACATATATGTTGACAGAGGAAAAAAACAGTAACCTTACAGGAGAAGTAACGAATGTTGATACAGATACAGATCATTCTAAGGAATTTTGTAGTATTACAATAGCTAAAGTCAAACAAATTGAGGTGCAAGCTTTATCTTTACAGCAATGATAGTGTATGTATTGATGAAAAATGCCAATTTGTGACACAAACAAAATTAAATTTGCACTAACTATTCAGTTTTGGTAAGAACATGTTCTTCAAAATAAAATCAACCACATCACAGTGAAATGATTTATAAAAGGAGTAACTAGAGCAAATATAAAAAGGAAAACGTCTGAGTGGAGAACACACAGAACTTGGCCATAACAACATTTGACATTTCATCACAATTCTTAACTGCACTCTGAAGAGATGTGATTACAGTGTTTTGATTACAGATGCAGGGTTCTGCCACTCTGCCAGTGCCACACCTTGCAGCCAGAAATTCTTCCAATTCTTAAGCTATTACTGCTATAATTGCAGTACAGAAAGGGTTCTTTCTTGTTTAGTACTCAGAGGAACATTCCCATTGGCAATGAATGTTTTTAAAGTTTCAACTTTGCATCCATGACCCCACGACTTTGCAATCTTGCCATAGAAATAGCAGCCCTGTATGACCCTTCTTCTAAATTGCATAGATATTATTATTACAAGGATAAGAAACAAAATGAGACAATTTAGAAAGTTGAAAATCACTGTTTTTGTTGTGCACTAGCAACATTACTTTTAAAAGATGTGGCAAAGAAATATCCTAATTTAGAAAGGATTCACGATCACTACCATTTTAAAGTGTTAGTCTCAAGTTAATAGCTGATAAACTTTTTCATGTCTGATGCTACTTTCTAGTCTAGATATCCTGAGACCTGTCGCATTAAGCAGACTTTCCTGCTAAGCCAGCTGACTTTAAACTTGGACATGGACTGCAATTTACAGGGATAAATCACCACAGCAATTTATACTGCAGATTACAGATTGTGAAGAAGACCAACCAAATCATTACCCACTACTGTGAAATAGAGATAATGGCTATATTTCTTAGGTTGTAACCTTTGACCTTTAAACCAAATGAACTGTGGCTATATTTGTTACACTGTTAACCTTAATAAAATTAGTTAACTGTGGTTATACTTCTTAACTTGTAAAACTTTGTAAATTGAGTTACATGCTATGTTTGTTGGGTTGTAAACCTTTGTAGAAAAAGTTAATTGTGGCTAGATTTGTTGGGTAGTAAAGCCTTGTAAAACTAGTGATCTGGCTATAATTGTTGGGTTGTAAAAACTCTGTAAAACAAGATAAATGTGGCTAGATTTGTTGGTAGTATTTGGCTATATTTGTTACATGGCAAAGCCTTGAAAAACTAGTTATCTAACTATATTTGTTGGACTGTAAAGCCTTGCAAAACTAGTTATCTAGCTATATTTGTTGGGCTGTAAAGCCTTGTAAAACTAGTTATCTAGCTATATATGTTAGGCAGTAAACCCTTGTAAAACTAGTAATCTAGCTATATATGTTGGGTAGTAAACCCTTGTTAAACTAGTTATCTAGTTATATATGTTGAGTAGTAAAACCTTGTAAAACTAGTTATCTAGCTATTTTTGTTGGGTTGTAAAGCCTTGTAAAACTAGTTATCTAGCCATATATGTTGGGTAGTAAACTCTTGTTAAACTAGTTATCTAGTTATATATGTTGGGTAGTAAAACCTTGTAAAACTAGTTATCTAGCCATATATGTTGGGTAGTAAACTCTTGTTAAACTAGTTATCTAGCTATATATGTTGGATAGTAAAGCCTTGTAAAACTAGTAATCTAGCTATATAAATTGGGCAGTAAACCCTTTTAAAATTAGTAATCTAGCTATATATGTTGGGTAGTAAACTCTTGTTAAACTAGTTATCTAGCTATATATGTTGGGTAGTAAAGCCTTGTAAAACTAGTTATCTAGCTATTTTTGTTGGGTGGTAAAAGCTATAAAACAAGGTACCTGTGGCTAGATTTGTTAGGTAGTAAACCACCGTAAAGCAAGTTGACTGTGACTACTTTTGTTAGGTATCGTAAGGCTGAAACTCAGTTAGGAACGCTTGTGAGTAAGGCTTCACAGCATTTGCCTGCCAGGACAAAGTGTAAGTGTAGTGTTTGTTTACTGTAGGCACTGTTATTGTGTAAGCTCTTAGGTGCTAAGAGAACAGGCGCTTGTTGTGGTGCTTACCTGATGAGGAGTGCTGTACTCTATCTGTAGGACGCTAAGGTGCTTCTCAGATTGCGAGTAGCTGTCCTCAATCCACTCCAGCTTCAGACAATGGGCTTTCCTTGGTATTTTATCAAGGCTTGTGATTTGTGGAGGGTACATCTTAACTGCTCAGAATAAAGGTGATGAGGGAAAGATTAGTAGTTATAAAAAAACAAATCTTCTTTTCTTTCGGGAAGTGCGAGTGCCACAACTTGCAAAGCAGCATAGCCAGTGGGGGAAAGTGAAGAATGCCGGAACATGTTTAGCCAGACGCAAGTTAGCAAGTGCAAAAAGTTCCAGCGGCAGGTATCACATCACAAACCTAAAAATTAACGTGCCAAAAAGATTCTTTACAGAGAGATATCATGAAAGTTGCCAGGGTGCTCTCTGATTAATCCCACCACGGCTGTCATTGGGGAGATTTGTGAATTGCTTTAAAAGCAGACGATCCCCTCCATTCCCCTTTATAGCCTCAATGCTCACTAGCAGCTCAACACAGTGCTGTCCTAGATTTAAAAAGCCTTTTGTAGCAGCTTCAAGCGCAATTTCTCCCGTGTGTATAAAACTACCTCACACCCAATAGTGGTAAATATGCTTCCTGACTTGAATATACATTTGAGGAAGAGCAACATGAAAAGATATTGGAAGTGCGACTACACTAAAGTTCAACTGCTCGACATCGATGGACTGCTGATCACTTGATTATTATACTAACAAAACAGACACCTCAGAGGAGACCACATTTGCGGAGACTGGTGATTTTAGGGTCAGCTTGTTGGAAAGGCCACATCACGCTCTAATGGCAGCAATGCAGATTTTTATTTTTAATATTTTTAATGGCACATGATGCAAGGCATCCCCTTCTCCTGTGGTTTAACTCATAATGTCATCAGCGATTAGTTGACATCAACAGGACTTACAGTATTACATAACTGTCAAAATCTAAAGTCCTTTTAAATAACCCCTATTATTGGAGTTGTGATAAAACTAATTTTGGACTGACCCAGTGCATCAGACCGAGAGTCACACCCTTTTTGACACACAGCGTGTCGATAGTGTCCTAGTTAGTAGAATCAGAATAACAGTGGAAAATGTTATATGCTATTAAATGAATATAAAAACAGCCACATAGGCAAAGAGGCAAACTTTTTTCCTACCATCTCTATTTGCCACGTCTACCGTATGTTTGCTTATGATGGACAATTATTTCAACATGTTTCATTGTATAGTACCCTCCAACTGAAAACACCCTGCTCATTGGCTAGCACGTGGGTTAAGTGAACAGGTTTTCCTTTTTACTAAGTACTAAGTATGCTGTAGTAGGCTAAAGAACTGCACCACGGAAAGATTCTTCAACCAACCAAAAGTGGCTCTTCTATGGCTCCAAAAACATCTTTCGGCACCTTCATGTCCTAACAATGCATGTAAAGTTAATGTGATGGAGGTAATACCTTCATTGATCCCAATGAGGCAGTGCCGAGCTGATCTGATGGTTCCAGACGGAGAAGATGCCAGTGCATCCACACAGAAGCAGTGAGACACTGACCCAATGCTCACTGAGCAATAAGTGCGTTTCGTATAGCAGGAACCCATGGGAGTGTAATTTGTGTAATTCAAACAGTGCGTCCTGCAAAGACAGAAAAAAGAAACACTTAACCCTTTTTACAGTAGCTATAAAATTCAATGCCTGTCTGTTTTTAAACTGATGGAAGCAGGGCTATAGTGGGGCATGCTTGTCACATGACTGGGTGTTAGACTGGGTGATATATGATACAGACCAGCCCACCCCAAACCTTCCCCAAATATTAAAACACGATAATAATAAGGCAATGTCTTTAAACTAAGCTATAGCCTATTTCTAACAGCAGTGCAGTCATCGCCCTACATAGTCCAACACTTTAACGCAGGTATAAAACCACAGCACCCAATCTGAAAGCTGGATAACATAAACACAACCACCACAAACTATAAAACAAGCACCCAATCAAAACTCATCAGACAGCTGAGATGGACAAATATAATAGACTTAACATTAACATCAACAAGCCATAAACCAGCTGTGCTCCAGGTTTGGTTCTTAGGTTTAACTGGTAATGAGGCGTTCCACACTGTTCAATCCAATGAAATGGAAATTTCACTTGCTTCTCCAAAATATTGAGATATTAGGGATCTGCTTTGTAAGTTCCCTTCACTGCTTCTGAGCTTAGAATATGCTGTACTAGTAGGTGACAGAATTATTTGCATCTTTGTAATAGATAGATCTGTCTAATTATCTATTACTTTATTGATCTCAAAGGAAAATTAGTCAACTAGTTGCTTATACACACCACAGGTACACAAGTCACTTTAATACAACACAACACATTACAATGCCCAACAAACAAGTGTAGAAAAACTATTACCCATATATAAAGAGATCAGTTGTAGTGGAATACCCCATACTGTACAAACAGATATGCACAACAAGGCACAGTGGTGTTAAAACAAGGATAAAGTGACTTGACTTGCACAGTGAGGCCGATATAATTGAGAGTTAACTGTATATGCATATAAACATGCACATAAGTGCATACATACCCATGTGCTTAAAACCGAGTTCAAACATATATATACACATATGCATACATATACACACATAACTTCTGACCTTTATCTACCAAGAGAACAAGCAAGTCAACATTCATCAAATACTTAACTTAAATGTTGTTTTTTACTAGGCTACTTACACACGATTCCAATATCAACAAAGCTGCAGCTGTCTGTCTTATCTGAGAGTTACAGAGAAAAACATTTCATTTGATTATGTCCAGCACAGTTTGGTGATTTCTCTCATTAAACATATCTGGTTCAAGTTTAATGGTTAGGTTGCACAGTGAAATCTAAATCTAAAAACTAAATTGCGCAGGAGCCCCATCCTCCAGGATTAAAGCATATGACCCCTACACCACACAGGTCTATGATATAGTGGTCTATAGTTATAAAGAAGGAAAATGAATACAAGGCTTTTCAAGCTAAGGGGTTAAAATGGTTTCTGAGGGGTTTTTTTAGATCCAAAAGTCCAAACCTGGGTTAATGTTGTTACATACATTTGATCCGGTTAGGTTTTGTTTCACACTACAACTTGACGAGTGCACTAAACCCCTTTCGCATGATATACTCTTGTCCTGTTGCTGTCTTCTGCGTGTGCTGCATCTCCTCACACTTGACTTGGTGAGTAAGGGGCAGCCTTCTGACGTCAGCATTGTTGTGAGTGCATTGGTGGTGCATCGCACAGCATTACAGAGGTCCGTTACCAAACGCCTTATTTTATTATTTGCATGAAGGTCAAGAGGAAATCAAATTTTATATACCTGCATTTATCTCTTGTCCTGTCATACCTCTCTCTCTTTCTCTCTCATCCTATCAAAAATAATCTACAAGATACAAGTTATTAAGTAATGAGATTAAGGAGTCAGACCGAATACATACACTTTAGAGTTTAAGCTGTAAAAATACTTTCAAACTTTCAAAAGTTTCATCAAGTTCCGTCATTCAAAACTTCATTCAAAACTATTTACCATGCAGTAAAAAAGATCTGTGGCACACTCTCTCCTCCCTACCTGCCCACCTATGCTCGCAGTCATGTACCAACTAACAACCGACATGTGTTCTTCACACCTCATGCTGAAGCAACAATTAATCTATATGCACTTTAACGACCCAAACTTTCGCTGATGTCAAATCCCTTAAAGTGGTTGGAGCCTTGCCTAGCAGAGGCTTCTTATCAGCGTCATCTGAGTGTGTGTGCAGATCCTGATTTGCTGACACCAAACCACCACATCACTTTATATCCTTCAAAAAGGGTTTCATAAATTAAGCAAAATGATCTGCTGGTGGATTGGTTAAATCACTTTGCAGAAGTTAAACTAGACTGTCTGACAATGTTCCTTAAACAGTCTCATCATGGGGAATCATAGTCAAACTGAAGGTGTTTTATTTTCCCGGATATCACTCTATTCTCTGTGATTTACAGGTTTGAACACGAATCCACCAGCTTCTCCTTATTTCTGCCCTATTCAGACACTGAACTGCAAATAAAGTCAACCATGCAAACTCATTAACTCAGATTTGTTTACAGTGGTGTTGAGACATGAAATGGGCCCAGATGCCCACATTTCTATTACTTAAGAATCAGTCAGTCAGGGGACTGACTTAAGAGTCAGTCAGTTTGCTTGGAAACCAAAGCAGTGACTGAATAGTAAGCCTCAGGATGTTATAAGCCTGAAATTTAGAAGTTGAATTACAATTATTAATACAATTACAAATACAAAAACAAAATTGTTTTATGTTCTGAATCATGTTATTTTCTTTTTGTGTATATTTTGTTATGTTATGTATTGCTGAGTATCTCTTTGGTATGTTTATTGAAATCAGTTTATTTTATTATTTAATGTTCCAACTGTTCACTAATCTTCTTTATCCTGGCCTTAAATCATTATTTTATTCTTATTTATTTACTGTATGAACAAAAATATTTGTTTGTAAATATGTTGCTGACTGGAAATGTCAATAATTCCTATCCAATTCCATAGTGAACACATAAGGCTCAGTTTTGACTCATGTTGTGCTTCAGAAGGGCAGTGACACTAAAATGACTTTCAAAATGCAAAAATAAAACTAAAATCAAGATCTGTGATGCTCAAAAACAAGTAAATTAAGGAATTGATGGAAGCTTGTATGATGAAATTAATGTATCGCAAAGATATAGAAAATAAAATCTCAGTTGCATCACTTTTGATCCAGGTTGTGCATCAAAGGGTTAAAACAAAACACTAAATCATAGAGAGGGACCGAGCAGCGTTTTTTGAGGCCGAATCCGATCGCCGATCACCTTTCAGCACGATCCGCCGATAGCCGATACCGATTGAGGGCGGAGCTATATGCCACAGCAGATCCATGTAGTTATTAGCGCAAGCCAGTCATGAAACATGGTCGAAACTGGTTTATTACCATTTTTAACAAGCTCATATGAAACAGTAAATAAACAAAGTAAATCAAACAAACATCCCTAATACTGCACCCTTAATTTAAAACGAAAAAATCTAATTAAATAAATGCAGTCAAAACTGCATTCATTAAACGCAGACTCTGTTATTTTAAACAAAAAAATCATTAAATCTTGAATTGCTGCTGCTGTTCTGTTCGTACCGGTCAGATCTGGTCTGCACTGTGTTCTGGGTTATTAGTTTTGTGCTAGCTGTGCGTGCTAGCTCTGCTGTTTACTGATACTCACTGTATTCAGCCGCGTGGTGTATTCAGTGTCGTATCAGATTAGTAGTGTTAAATGTCTTTGTCTTGGTTTCCCCACGAGACACGCTGATTTTACTAATTTTAAAAATGTCCTGGAAGAGTCTGTATCACATACAGTAAAGAACTGCCAGACATACGACATGTTTTCTATCAGCACATGCGGTAAACTGTTCTTGCGAGGCCGCTGCTTTAGTCAGTCTGGCAAAAATGAAAGGGTATGTATTTTCACCTAGCGGTTCAGATAGGAGTTGCAGTGACCTGCCCAGAGGGGTTTTTAAACGCTAGCTGGAAATACATAAATTAGGCTCATTTGTTTAATGCCATCGTTCGGCTCTCAGAATCGGCTAAATTTGTGAAATATCGGCGGATCACTAATCACACATTTCGATTAAAAATCAACCAATACCGATACATAGCCGACCAATCTTTCCATCTCTTCTAAATCAACCTCTGTCTGCCACCAAACTCTGCATGTAAATGACTCGTAACTATACTGCGTTGTTAATACAGAATCACAAAATCTAATACTGTGATGCTTCATGTGAAGAGTGCCTATTTTCTGGAGCCTTCGTCCTCTCTCTCTTAGCTCCAGACTGAGTCTTATCTACTGCTGAAGTCTTTGACCCCATAAGTAACTGCAATTGCATATGTCATTCTTAATCCACACCACAGAAATAAACGCGGACTGGCTTTGATCCTGCGTATATAAACTGCAGCATTAGAACATGTCTACTAGTTGATTCAGGTTATCTAAAGCTCTGTGGATAATCTGTCTGTGTGAGAACAGCAACAAGTCAATCCTAAACCTTCTTAGAAAACTCCTGTGCTGATCGATGGCTGATCAAACTCCCAAGCAGATCTATGTCCCTCTAATATTGAAACCGTCAGTGACTCTTCATAGTGTAAGATCTGCTGGGCAGAGATTGTCACTGCCAGGTCAGCAACAAGCTAGCATTCATGTTGACAACCACATTTGTGCATATGTGTATAATAGCTGAGATCTTTGGGTTTGATCAGTTATTGACATGTAATGCTCAGACACACTTCTCTGAACGTATAACAGCAACGACGACCAGGGCAGTGAGGTGGACGGTTTCCAAATCCATGTTTGCATGTACAGGTAAGGTCACGCTGTTCCCCCACAAAATTTGTGGTGTCCAATGTTCCACCAGAGGAGACCTGCGGTTTGAGATGTGAAGCCAGACAGCCTGTATTGAAGGGCTGCCTATGAGCAAAAGGTGAACTAGCTAAAGTTTCAATACTGTTCGTTTGAGTGTCCAGATTGAGAGAGCACAATAAAATAAATAACCCAAACAATTATATTGTTTTAATTTACTCTAATCAATCTAATATGGAATGTCTTGGGAAAAGGCCATGAACCTCTGCTTGTAGGAACTGGTATTGTCCTTTGAGCAGCAATGACTTGACTGAACAATTCCTGTTATCAGGCTTGCTTGCTGACTTTAAGGAATTCTGGCCTGGCTTCAACTCTGTGGGTTTACTTGCATGAATGACATGTCTTCTATTGGATTATGGTCTAGACTTTGACTTAAGCTATCCTGGTCCAACAGTAACAGAAAACATGGTGTTGAATTTCCTTCATTTGTACATTTGTACCCTGACAGTGAAAAAGTGAAATCCAAAACTCATTGGAAATAGTTCTGGAACCTATTCCAGCCTAATGAGCACTAGCAAATACTTTTTCTCCTGAAATCTTTTTTCACTTAGCCACACTCACACCTCATTATCATCCAAGTGGTTGAGCCTACTGACCCTCATTATCACCTCTACCAAATCGTTAATTCTAGATGTTTACATACATATATTGTTATTATTTAAAATAATATTTGATTAAAAAATCTACAGTACTGTGCAAAAGTGTTAGGCACTTGGGGACATTATATTTGAAAAGCTAAACAAAACCTTTTGTTTATAATATTTAAATAGTATTAATTACAGTAAGTAGTGTTTTACATATGTCAGCCTGTTTGTTTAACCCTTTCCAAGCTTCTCCTTGTGGAAACAACCCAGTATTGTGTACAGTTATATATATAATACTGCTTTGACTGCTCAGTACTTCATTAAGCTGAATCAAGATTATTGGTGAAGAAACTGAATAGATTCAAACAATGTCTGGGCCGTCCAGGAGAAATCTGGAACTAAACTTAGTTATTCATACTGGAGCTCAAGATATTATCTACTTCTTTTAAAATATGTTATTCATGTATCTGTTCTATATCATTTAATGATATTGGGTGTTCTATACACTTATTTCTAAGATAAGCAACGAGCTTAGAGGCCTAAGATTGCTGCACATTAGTGTATTTACCAATTCACTACATGATACTGGGCCTAAACACAGGAGTGTTCATTGGCATGACGAGTGAATTTGAGCGGAAATGACCGCTGCGGACTTGTGGGAAGCATGTTTTTTTCTATGGCTTTATAGCAGGGAAGGACTTGCTGCTGGGAGAATCTCCATAGGCCACTATGTGTGTGGGCTGCTAAGAAAGCAAGAAAGAGAAAAATACATGATTGTTTCTAATGTAGCAGCATGTTAGCAGCCCACTGCATTTTCAGTGTATGGCTATTGGCCAATCACACAATGCTGCTGCTCCCAGAACAGAGAATAAAGATAACAAGCTAGAAAGCTGAACAACAAAAGCTAGAAAGAGAAAAGCAACTCTAGTCAGTGACATAGTAATGACATGTTAGAGTGCGTTGCAATGGTACATGTGGATCAGATACAGCAGTGCTGCCGGCAGCCAACTTCTTCTTTGACCTGTTGTATGTATGACTTTTAGATCTCCATAGCCAGCCAGCAGCACTGACTCAGGAAAGTTCTGGTAGGTTGTCACAGGTACTGGATCCATGCTGACTGCAGTGCATCCCACAGCTGCTGGAGGGAATCCATAGAGCGAATGCCAAAATAAAGGTGGTGACACAGATGCTCAATTGGTTCAGGTCTGGGGAATTAGGGGGCAAGGGTAGCATTTGGAAGTCTTGGTCATGATCTTCCAACCAGTGTTGAACATTTCTAGCCGTGTGATGTGTCGCATTGTCTTGCTAGAAGATCCCATCCGCCCCAGTGAAAACAACAAACATGTGAGTACATGCAAGGATGGATTCATAACCAAATCGGTCTTCCACATGGATGACACATGAATGGGCCCAGAAACATTACCCAGACAATAACGCAGCTACTAGTAGGAAATGGTCAAAATAATGTGACTCAATTGAGTATATTTCTATCTTGAACAACTATAGGGAAAATAAAATATTACAAATGGAGTATAAGTTGTTGCCTTTTACAAGACACCTCAGACAGGAAGGGGGTGTCCAGTTTCCTGTCACAAACTACTTCACATTAACAAGATTTGCATAAGCTTTGCATCTGGTTTTGGCACAACATATAAGTGAATCCTGTCAAATATAGCAAAATATATAATGTTCATTTCCTGTATTTATAACATAGCATAACATTTTAGGTCGCAAGTTTTAAGGTTATAGATTTTGCTAGCAGTATGTGCAATGCGGGGTTGCTTCATGTCACACTTTGGTTTGCCTGTGTGAAACCACAATATCCTATGTTTCCACTCCATGAGTACATCATAACATAATAACATGTTTCAGAGGCCACGTAAATCTCTACTAACAGTCAATCTGCAGAACCTCTTTATCTACATCTATATTTTTACTGTGTACATGTTTCAAGGTGTTAAAATGTAAAATATTCACTTGTATCTTGTACTTGTTAAAACGTCACTAATAATCACTGCAACTGGCTCCTATTTGAATATTGATCACCAAAAAAAATTCAAAGAAACGTGCATCTCCATTTTGGCCAGTTTTTATTTTTCCACATCATTTGAACACAACAGTCGCAGGTGTCTTTTACATTGTGTTTCATAATGAAGCTCAATTGAAAAGAGACCAATTGAAATGCTCCAAAATCGCCTGGGAAAAAAATACTGGTTACATTAAAAGTAAAAACTGTTTTCTCCTTGTCATTTTTGGAGATATTTGGGTTTTATTTTTGGACAACAACCATATGATTGTATATGTGATTTGGCCAGCCAACCAACCAACCAATCAAATATCCATCCATTCTTCCATTCCTGAACGTACATGTATGTTCCCTGCCATCAGTGCATTTTAATTTAAAAATTCAATCAATTGTTCAGTCTGCATGTTTGTTTGTCTGTCTGTCTGTCTATCTATCTATCTATCTATCTATCTATCTATCTATCTATCTATCTATCTATCTATCTCTTGTCCAACCTGCATGTATGTTTGCTGCCATTATCACTATTTCATTTGGAATTAACAAACTACATCTAAGCATTTTGCAAGAACAAACTCACAAGAACACAAGGACAGAGAAAGCATGTACAGGAGTTTAAGATGTGTTGTGTACTTGCTACTGAGCAATATGGACTTAGAGTCCAGCAGAGAGTCCTCAGAAAATATTTTTGTAAATATTGTGTTATATCTTTTTATGGGACAACACTGAAGATACGACACTTTGATACAATGTAAAGTAGTCAGTGTACAGCTTGTGTAACAGTGTAAAGTTGCTGTTCCCTCAAAATAACTCAACATACAGCCATTAATGTCTAAACCACTGGCAACAAAAGTGAGTACACTGCTAAGTGGAAATGGCCAAATTGTGCCCAAAGTGTCAATATTTTGTGTGGCCATCATTATTTTCCCACACTGCCTTAACTCTCTTAGGCATTTCGCTAGAGCTTTAGAGGTTGCCACTAGAATCCCCTTCTACTCCTCCATGACAACATCACAGAGCTGGTGGATGTTAGAGACCTTGCACAGACGCTCAGTGCTTGGCTAGTCCAGCACCTTCACCCTCAGTTTCTTGACTGTAGGCAAGGCACACTTGAGCATGCTGAACTCGCTATGACGCTGAGCACGTGCACTTAACTTCTTTGTTCGACCATGGTCGATGATAACAACACCAAATTTAACACACCTGCTCCCCCTTCACACCTGAGACCTAGTAACACTAACGAGTCACATGACACCGGGAAGGAAAAACAGCTAATTGGGCATTTCCACTTAGGAGTGTACTCACTTTTGTTGCCAGTGGTTCAGACATTAATGGCTGTATGTTGAGTTATTTTGAGGGAACAGCAACTTCACACTGTTATACAAGCTGTACACTGACTACATTACATTGTATCAAAGTGTTTTATCTTCAGAGTTATGAAAAGATACAAAAATTCAAGAAGTGTACTCACTTCTGTGAGATACTCCAAGTGTGTCCTTTTTCTTTGCTAGAATGAGGTTTGTTAGCTATAGCTGTGAAGGCAATTGTAATTTAGTTTGAATGTTGAAAGTCTGTATGTCGTACAAATCCATATAAATTCAGCCTTTCTCAAGTTTCTCTATTGGTTTCCTTAGCTGAAGTATCACTTCTTCTCTGAGAGGCATGATTTCCACCTTTGTAGTTTGTTTTCTGTATCAGTATGCCTACAGTATGTACTTACTGGCACACAGCAATACTCAGCTGTAGTGTTCAAGCGCAAAGCTAAACTTCAGACACCAGGAGTGTCTTGGCTGATCGTCGACATTTGTGTAAGTGACAAACTGAATTTAGTTTTTTTTTGCCAAACTATCACTTTAAGGTGATGAGCAAGGTTTTCTGGACTCTAGGCCACCTTATCTGGTTCCAAGACAACATTCAATGCACACACAACAAATAGAAGAAGTCTTACATATTGACTGACAGCTTGTAGCTGATGCCCTCCAAAGTGACCGGTGTCCAGTAACAGGTGATGTTTGCATGCTCCAAGAGTTCGCAGTGAGTAATGGAGGGTGCTGGAGACGAAGCTGAAAAAGAACAAGAGAAGAAGGAAATGTATTTATATGGTGTGACCAGACAATCAAAAACTAAAGCTATTTAAACTGCCTGGAAAGTGGATCCATTAACATCTCAGCACATCCAGCTTTTTTCAGCATAGTCTCTAGGATCCTGCTCCTCTCTTTTGAATCCTTTTTAGTACAAAATAAAATGTTAAAACTCCAAAATCAGAAGGGTGACCAACCACAAAGCAGCACAGATGCTGGAATAATAAAACTAAACACAAAAGACGTTTATAATTAAATGTTAAAGGTTAAATTATTAGTAATTGAAAAGCAGTTTCCTTAATAAGAAGTTGGAAGTTAACCTTGTAAAAGTGCCTGCATTAACATTTAACCACCTCTGCATATTTATCATGGACAACAATTACTTTAACAGCAATTACACATAATCACAGTGAAACCCTCTATTCACTGCCTCATGCTCAGAAATGAGTGCTGTGTCGCTATGTCTGTTCATTTATTATATTTATTGTTTCTAGTTAAAACTTTGCACTTTGTATTCTTTGTTCTATGTTGCACCATGTTACTCCTGGAGAAACATAATTTCACTCCACTGTGTACTTGTACGTAGTTGGAATGACAATTCCAGAATCTTCAACCTGGACATAATGATCGATATATTATAAATTACCAAATGACCCTTCATTTCGTTTAAGTATTTAGTTGGTTTCAGTGTCACTCCTAAAGTGTTTAGCTGCCAACCTACTGTTGCTGTATTAAACACTGCCTACTATTTTTGGGACAGTGGTAGTAACTGTATACATACGCTGAAAACCCTGAATACTAAGCTAAAATCCAGCTCATCAGATATCCAGGCCCTGATCTGAAATAAGAAATTGGAGTGTGTTGTTTAAATGACTACTTCTCTACAATCACTAGGTAACTGCCACAGTCTGATCATGATAGAAACATTAAGTGAATGTAAACACTTTCGCTGTCAGCGTGGGCCGAGAGAGCTTTAAAGCAATAACAGGGCTTATGTGCCACAGATGGCTAATTCAATGTATTTAGAGGCCAGATTCTTTCTATCAGTATCACATTCAGCATTTGTACTTGTTATAAGACCCATATGACAGAAAAATATACGCACGTTTTCTCATAATAAAAATGTGCAATATGTGTAAAATACATGTAATGTTTTACAATGTATATATATATATATATATATATATATATATATATATATATATATATATATATATATTTATTTATTTTTTTTTTTTCTCATGATATATTCTCATAATATCTAATGTAAATCACCACAATACCATTAACAGGATGTTCTTTGTAATATGCATAGATAATAATCACATAACAATGATACCCTTTTATGAATGTGACACTATACAGTTCTACACACTGTTAAAGCCGGGGGCTATCATATATATATATATATATATATATATATATATATATATATATATATATATATATATATATATATATCGTCGCTAACCTATGAAAAAACGTGTATCTCCATTTTTGACAATTTAGAATGTTCTACTTTATTTGAACACACCAATGGTTGTTTACATTGTGTGGAAATTTCATGATGCATGGACCAATAGAAATGCTTCAAAACATCTTGGTCCCATTGACTTACATTGAAAGTAAAGTGGGTTTTTGTTCTCTCCTTCAAAGTTTCAATTTTGGAGATACTTGTTTTTCATTGGACAGCCACGAGATATATATATATATATATACACACACCTACACCTAATGAAGCGGCTGATGGGAGTATGTAGTTTTTATATATATATTTTTGTCAAAATGTTACTAAGTACTAATTAAACATCCTTTGTATCCTTTGTATAGTATATAGAAATATGCTTTCTTTGCATGTGGGGGGATATATGATCATTATTTAAAACGTAATTAAACTTTTGCTATGCTTTGAAGAAATCCGGTAGATGTTTTCCAACTAATATGAAAAATTCTCTCAAGGAAGTCAAGAAGGTTCATCCGCTCGAATGCCTCCTGCTATAATCTGGGAACACAAGCACCAGCATGAGCAGGAATCGTCAGCAAATCTAGCCTATAGGCTGTATTACGCAATAATCAGCAGGACATGGTGTGCAGTACAAGCACTGTGTGTTAACTTTTTTTAATGGCTTATAAAACAACCTGACGGTCCAAGAGCTCTATCAGTCTACCAGGATGTGCAGCACCATTCATTCTTACCTGTGCTCAGGACCATGCAGACCCCACATATCCAGGAGACAAATCCACCCATGTTTTGAGTCTTTTCCTCCATCACTTGACCACCTTGACCAACAAGTCTACAGAGCCATGGGGGCTGGAGCAGCCTATATGATGGAATTAAGAAGTTCACATCTGCTGTGCGTGCTCATATTGCTTGAGGTCACTGTTGTCTGCTGCTACTTGATCACTCATCTCTTAACTTTAATGCCACTTACCTTGGTGCCAACAGGAGAGATCAACATGAGAAATAAGCTGGTTCTCCCAAGGTTCCTCCTGGCGTTTCGTTGAACTTCTGCAGATCTTCCTTCAGGACCACTGAAAAGCACAACTTCGCACTAAAAGTTATGAACTGACAGTGAGCGTGGCACCTGGACATGCTCCTGCACTCTGGCGACAGTTCATAGTGCTGCTCGTACATGCAGCTCGTGTTTGTGCTTCAATCCCTCCCCCCGCGCTCACATCCTATAGGCTGCGCCGCGCACTTTCGCTTTTCCGCGGTTCCACCGAGCCAGTGCGCGTTTGTCCTGCCCAAAACAAGACGGAGAACCATTCCTGGGGTGTTTCTTGTTGTCTGAAGGCTTGTTTGTGTTCAAAGGCAGCCCTCGTTTCTTGCCCACCCTTCGCTGTGTTTCCAGGGGAACTCAGGAAAGAAGCGCAGGCTGTGAACGAAGTTGGTCAGAGAGCGTGTATGTTGGGCTAGATACCTTCAACCTCAGCCTCAGTCAGATCTACTGGTGGCATTAAATGAAGTTATTCTACGCCGAGTTTCAGTCTTCAGTGCCTAAAGACTTAAAAATGTGTAGAAAGTGACGCTGACGTGTAGTCTGAGGAGAACTGTGCCTAATACAAGTCGTGGAGATGTAAAGTCGTTAAAGTAGGCTGGAGTCAAGGGCGTAGAATTGATCCCACCAATAATTTTATCCCCTCCAAAAAACGATTTGTCAACGTCTTATTAACCTAGAGGTGCAGAAAGAGTTAAATCACGTTCTCTACTGGAGTCCTATCTCCCACTAACACATATTGTCAGTGTAATTGGCTGTGATTCCCTGCTGTCACCTGAGACTCTAGCTACGTTTAGTTGTTAGCAGCGCCAAAACTGGAAGGAAAGCTTTCCAGTCATATGCGAGACTCACGGGGTCTGTCTCAAAACCTAGTGAGGGTCTACATGGGCAGCATTTTATGTCATAGGATGCGCTCTCGACGTGTAGTCTGTCCCAATTCTTACATACCTTAAACATGTTGTCTACTGAGACACCTTATTTAGACCTGATTTTAAGGAAGCATCAAACGCTTCCTCAGCCGCTAAGGATGCAACGCAGGCAAATCTACGAGCAGTGAAGTCGTCTTAAAATGTAAGTTATTTTGATTCTCTCTGGTGTTTTAATGTGTTTTTTGTCATATAATCACACAAAACATTTTATTTGCAACTTTGCAACGAGTCGTTGACCATTCTGCAGTTTTATACTGAGCTATTAGCATTTATGCTAGCAGATTTTTAGGCCTTGGGCTATTGTTTTGGATGCCAGTCGGTAGCTTAGCAACCAGCTAAACCCAGATATGTGCTGCAGAACGCTGATACTTAAACAGCTGCCTACCTAGACAGCCTACTTAGACACTCACTAGGTTTTGAGACAGACCCATTGTGCAAGACTGAAGATTGTGCAGCATAGGTGGCACATAAGTGTTAAAAGCGAGTGAGGATGGCAGCAAAAAAGAAGAAAGTGGACATTATTCCGTCATAATAACATTAATGGCAATGCTAGGTTTTAGCGCGCAGGATACAGCAGGCTAACATCGTCTGTAGATATCAATAACATGGTTTAAAAAAATAACTGTACATCAGTTTTTTTAATTAAATTTGACATTATATAATTCATAAATTAAATTATGAATTGTTATTCAGAATAGTTTAAAAGCATGTTGAATAGCATATGTAGTCTTTTATCGATTTATCACAGAGCAGAGAGAAAACAACAACAAAATAAAATGGCAGTGTGGGGGTGAGGGGCATGCAAGGTGCAACTGTACTGTTATTTCTTTTTCATATCAAGCTTGTGTACAGCTTTTTGATCAGATGCATTGATTCCAGAAAACAAGGGATTTTTTCAGGATTTTTTCCCCCATAGAGAATGAATAGGATAGAAAAGTGCGACAGACAGAGACAGTTTCACATACACTGACTCAGGGCAGACCCCCCACCATGATTGCAGCCACCAAACTCACTCAGGACAGATCCCCAAACACACTGACCTGCACTCCTATACTTGTCGTTTATTCATCTCTCGTTACTTGCACTGCTCAAGCTGTGCAACCATCTTGTGTTTGCTCCAGGAGATGCACTTTTCTAGTTTTATTTACTGTCAAACACCACCAAAGAGTTTTAAGGTGTAACACTGATAATGTTAATGTAGTTCATATACATTTTATAACCGTTTAAATATACTGTCACTGTTTAAAGACTAAAATCTACAAAAAGGCAACTTCACAGAAGAGGGCCAAAACTTTACTTGCAGAACCTTTAGTATTTACTGTTAATGGAAGTCAATGAAAGCTCCAAAGTATTTTGAAGCATTTCTGTTGGTCCATTTATCATGAAAGTCTTTAAATGATTCATATGATTTGAATTCAAATTACAGAAAAATAAAAAATGATGTTCAATGGCCAAATCTGAATTTTTACATATCCAGCTTATATATATATATATATATATATATATATATATATATATATATATATATATATATATATATATATATATATATTTAAAACCATCATTTAAAACCAAAAACCATAATCTATCACTGCAGTATATAACAATAATTAAAACAAACAAACAAAACTTGCTACTATGCACTGAATGCTTGTGAATTTAAATATGAAATTCATCCCTGATTATTGACTTTATTGCGTGTACAGTGATAGCGAGAACATTTCAAGTTGCCGTTGGTACACAGTGTGTCATTTCAGCGTACCGCTTGTGGTTACAGATTCAAAGAACTGAATATGAACTATTATCAGCAGTACGGAACTTCTTGTGGGTTCTGTCTACTGTCGCAAGACTTTTAGGAAATGTTTCACCACCAAGTACCACTTATGCACACCTCTTCACTGTGAGACATTTCCAAAACTGAAATCAGTGATCCGACAGGAGGGAACACTTTAATAATGGTCATTTCAGCCAATTTCTCAAAAACGTTGCAAGAAAATGCCAGCACAACAAAACGTATGGGTTTTGAAAACATTGTGTTAACCACATGGTGAAGGAATCCAGCTTAGATCCAGTGTTTGTTGTGGGGCATACGGCTGACTACAGAACAGCTTCAGTGGTCTATTCTCAGTTGGAGTGAATTGAATTTGACTGACTGCAGTATTATTTATTAAACACTTTAGCCCTCCAGCTGGGGTCTATAATCTTGGCCTTTGGACGAGTATATATATGAATTGTAACACTTAGAACACTTATTTTTAAATGAATAGTATTTATACAGTAAGTAGTGGTTTTATATGTCAGTGTGTTTATTTAACCCTTCCTAAGAATTTCCTTGCGACAACCCAATATTATCCACATTTATCATCCAATACCGGCTTTGACTACTCAGTCCTCCAATAAGCTAAATCATGTGATGTCTGGAACGTCCAGGAAAATCTCGAATTAAACTTAGTTCCTCAAACTGGTGCACAAGATATTACCTACTTCTTCTTAAATGAGATATTCATGCTGTTCTATTGAAATCTGGTGTTCTTACTGGATTGCTAAAGGGTTTTAAATAATGAGTGTAGATGGCTTTTTGCTCCTCACTTAAATAAGCTTGTAATGTATTTGTTTAACTAACTTGCTTGACCACATACTTCAGAGGATCCAGTAATTGTTTGTTTTAAGAGGGACAAAGCAAAAGCTAATCAGGTTTGTGATGTTTTATAACAAGCCTTGACAGCATCAAAAGGACTGAACTGATTGTAAGGTCTTTAAGTACTGATTGTTCATGCTCAACTGAGGTAGCAACAATACTTTAAACATAATCATAGGCAATTTAAGTGATCAGTTTGATGCAGTGGAGATTTAAGGCAGCACATTCCTCATTAAGTTCCAATTCCCATACACCTCATGAGCACCGGGTTATTAAACACTAAGGTTGCATTACATTCTCATTAAGCAATAAAGAGTAACTCACTTAGTCTTGCCTCACTGTAGGCCTAGATGGGGATTAAATATAAAGTCAACAATCATAACATTTTTGATGTATGAAGACCTGCTGCCAAACACCCCTACAGTCAAACATTGTAACAGAAACACGACTGCATACAGTAGACTCATAGTAGAGGTTGGAAAATAATGATTTTTTATCATCGGGATTCTCCTTTAACCAATTCTGAACTGTTTAAACATACATAGATCTATTATATTGTTGCGGTCCAATGAAAAACAAGTATCTCTAATATTGCAACTTTACAGGAGAGACCAAAAACCCACCTTACTTTCAGTGTAAGTAAATGGAAGTTCTATTGGTCCATTCATCACACAATGTAAACGACCATAGGTATGTTCAAATGATGTAGAAAACTCAAAATCAACAAAAATAGACATCCACGATATATGTATATCCATCCATCTATTATTGGCTATAGCCAATCCCAGCGTCTTCGGGCGAAGGGCGGGTGACCATGGACAGTTCGCCAGTCCATCACATGGCCAACATTCACTCACACACTCACACCTATGGGTAATTTAGAGTGATCAATCAACCTAACATGCATGTATTTGGACTTGTGGGAGAAAACCGGGATACCCAGAGGAAACCCACTTAAGCACGGGGAGAACATGCAAACTCCACATGAGGCGACAGTGCTAACCACTACACCACTGTGCCGCCCTGACGATATATATATAAAAATATGAAATAATAGCTCCAAGCCATTATAAACAAAACCCTATGCAAGAGCATAACTTTGTTTGACTGCCATCATTACACATTGCTAACAGGCTGAACCAGTATAATATTTCTTTGAGTATAAAGATTAACAGTAAAACTGCTAAATATAACAAATATGTGCTTTACAATGTCTATTACAAACATTCAATACCTGTGTTTAGGCTGGATGTGTAATAATTAGTATTAATACCTGTCTGGGTCAAGATCATAACACAACAGCAGTGCAGTTATTCCCAGCCATGTAAGACCAGGCTGCTTCAAATTACTGTTTCAAACCTGACAGAAAATGTCATACCTGGTTTGTAGGGTTTGGATCAATAATGCACTAAACCTGTTGGGTTTTTTTGGGGTGTGATATTAGAGTCACAATATCATGGACCCTTCACTCCTTCCTCCGTAGGCAGATACCAAGTGTTACATGTGTTCCCTATTCATATTTCAACCAGTGACCAGTTTATTCATTAATAGCATCTCTGATGGCACAAATCTAAAACATGCTATATGTATAATATGGCAGCTTATAAAGTAGAACATTCCATATTAACCACTGTGATATAGTAGTAGTTCCGGTCCATCTGTGTTTTGTAACACATCCTCTTCTGCACGTTTTAATGCACAATTACTGTTTATTTGCAGAATTTAAAACTAAAATTATAAACAGAATCTGAAGAAATAACAGTTCTGATGGTATGTATTATCATCTTGCAGAGATATCTACAGAAGAGACCATGCTAACCAGCTAACCTGGCCTGTCTTCACGAGGTGATAGTGAATCACTGTGGCGATGAATCAGATCAGTCCAACATGAGAGGATGAAGAAGTAGCACTGCTGCCCGACAGCGCATTCTACCCTCTTGTCAATCATGTTGAAGGTGCTGCTTCTGGTTATATGATTTAAGTACAGGTAGCCAAAGAAAGGAATAGTAAAGCTTTATAGCGACTGCTGCTTGCTTTAAACCTGTTCGATGGTGAAATGGGTCCCAGTATTTGTTTTTTTTGTGAGAATAACCCTCACCCTAGGAACATAGTCTTAACCTGTTTGAAGACTACATTGTTAAATACAGCCAACACTACTTGTTAATGACAAATACTAGAGAAAAACACAAGATGCATCAGAAATTGTTTTATACATGATTCTTGGCACCTTAAATCAAAATCTAACATAACTGTGAGATGTCTACAGATGGTTAGTAAGCAGTTTTTATTTTATTTCAAGAGAATGTTTCCCATATGCACCTGCATTGAGCTGCCACTATTATCCTAAATAGTTCTTCGCACATAGTCTTAGTTAGATCAGGTAGTGAAACAAATAACCAGTACTTGCGGAACAAGAACACCACTGACTTATATGTCATGAGACAACGTGAGTTATTAGCATGTATCTTATGCTCTTATAACACTCATGACCCAAAAATAAGGTAATGTTTTATTTATGCTGGACATTAGCCTCCATAAGATATTGATTTTGTTGTTAAAGACCAACATAAACATTTCAGAGTACATTTCCAAAAATAAATATACTCTGAGATGTTTATGTTGGTCTTCGATAACAAAATCAATATCTCATGGCGGCCAATGTCCAATAATTTAGAAAAGTTTTTATAGATCAGCATTTTGCAGGCTTTAGAAAGCAGAGATTCTTCCTGTAAGTGTCCTGAACGCAATTGAGAAAGTTGTGGGTCCTTGCCCCAGTACCAAGTGGTCAACTGCCCACTCAGTCCTGTGGTTCCATTGTTAGCAAGATGTAATATTTAAATAACTCCCATATCTTGTACATATCTTATACATATCTTGTATACACTTCTTTATACGAATGCACAAACATGACAAGATTCTAATCAGCATTTTATGATGCAAATAATATAAGGTACACTTGCAGTGTTTTTGAATGCAGCTTCTACATCTAATACATCTGACAACATGTTGCAGCACAATTATATTGGACTCATTGAGCTAAATAACTAATTGGCTTTTACTGTCAGTATAACTGTTTATTAGATTCATGTTATTTGTTTTGGTCAATTTAAAGGAGCAGTGCGTAGGGAGAGCTATTTAGTGGGACCTATCAGCAGAATTGGAATACAGCATACAAAACTCTGTTTTCAGTAGTGCATACCTGTAATGCCATCGGTACCTGTAATATGACATTCATATTTCAAGTACTGCCACAACCACACCCCCAAAACCCACAGTTCATCCCAGTTCTGTATGCAGATACAGTAACACTCACATTAATTTTCTCCTGCACTGATTAGTACAACTCTCTTTAGTTGTCTGTAGTCCTCACATTTACCAAACACTCACATCAGCTTTACTGGTTAACACTGTCTTTTCTTATTAAATACAAATGACTCCTGCAAACGTCCTGCAAAAGTCGTTCTCTCACCTATATATATATAAGTCTCACCTCTATATGCCTCACTGAGCTTCTTAGTTCCTCTAGATCCTCTGCCACTGGACATCTTCCACACAAGGCTCTTGTTAATGGGCAGCAGGTCCTTCAGTGCTGCTACGTCTAAACTTCAGAACTCTGTGTGGTTTCTCCACTTTCTCCCCTACGGAATCCATGTGGTGGATGTTTTAGGCAAAACTATGTTGTTTACCAGATACTATCAGGTGAGCACCAGATCCTATGTGGCGAACACCAGATACTATGTGGTGTGCGCCACGTGCCATCAGGTGCGCACCAGATGTGGTGAGAGCCACATGCTATCAGGTGAGCAAAATATACTATCAGTTGTGCACCAGATACTTTTAGGCGAGCACCAGATAGATTTTTGATTTTATAGTATCTAGTGCTCACCTCATTGAATCTGACGTGCATTAGATTTTTACCTTTTAAAGCTTAACTTCAAATGTTGCTCTTACTACATATGTTTCTTCTTTCTCCCAGTTCTAGTATTTGTGTTTGTTTATTTTTGGTGCATCAACATTGGGTTTGTGAAAGGTGCAATGTTAATTATTGTGTTTATTATTTATATTACTGTTGTCATTATTATTGTTATTGCATTTTTTCTAGTCGCACAATTCAGAATCTCAGGTGTTTTTACTTCTCAGGTGTCACTGAAGCAAAACTCGGAATACATTTCACTACATTTGTCTCCTTGCAAACTGCTTACACATTTTTTTCCTCTAACCACAAAATTCATGTTAATCTCTCATTAAATCTTTTTCAAAGATAACAGCAGGTAATGCTAAAGTACGGAAATACGTTACTGAGCTCTGTCTGCAATGGAACAACTGTTAGTGAGCTTTTCTCTGCAATGTTTTTATGATAAATAAAGCTGTTTTTACCATAAATACCAAAATATGAAATCAACACAGTGCAAAGGGTACTGTGTTGGCCCTGTGTTACCCTGCTGACATCATTCAAGCTTCATTCTAGGATCTAACTAGGACACCTGCCACCACATACATCATTTCTCCTTCCAAAAGAAACAGTTTGTCTCTCTAGACTTTGAAAGGTGTATGTGCAGAGTCCTCATCAGCAGATCACCCTGCTTGAAAGGAAACATCAGGAACTGTCAGGGCTGGAGAGCACATTCTGGAAAATTGTAGATTTTTAAAACAGTTTGGATAGACAGCACACTGTAGGTGTTTATTATGTAAACATAAAAATGCTAATAATAAAGCTCATGAATCGAGGAATAATTCAGTAAATGTTTATGAAGTACCTGTTTATTACCTCTAGTCTGCATTTTCTTTAGTCAAAAAGGAGTCCCAAAATGAAGAAAATCAATGGACAGGATCCATCCACCCATTCATCATCTTTCAATTTGTCCCATTAGTCAGTGTCACTGGGGGGCTGGAGCCAATCCCAACATCATGGGGTGAAGGCGGGGTACACCATGGACAGGGTGCCGGTCCATCGCATGACCAACACACATTCACACCTACTGCCAATTTAGAGTGAGTGATCAACCTAACATGCATGTGCTTGGACTGTGGGAGGAAATCCACTCAAGCAAACAGCCCGGACCGGTAATCCAACCCTGGATTGTCTTGCTGTGAGGCGACTGTGTTACTGGATAGGACATCAGAGAAAAAAAGTATAAAAGGTATAAAGTATCCTATTTGATCCACTGGCCTACACTACCAGATAAATGCTTAAGCTTTAGATTTGACTTTGTATGTCTGAATGGTGCTGACCAATCTGACCAATGGAGTCATTTTGTATTCTATGTATTTCCTCTTTTAGGGAAGTACAACATTTGTTTCATGGTTTGAGTGTGATGTTATTTAAATGGTCAAGCAAAGTGCATCCAGACAAATGCAATATTAGCAGCTTAATCATTAAAAAAAAGGGAAAAACATGGATCAGACATCAGACATGAGACAGTGGCATCGAGACAACCCTAATCCAAAGATAACTGTTCTCATTTTCTCTTTGCAGCATACAAATTCATATCGACGCTGTCCAACTTTACAGAAGCGGCCAAAAACTTTCTTTACATTTAATGTAAGTTAATGTAAAAAGGTTTTACTCCAAGTGATTTTGGAGTATTTCTATTGGTCCATTCATCATAAACTTTCACAGGATATACAGAGCAGCTGCGTGTTTTAAATGATACACTTAAATTACATTTTTGCATTCAAATGCAGGCATTGGTTGGCTTGCTAACGTAGTGTTGTGCTGGTTGCTAACTTACAAATCATGATAAAGTTTTTCCAGAGCATAGTTACAGTTGCTGGACTATGAGCAAATAGGTGAACCAAATTGCTACAGCGCCACCCTGAGTGCTGCACCTTTAGTTAGTAAACATAAGCAAACTCAAAAGCTGAACGTTGGTGAAGACCTAAACAATGACAGCATAAAGTCGTAATAAGTTAATTTTTAGAGATGCCACAATTTTTTTTTATTTTGACACATTCAGGGGGTTCAAGAGGTTAATTTAGGGGTCCGGGTCCCCCCAGAATGCCCTGTACTTTGCATATTTTCTGTTCGAGCGTCACAGGAGGCTTTTCAATGGTGGCTTTGTTTGCGAGTGTTGTGCTCAGGTACGTTGGTTGCATTAGTGCCTAAATTCTTAAAAATAAAGGGAATCTTTGGATTCCGTGGAGGAACTACGTTTGATTCCCAGAAGAACCTTTACAGGGTTTCCAAACCTTTAAAACACAGTTTTCCTTAATTTATCCCAGACAGTTTTGCTCCTCTTTGGCTCTAGACTATAATGACAGAAGAAGGTAACAGTTTTCAGAGAGGATGTCAAGTGGAAAATAAACATCCTTAAAGGAATCAACTGATTACTCTCAGTTACTGCTAGACTGTATAGCAGAACTGCCAAATAATCCTACATTACAATTTAATCTCATTGGGAGAAAAAAAACTGCTCAGCCCAGCATCACTGGTCACCTGCAGAACCAGCCTATGATGTTTTTTTCGGATGCTGGCATGCAGTTTAACCCTAATCTGGAGCTGAACTCTGCTAGAAGGTAGGCTAAGGAGCAGGACCGGCACTACTTGTTCACTACAAAAGCAATAGGAATAGGGCTGCACGATATATCGTTTCAGCATCGTCATCGCGATGTGCGCATGCACAATAGTCACATCGCAGGACGTGCAATGTCACTTCAGGCAAATGATTTAAACACGTCATGCTGCAATAATTCACACTGTTCTTATTTTTCATGAAATACTTACCAGAGGAAGACTGACCGCCCAATATCATTTATTTTGCACTATTTGCAATATTGGATTAATTGAGTTGGGGTTTTTTTCGCTATGTGTAGTGAGTAACGTGTATTTTCAGCGTAAACAGTAACGCATCCACTCATTCTTAACGGGCAAAAGATAAAGAGGCCCCTCCCCCACTATTCGTTCACCATAGTCATGGAAAATGAGCGAGGAGCAGGAGGAAAAGACAGAAGCGGAGGATTTGATAAAAAAAAAAGAAATCAACGTCAGATATATGGAAATATTTGGGCTACAGAAAGGATGATGTTGACCAAAAACATGTAATTTGTAAAAAATGTGTTTTGCAGTTCTTGCACTACACGAAGCAACGCAACTAATTTGTTTGACTATTTAAAGCCACCACAAAAGCTGTGTATGTTGAGTGCGAAGCCGTCACGCATGTATGGTTCATTTGTAAACTGCCATCCCAGAGGCGCTGTCACAAGTGGACTATTATGCAGCTACAACAGACATGTGGCCCAGCCGGACAGCAGAACCTTACATAAGTCTTAAGGCTCGTTTATACTTCCTCTACGTACGGAAATGTTTGGGTGCATTTCAAGCAATATAACCATCACTGCCACATACTTCTCTGCATTAGATCCGTTGACATAGTTGTTGAGCAACACTTCCAGTAGAGGGCAGTATGGAGTAAATCAAACATGGCGACGGTAGATGAGCTTGTAGTTTTGTACTTACTTGGGGTTGTCTCTGCGCTGCGGCGAAGTTACATCATGGTAAAAATTTCTAACCAACTCGCACAACCAATCTTTAAAAAGTCCCGCTGTTTCTACTTCGTTGTGTTCGTATGGAAGTTGTCACGTCTTGCACTGCCCCCACGGTCTGCAGCAGTATTACTCCGCTCCGACCGTATCCGTAAGCTTCCCGAAAACATGCAAATTACACACAAAACACAGAGTACAGACAGAAAGCTCCATGTGTATCTGTATACATATGTAACGTTCAGTATACATTAGTCATTACATTTATGAGGATTTCCAACTAAACCGTCGCTGTTTGCAAACGCTATTTTTCCCAGAGGATCATCATGCATTATTATTATGATTGATCATTTACTTCTCAAATCTGATAAAAAAGTCCTGCATTGTTTAATATCGCAATATACATTGCAGCAAAAAAATTGCAATGTCAAATTTTTCCAATATGGTGCAGCCCTAAGTATGAATGTGGATTATGTGGCTTGACTTACAAGCGTGTCATATCAAAGTGTTTTGACAGGAACTGTCTAAATAAGAGTGAATATTTTCTCTGGCTAAATTAAATTCTTGATGTTATCACATAAAGAGCCTCTAAAAAAACACGTGTTGTTCTACTTAAACAGTGGTTGAGGCAAAAAGGCTATGGTGAGAATGTTAGACCACAACGTACTTCAAAGATCTAATCTTTGAATTAAATCTTTATGGAATACCTGTGGTAACGCAGGGCTGCATCAACATGTGCTGCACCAATGACTAAAGTCAAGAACACACTGTCAAAGCTAGTTAATCTGGTTACAGACAATCATGCAGTGCTGACTTTCACTGTTAGGATTCACCACTTGTAGCCATTTCTCATTATCTGTCCACCTTGTAGCTCTGGTGGACAGAAATGATCTAAAAAGGATTATTTTGATCTGTTATCCATTGTTTAGCATCAGTGTTTAGTGAGACCCTTTAGTTGCTTTTAGAGAAATCTGCATGGATATTTCTCCACACCTCCAAAGATTAGTCTTAGAATTTGGTTGCATTTTTTGCTTTTCATGGTCAAAACAAGGGTGTAGAATTAGCATAGACAGAAGTGACGTGTCCCCACTAATATCCAGCAATTACTGAATTGTCCCCACCAATAATTTTATCCCACCACGGTCAAGAGCAAATCTACACCCTTGGGCCAAAATTATCCCATACACTTCCAGTGACAATGAGGCCTTGACACCAACAACTTGATTTGCATAACTTCTTCGTTGATATCTTATTTTCTCAGTAACTGTCTTAACAGCTACACATCCTTTTACAGCCATAGTGTTGAGTCTTCTCACAGTCAAAGGATAGACAGAAACACCTGTGTGCAGTGTCAGTGGAGTGATATATTCTTCTCTCAAAGATAAAAGATCTGATGGTGGTCTGTCACTGTTAATAGGAGTCCCATTTTCAGTGAAGCTGGTCATCATCTGCTGAAATAGCAAAAGCATTAAGTGTGCTCAACCAACTATTAGTCCATTATCAAAAGAAAGTGTGCAAAAAAGGCCAAAAGACCATGGCAAAACAAAACTATTGTGGATGACAGAAGACTTATTTCACTGGTGAAGGGAAATCCTTCACATCAGTTGACCAAATCAAAAGCACCTCCCAGGGGTCAGTCTATCTGGGCCAAAGTCAACAATCAAGTTAAGTAAAAAATAAATAAATAAATAAAGTGAAAACAAACACTTCACAACAAGATGTAGACCAAAATCCAGGTGAGCAGATCAGAGTTAGCCAAAACACAAAAAAACAACTAAAAACATCTAAAAAGCCGGTACAGTTCTGAAAACTAAAATTGTGGAAATAAACGATATGGCTAAATGTGTCAACAACTGTATTAAGTGGAAACAAACACTTTCAGTAAGAAGGGGTCACAGGTGCTAATCAAGAAATCCATGACTCCAGTTTGCTATAATAACTAATTTACCTAAAAGGTTAATTAGCCAGACATTCAAACAGCATGTTAAGAGGTTATTCAAGTAGCGTTAATGTGTTTACATTATATTTGTCCCCACATGAAGTCAATGAATTGTGAATCATTGTAGCAAATGATATAGTACCAGTGGTGATCTGGTGAGGAAAACCTACTTATGAAGTAAAGGTTTTGCATTAAACATTGTTATATTATAACATGATCATTAGTGTATGACAAGAAGTTAAAGAGGTGGCTGGTGACTCTTTCAGCAGTCTATGGCAGCTCAGTCACAATATCTTACTGTACAGGAGCTACATTTTCAGTGCAATAATGGTTTATAGTTGTTCATTCATTTATCTATTTATTCATCTTCTACCCACTGCAGCTTTGTCCCATTGTTATGCTTGTATATTATTATTAATACTTTCAGTTATGTATTTAAATGGTGTATTTGATCTATTGTGTTGTCAATCGTTTTATAAAGCAATAAGGCATCTAAGACTGTGCATTACAAGGATTTTATTATGGGTAAGAAGGTTTTACTGTGCTGCAGAATATGCCTAATAACACCCTTACCTGTCACTGAGTCACTGTAACGCACGCCCTCTCATGGCTTATTGTTTGAAAAATTGACAGGATACACTTCTATTTCATAGATTTTTTGTATTTTAATAATGCATGTACTTTTTTACCTTACTTAAATATTCAATATTCCTACTTGTGCTACTACATTTAATTTGTTAAGCATGTACATACTGTGATGTCTATGATGTAATCATGTTAAAGAAGACTTTACTGACAGTCTACCAAGAGTCCCAGTCATAAATCTGGCCTGACGATCTTTCAGAAGCCTAATCATCCAAAAACAATGTTGCCCTTGTCCTGCTACTTTTTAAGAGATTCTTGTCTAAGACCACAAAAGGCATTCATTGTTTTCACAGATGTGCATTATGTGGATATACACAGGTGCTGTTACACGTACACCTGAGTGTTACTGTTTTATCATTGTTATTGGCGCACTCTTAGAGACCTTGAGATTTCTGCACCTGTGTTTTTTGTGTATTGTAGCTTGTATCATATTTGCATTTGTTTTGAGGCCCTTGAGATCAGGCTATGTGAAGTCTGCACTTGGGAAAACCTGAACCTCAATTCAATGCCCAGACAAGTCAGGGCCAGGAGGTAACAATTCAACAACGGGCTGACGTCAACAAAAAATAAAGCCACTCTGGCAGGTGAGGTTCTTAGTGTTATAGAAAGTTTACTAGGGAACAATGAACAGATATTAATGTGAGACAGGGGACAGACCAGCATACAGTCTCTTGATGATTGAGCAGTTTGTATTTAGATAAAGGCCAGTTACCTGAGCTGAAATGAATTGCACAACTACCTAAATGTCTGTTCATCAAGATAGCAGTGTTTTTTTAATATCCAGTCATGCCACACAGCCCTCTATGAATAGGAGCCTGGAAGGAGGAAGCACACCTCTGTGCCTGGAGACACAGTGTAACATAGGATTCTAGATGTAAGCGATGACTGAAGAGGCAAGGAGGAAACAGAGTACAAATCCAACAACAAAGAACACTCACTTTGAGTAATCTTAACTGTGTTGTTGACTTAAATATGATGCAGTACTAAAAATGTGACAAAAAGTTTTCCAAAAATGATGAAGCATAATTTTTAAGTTTATTTTTGCAAAGTGTGGACCACTAAGGCAGGGCAAGGAGGGTAAACTCTGAGAAACTTGGGGCTGGAGTTCTGGGTGGCTTCTGCTGCTGGGTTTTGAAGCCAGACCCCCCCCTTTTGCCAAGTGAAGAGTGTGTAAGATTTTGGAAGAGATGGAGGAGGTGGTGGAGGTGTGAATTTTGTCACAAGAAGGTGAGGGCAGAGGAGTGGTTCATATAGAGCATGTAATGATGGAAAGAATTAGTTTGGGCGTGGTCCTTCTCCCAAACTTAAGTTATTTCATAACTTCATTTATGTTTTAACAGTGGGTAGTGGGTCATCCTCTTGGAGCATTTAAACACTGTGATGAGGAGAATCGAGAGAATTCCTGGCAGGGTTTCTGGGCTTGGAATGCTCAAACTATCAATGTTATATCACGTTTAACGAGAGGTTAAACCAGCGGCCCTGACCTCAGCCTTGTACAGCCTTGGTTTGCTGGATATATGGCTGTAGCAGCTACATTCAGGTCACACTGTTTACCCCAGTGTAGCATATAACTAAGAAAAACATACTTTTGCACAAAGGCACTGCTCGCTGTGGGCAGGGGGTTGGATTGAGATGGTATGCATCATGTAACTTCCAGTCTCTCTAATCACTTTATCAGACAAATCTACATTGAAGATGTACATTTGTGACTCCTCATTGCTTAGTCCTTCATCAGTGGTCAGTTTTTGATCACAACACTGCTTATCTCACCACGGCTGTGACCGTTATGCATGTAAAAAACTCAGCAACACCTCTGCACTTGTTACAGTCTTATCAGTACTGACTGTGGAGTGTGCAACTGTCCTCTTTTTTATTCAATGGCTAATTTTGATTATACCCAAAGAATCACACAGTGCGCAATAATTCTGCGTAAAAGAGTGGATAAGGAAGGCATGCAATTAGTGCATATTGTCCTTTTGGGCTCAATTCCATTCTAAAGACAATCAAGCTCATACTCCAATACTCAATACTCAAAAAGACAATCAATACTCATACCCTGACACTGTGTCACTGGGCATACTATACAGTGCAATTTCCATTTCTTCAAATTGTGACTAGACACTGATTATTTTAATAAAAACATTCACATTACCTAAAAGCTAAAACACATTAGACTGTTCCAAGTAGAAGTGTGTAGGGACGTGAGGGAGAGTTGTATTTTTTAATATTACATATCAGGCCTCAGTTTATCTGGGGTTCATCTCCTCGTGCACCTGCGTGCTGGGGGCAGAGCCAGCTCCTGTAGCCTGGGAGACGCTGTAGCTGTACGGGCAGCCGAACTCACTCTGAAGGGGACAAATCCCTCAGACAGAGGCTTCCGGAGCCGGGGCGTGGCCAACACCTGCAGCCTCTCACTGGCAACAGCCTTCAGAACGGACTTCACCACAGGCCATGATGCAGGCCTGTCTGGAGAGTACTGTGGATGTTCCTGTTTAGGGGCTAAAAAAAAGGATGGAGGGATGGGAAGAGAAGATATGTAGGGTTAAATATGTAAGCTGCCTGCAGTCTAGACTTCTCACCCACTGAAAATATGTGGCGCATTGTGTAATTAAAAACACGACAAAGGAAACTCTGAACCGTTGAGATGCTTAATCCTGTATAAAGTGAAAAAAGGAAACTGTTCATTTTTTAAAACTACAGCAATCAGTGTCCTCAGTTCCTGAACAAGTGTTGCTGAAAGCGTGTTGTTAAGTGAAACGCTGATAAACACAGTGGTAAACACCAAATAAAAAAAAAAACATTTGTGTTGATGTTTTGCCTTATATATATATAGGGTTTAAATGATTTGCACACCAAATGCATTCTGTATTTGTTTAGTTTTGCACACACAACTTTTATTATAGACAGGGTTGTACATGCTTTGTTGATTGTCTAAGTGAACATATTCTCTACAGGATATGACAATTTCTGCTATTTTAGTGTACAATTTTTAATAATTCGCTGAATTTATCATATGGAAAAAATATGCCATATCTTTAGTACAGGCCACCTTATTTGTTAAATTGAGCTGTGCATTAAAGCTGTACATTAAAACGTGCTGAAGTACGTTCCCTATTGAGTATATGTTAACTTGCCTATTTGCACTCGATTAGTTTTAGCAAAAGTAATGTAATAGATTATCAGTTATCAGAAATCTGTTATCAGCTTAGCTAGGTCTTGACAGGCTGTGAAAAAAAACGTACTACTTCAAATAGACGGCCACAATAAAACACAATAAACACAAAAAAGGCACTTCTATAAATGCTGTCTTGTTTGGTCACCAGCAAACATGAAAATTCAGTTTGTTTCTGGCTTCGTACATTATACACATTTCTATCAAAATACATTTTATCAACATAAATGGAAGACATTTGTCTAGTTCAACTAAAGGACTAGGGTTAGAAACGTACTTAATAGTTACAACAAAAAGGGGTTAAACTGGACATGTTAACATTTTCCACTACTAGCAAACTTATAGTAGTCTAAAATCTGCATGGTTTTATAGAGCAAGCATTTCTATTGGTCCATTCATCATGAAATTTTCACACAGTGTTAATGGCAGCAGTTGTGTTCAAATGTGCAGAAAAATAAATATTAACAAAAATCGAGATACCTGGTATTTTTTGTACAGCAGATATGTTAATTATGTTTCGGTCAGTGACTGACATTAAGGTTGCTCTTTAATTACACTTTGAATTAGATTTTTTTCAAATTTTCACCACCCATACACAAAAATGATCTTAGAAATTAGAATGTTTTACATCCAGTGCTTTGGGCTGCCATTCCCTTATCTTTTACAATGAACATGCTTACTTTGAAAAAACTTGTTTGTTTATTACTGAAAACATGCCAGACTTTTGATTTCTAGAGTATGTAACTACTTATTAGTAGTAAGTTTACCAGTAGCAAATGAAAACCTCAGTGTGGAACATTTGCCCTGGCAAGAAGGCAGCAAAAAGGCAATTAATTACAGCTCCACAGTTTACGATCAAAGTCAGATCAGCGAACGATAAGATCAAAGGTGCTGAGGTAAATTAAAGACGGATACAAACAGATCTGAGGATGTTTATCACGCAATATGTGATAAGACAGAACAATGATCATGCCCAACATGTCAGTTAAAACTCACTGGCCAGCAGGAGAGTGCGAGGGGAAGGTTTGGCTAAAGAGGGAACTGACAGAGAGATTTCAGAGCTGCTGCATGACTGAGTCATCGCCATACACATCTTCCTTGGGCGAGCCAACTGGCAGATCCGGGTGTTCGCCTTAGCTGTTCTCACTGCCATGCTTAACTGAGAGAGAGAGAGAGAGAGAGAGAGAGAGAGAGTGAGAGAGAGAGAGAGAGAGAGAGAGAGAGAGAGAGAGAGAGAGAGAGAGAGAGAGAGAGAGAGAGAGAGAGAGAGAGAGAGAGAGAGAGCATGTTTTGAAACTCGGGTGTGTCATGAACACTGATCGGACTGATTCAAGAAAAACAATAGGGTAACTGCCACTATGTAACTGTTACTACTACATGCAAATGTGAGGTCACTATTGAACAACACAAGTGATGAGTACAAAGGATCAAAGATGTATAGAAAATGAGTCTACATAAATTTGAATTTACATAAAGAATGCCCTGCAGCCATGTTGGCAGGAAAACTGCTACTTGGACAAAGCTCATCTCGGCATTGTTGCTGTGGCTAAAACCCTGTGGATAAAACCATGAAAAACCATGAAAAAAACTATGAAAAAACATGAAAACCATGAAAAGCTATGTGAACACTTTAGATGTAGTTTTCATGAAATGCTAAGATAAAAAGACCAGCTTGATTGGTGGTCTGGATCTGGATAACCTGAGCACCCTGAAGTCCAGAAAATTTCAACGTGTAAGATTTCACGAAAACTAATAATGACTAAATTATTAGTTATTAAAGTATTTACATGAATATTCCCACCACTGGAATCGATGGAATTGACTCCTCGACTCCTCGAAGAAAAGAGCACCAAGAAAATCACTACAGTAGTGACAATTCTTGAGCAACACTTTTTTAAGTTCTTTTTTCAAGTCTTTAAAAATGTTGGATGTCATCTCATTCCTCTTTTAAAGAAGCTGGAGCTTCTTATTTGACAGATTTTACTGGCAGTTGTGGAAAGTATTTTCCTCTTAGTGTGAAACAACTGGAGTGGATTTAACCAGAGCCTGAGAAACCTATTTTCCCCTTGTATATTATAGCTGGAGAGACTTTAAAGTACAGTAATGGTACTGTTAATCTTTATCTGTGCATTACCATTTTATTCAGTAACTTATAGTAAACTTGTAGCAACTTCAGACTGAGAACACAGGGGGAACAGATTTAACCAGAACCACCTTACCTAAGGTTTTGGTTAAATATGGAACCCTGTGTTCCCATTTTTATTAGCTTTCCCAGAAACTTTCATGTGCATCTTATTACCATTGTACTAAGACTGCAGGCTGAACTAATTTAACAGGTCTTCCTAAAAATGTTCTAATTGTGGTGGATTGAGCCAATTATGAATTTATTTATGTATGTATGTATGTTTTTGTGGTAGGCAATGTGATAAAAACCATGGTAGCTTAAAAATATTTACGATACAGACAAGACAGGCAAGACGCATCAAATAAGTTGGAAACGACAAAGCAATGCCACATCTGAAGGAATAATATTAACAGCTTCAGCATTTCACACCATGCTGTACTAATTCCAGTTAAACAAAACTATGTATGCTTTCTTTGTAAAGCAACATGCAATTGGGAAGCACTGATGATATCAATAAGCTCAGAAAGCACATTGTGAATTTTGTGTCATAATTTATCATGATAACGACCCAGCATTATTTTGTAGATCTATTTAATTCCACAGGTTCCAGTCTTGTCACATGACTTTATTTTATTTATTTTACTCTCTATGGCACATAATACCATCAAATAATTCTGAAAATCCATAAAACTGAACGCACCTGTCAGACTGTATTAACCCTCAGCACTATATTAAAAATCAGCATGCTTCCAAGTCGGATATCACAACATGGGCCATAGAATACTTTGACAGACCATTATCAACCAACCGTTGTTGCTGTGTCCACAAATGCAAATTAAAATCTAACATCCACAGCCAGACAGCATTCTGCACGTTTCAATAACACGTCTATGTACTCAGGGCGTATGCGTTTGTGCTATTCTCCCATTGAAAATAAGTAGTGCATTATTAAGTGCAACAGCTGTTGCATTTGAAAGAGTGTATATTTACATATGTTCCTAAGGTGTTTTTGTATTTGTATAAGTACAATACAGTGTTTACGCAGTTTAATTATATTGTTAAAAACTTCCAGATGCTTTAAATACAACATAGCGAGACTGATGATGCTATAGGATCTTCACAGTACACCATAAAAATGTCTATATATCTATCTATATGTCCCAATGAAGCATGCTTTTAATTACAAACTAATTACAAATATGCGCATTGAGGGGAAACTAGCCGACCTGAATTCTGCACCACAATGAAACCGCAGAGCCATTAAGGATGTAACGGAGAGCTGAATGAGAAGCTAGCAAATGGGAGCAAATCTCACCTTCACCCTACTTTTTTTGAGCTGTGGTGCCGGATATATAGAAACATTTTTATGAGCAGAGTTTGTGCTACAGGGGATGATGAGCAGTGCTGGCGTTGCTTAAAGCTGCTAAATAAACTGGGTTCAAACTCAAACTCTTTCCTGCTTTACATGTGCCTCTGTCTAAACGTACCAGTAGCCGATTATGTTGAGAAAAAAAAAGCTATTCCTACAGTCATTGACCAAGTCGACCCCAACTCCCAGACCTGCAGGAGTCCAACAATTGACCGAATCCCTTGGAATCGGTTCCCCATCACTAAGTGAATGCAGATGTACAGTCAGAGAACGCTCATGAAAACACACCAGTACCAAAATACAGATACCAACTTATACCACGTGATATAAGCCACATGCATGCTGGCGCACTAATGATGAAACGACTAAAGCTGACAACGATGGAGGCTCTGCACCAAAAGTGTATCAGACCTTGGCAGATTCCTTTTAGGCAGGAAAACACTGTGGCATTTTACTCTGTTTATAAACACACATGCACACAACACTAGTATTATTCACACTAACAGGATCACAATCACTTCACCAGCAGAGGTAGAGAAAGGTGAGGCTAGCAAAACACAGAAGAAAAACATCTGTTATTAAAGTCCATAAACGCGACTTTACTCTGTTTGACTGATTATCACTGTAAAGTATGAGGAATCTCTCTGATAAACTCCACAGGTTAGATCCATAACTGAAGCTTTTATTCCAGAGTTTGAAATACAGCAGAAACAGCAATGAGAAATATCAGCCTCACATAGGTAGATGCTAAAAATACAGTCACTTAACTCTGCAGCAAACACACAAAGTCGTTACAACGTCGTATACTGTCATACAATGTTGCATCAGCGTTATCAAAAAAATTATGCTGTTTACTTTGTTTCATCAAGACTGTCATAACCCTGTCACAGCGACACTATCATAACCACACTATGTTCTCATGTGTTATTATGACTACCTGTTGGCAAACTTAACAAAATTCCATGGAGTTCCATGCAGATATAATGAAATGTATGAAGGATTCTGGGAGGTTGTGACAACATTCATTTAGACGAGAACCCTGAATACAGGAGTGGTGGATTTTGGTGTGAGAAGAAAAAAAGGAACTATGTTTGTAGCTTTGACCCAGAAAACACAGTTACATTGTGGCAACTTACTGCTTTGGTGTCCACAACATTGTCACAATGTTAAAATGTGATTCCTTAGAAAGTTGTGACAACGTCATCTAACAATTCTGTCACAACTTTTTTTCTTTTTTTTTCTCTGCTTCTAACCAAACAACATAAGCATAGTGTGGCGTCCGTACAGTGTATGTTTCTAGGCACAGCCTTCCTGCTAGAGCTCCATTTCTGTGTCTGTTTTGGGGGGCAGTACACAGCATGTTGTTTTTAAAGACACAGTATGGATGTTTTCATATTTAGAGGTATGAGTGAGCTTTTCTTACGTGGACCAAATCTGCTATCCTCCCCTGCAGCACTACTTAAGCCGAGGTAACTAATGTAACATAGCTAGCTAATGCACACGTCTTAAACCAATTGGATTTTAATTATTTAATGATGTCATTACTGATTTGGAGGCACATTTTGCGGATTTATAAAGTAGTATAAAACATTTCATTGAGTTTTATCTTCCCTTATAACATCACATATGCATCTCTGTACTATTAATTGGCTGTGAACTAATATCGTCGCCGTCCTTAGAAAAACATGCATTTCCAAAATAGTAACTTTACAGGAAAGGACAAAAACCTTCTACATTTTTAATGTAAGTCAATGGAACCGGAAATATTTCCAAGCTATTTCGGAACATTTCTATTGGTCCATTCATCATGAAATGTTCACACAGTATAAAGGGCAGTCGTCATGTTCAAATGATCTAGAAAAATGAAAATCGACAAAAATTGAGATTTTATTGGACAGCGATGATATGCTACAGGTCAAAATCTCATCTCAAATTCACTGTGAAAATTCATTGTGAAACAATCATGGAGTGAAGCATTATGCAGTGTATTCTTAACAATTTCATATAATAACTGTCTGTGAAGTAGTTTTTAGAGACAATCTAATTTCAGGTTCCTATTACCACCTCTGTGAACAATCTTTACTTGTTTTTTTCTAGAACATTTCACACCAAGCAATGCTAAAATACTTTGTCTGCATCTTCACCATTTAATTATGCAGGCAAATTAACAAGTCTGCTGAATTCTTTATTAAAGCAAGTTTTCAATGAGACTGTGATAGGTGTTCAGGACAGTCCTTCCACAAATACTAAAAAAAAACCAACAACTTTTACCTCCAAACTCACAGTAGCAGAAAAATATTATGTGTTTTTATTCAATGCAGTGCCCAGTATTTTTGCAATTAATGGTATGTGGATGTACTAGAGACCTTTCATCTGCGTAGCAATATTCTTATTCCAACTACTCCAAATGACATTACAGATACATATTCAGTACACTGCTGACACAGAACTGCAAAGTAATTATTATCTTGAACATTTTTCTGGTGAGACAGCAGTACTCACAGTGGGCAGCAGGGGGCGATCAGGTTGCCAACCAGCAGCAGGCATGCGAGGTAAAGCTAGTGCACACACTCTGTCAGAGGGGTGAGCCTTTAATGCAGCTGAACTCACCCTCCATTCCGGAGACTGCCTAGAGAGAAAGAGAAGGAGAGACAACGATCATAGAAACAATTTCAACGAAAGAGACTGAGATCAGCATCTTCACTGCTTTAACTTTAGAACTACATTGATTATTGCCGCTATAGGTTATGCTCAGCCATTCAAGACCTGCAAGCTATTTTATAAACAATACTAGCTGTGGACTGAAATATTATTATTTATTCTAGTAATAAACCATTTAATGTTTTAACAATTTTATAAACAAATGGAAAGAAAGAACAAGAAAGAAAAAAGGAAAAGTGCTAAAGGGTTTCTTTTCATTCATTTTCTGTTGCATTATCTACCTTAATATCTCCACTTTTGCAATGTGATTCATTCTGAATATTAACTTTGGTAACTGAATACTATATATATATATATATATATATATATATATATATATATATATATATATATATATATATATATATATATATATATATATATATATCACAATTATTCAACCCCCATTGTAGAAAAAAGAAACATTTATAAACTTGTAGCTGTTAGCAGTTAACCAGTCAAGCAAGACCAATTCCAATAGCTCAACACAACTAATATAACAAGTGGTTTCTCCAAATTCAACACAAAATACCACCTTTAATGACCTGCTGCAAACATGATGCACAGCCAGACACTAGATTCTAGATCATTCCTTATAGGCAATGGTTTATAAACATTCTTGGGTTTGGATGCTTCAACCACCTTCTTTAAATCCCACCAAATTTTCTATGGGGTTCAAGTCAAGCACTTCACTTTGGTGCACTTTATGGTATCTTTGGCATTACTGTCCTGGTATAGGGTCCAATGAAGTCCAAGCTTCAGCCACCTCAAAGAATGCATTCCTTTTCTCATAGAGCTCCTATGCTACATTCCTCTTCCACCAGACATACTGGTGATCCATAAAGCCCAATGGCCCAAAAAGGTCCAGTCTTGTTTTGGCATGCCACAAAACAAAATTTCCCAGAATTCTGCGGCTTACTTTTACAGTTTTAAGCGCACTGGAGCCGACTTCTCTTGCGCATTTGGGTCAGTACACCTTGGAGCTTGGGCAGTGAGAGTTTAGTACGCATCTTACTGTGGAAACTAAAACCTCAGTGCCTGCTGCCACCAAATCTTGCTGCATGCGTTTTTGCAGTCACTCAAGGGTTTTTGGCCTTCTCAAGAGCCAATGATTGTTTCCTCTTTCTGCCATGTCCAGGTAATGTAGGCAGCATTCCTTTAACTTAGCAAACTATGTTTCCAACAGTATCTTTAGAAACATCCAGTGCCTTTGATGTCTTTTTGTGTCTTTTTTCTGAAATTTTCTCTTAACTTTTAGGACAACCCTCTTGAATTGGCCATATTTCCAACGTGCAATCAAATATCACAATCAACAAACCCCAAGCCAGTCTGGGTATTTGATGTGTTTTATCTGAAGCACGCCCTATGCAAATATAATGAAGCTCTTGATTAGTTGAATTAGGTGTGTTAAAGACCTGATTTGTAAAGCTGTGCTCTTATGAGCGACTCTGTTTAGCGGGTTGAATCATTTTGAAACTGCAGCAGGTCAAAAGTGGCATTTGTCTTAAATTTAGGGAAACCATTTATTTTATTTTAGTTAAGCTGTTTAAATTATTGTCATTTGATTGGTTTATGGTAAACAGCTGAAAGTTTGTCAATTTAATCAAATGGAAATAATTTTATTTTGATCTTGGTATAATAGGACAGTCACCTGTTGTCTTCAAAGTAAGAGTTAAGCTTTTTACTCTCCGTTAACTTTGTCCAGCGTGGCGTCAAATCTGTGGAGAAGATTCCAGATTCAAGGATTTACTGTCATGTGCACATCACTGTACAGTAAAATTCTTACTCTGCACTACATCCCAGACTAAAAGATACTAAATAATACATTATACACCGATCAGTGATCAAACTAAAACTGCCTCCTTATATCCACACAGTTTCATCAGCTCCTCTGACCATATAGGAGAAATTACAGACTGTAGTCCATCTGATTCGCTGCATACAATGTTCATTCCCTTTTACCCTGTTTTTAATTGTCAGAACCCCCACAGGACCACCACTCTGTCTTTACATCTACACGTTGGATAGTGAGTGAACACAGTGTGTCTGATCCGCTCGTACAAGCACAATACACACCAACACACCACCACCACCACATCAGTGTCACTGCAGTGCTGAGTATGACCCACCACCCAAATAACATCTGCTCTGAGGTGGTCCTTTGGGGGTCCTGATCATTGAAGAATAGTGTGAAGACGGGCTAACAAAGTATGCAGAGAAACAGATGGACTTGAGTCTGTAAGTGTTAAACTACAAAGTGCACCTGTATTGTTAGTGAAGCTGTTAAAATGAACAATGTGTGTAGATACAAGGAGGTGGTTTTAATTCTATGGCTGATCAGTATAAAAACTAAATACTAAGTAAGAAAATAACAAAAAAGAAGAGTAGAAAATATTTACCATACATATTATTTAGCTCTGGCAACTTTTACAGTCATAAAACATGATGTGATTTATATTTTGCAATTAAAGTGCTAAATTACAATACTGTGCAATTCCATACAATAGCAGCTAAATAGGGACTTAAGCATCTTAAAAAGTAAACACAATACAGAATAAAAAATACAGAACAGAAGAGAAAGATTGAAAACACAAGTCTACTTGTACAAAAATGTGTACATTTGAGCAGCCTGTATGTTCCAGTAGTCATCTCATGGGAGAGAGGTAATGATGAGCATGAGGTGATATGGCGGTTCGTGAGAGGGACACTGAGAGTGAGGTATTCAGAGCCTATGGGTAGGAACTGTTCCATAACCTGGTGGTTCTTCATTTCATACCCCTGTATCACCAGCCAAATGGGAGAGGTGTGAACATGTTTTGCTGTGGGCGAGTTTTGTCCTTGGTGATCCTGTGGGCCCTACTGAGGACCCTGGAGTGGTAAATGTCCTCTAGTGGTGAGAGGGCAGTTCCTGGGCATGTTTGGACTGGACTGAGCATCTGCTGCAGATACGTGCAGATGTGATGGAGCTGGTGAGAATACGTTTAATAATGCAGCTAAAGAAGTTCCTCAGAATTCTGGCAATATGAAGGTGCTCACTCTCTCTACCGCCATCTGATGAATGTGCAGTGGTTTGTGCTGCTCTACCCTCTTCCGATAGTCCACAATCAAGTCTTTGTTTTGTCAACATTTAAGGAGAGATTGTTGACCTGGCACCATGCCGTCAGATTTGCCACTGCTGTCCTGTAGGCCGTCTCATTACCTCCACTGATTAGACATGTGTGGTCGTGGCAGCAAATATGATGATGGTGGTGAACAGGGTGAAGAGGGTGTATAGCATAGGACTCAGCACCTCCATTAGAAAATCCAGAATGCAGGTGTACAACAAGGATGCCCATTGAAAAGGGGGCTTTTAAGTCTTCTTGGATGGGATAATACTGTTGAATGCTGAGCTGTAGTAAATGAACACCATTCTTAAGTAGATGTCATTGCTCTCCAGGCATTCTAGAGCTGTAAGAATGGCAGAGCTGATCTCCTGTGGTCAAAGATGCACACTGAAATAGTTGCAGGATTTCTGGTATAACGATCTGTATATACATCCCAAGCAAAGACTTTCAAAGCACTTCATTGCAACTGGAGACAGTATAACTGGTCAGAGGTCATTAAGACAAGCCACTGTGCTTTTCTGTGGGAGAGTCACAATAGACGGTTGTCTTAAAAGATTTTGGAATTAGTGCATGGGCTAAAAAAGGCTCTACGTGTCTGCAAAAACATCAGCCAACTCTGATTGCATAATCAGGGATGCTATCTGGGCCAGCTACTTTCCATGAGTTTACTCTGTTCAGAGTCTCACACACTTCCACTGCAAGAGCTGTAAGAGCTGATTCCCCTGACTCCTCACTCACCGGAACCCTTCTTGGCAAGCATACAATTCATTTAGCTGATCTGGCAGGGCAGTGTGGCAGCTGATTTTCTCTCTATGCTTCCTTTGACAATCAGTGAGGTGATTCAGCCTCTTTAATGGATCTATGAAGGTTATAACTGCGTATCCAGGGTTAGCTTGGCATATTCCTCCAGGTCAACAGTGTTGCATTTGTTGGTGTTAGCAAAGCAGTTTAAAAGCATATAGTTTGCTTCTTCAGTCCATGCTCAACAGACTTTCTTTCCAGGGGACCTTGCTTGAGTCCTGGCCTGTATTCTAGGTAGAGGAATATCAAGGTGTGGTCTGAAAACCCTAGTTGGGGACAGAACACTGGCCTGTAAGCACCCCAGACTCTGCAGTAAGCATGGTCCATAGTGTCATTCTCTCTTATGGGAATAATTGCTGAAATTTTGGCAGAACTGTCCTTAAATTGCAGTGATTGAACTTAATTAAATACTTAATTAGATGCCAGTAGCTTCCACCCTACTTATTACAACAAACCAACATTACCAAAACAATGTTGCAGAGTGAACATCACACAGAACCCTCTCGTTATCAGTTATGATGATCTTAATACAAAGTTGCTTTCGGGAAACTGAGAAACAAAGTCATACCAAAGGCAGTGGAGGAGCTGACTGATGATTTTGCTGGGAGCTCATCCAACCAGTACACTGAGCGTCTGCAAATACAGAGGAAATCCACATAATCATCACGCCTGAGGGCAAATTCCTTATTAATACATTATATACTGTTCAGACAAATCGCACCACTTGAGAGATCGAAAAGGCTGCTGAAGAGCTTTGAGTGTTGCAGAGTCCAAAACCTGTCACCTTTACTACATTTCATTACATTGCGACAATGGATCCCAAACTCACACATAACTTATTTGTAAAGTAAAACAAATCTACCTTCTAACACCTAAACTGTCTTAACTCTTTTCATCTGGTGCCACCCAGAAAGTTTCTGATTGCAATATTGATTCGTTTATGGTATATTTTTGTAGATAACTTCTTTAAAACATTAAAAAATATAATATGAAACCTAAAAAATCCCTGAAGTAGATAATAGTACTTTATATATTAAAGGAGCAATATGTAAATAAACTAGAATGATCAAATTAGAAAGCATTATTGGTGAAGCTGTTACTGAAGTTACCACCAGCTGACTCAAAAAAGGTTTCAACATTTTGTGACCACTGAAATATTCAGTGTATTTGCAGTTTGTATATGTAATGTTGATTGGGGTGCAATAGGGTGAATATGTTTCCTTTCTGAAACATTGTATCAGGTAGTGTTTTCATATCCATCTTATGCAATAGCTTTTTGTGAGGTAGCTTTTATCCAGAACAGTCTTTCACATCAAACCGCTCTGGATGGCGTTGTTTACACCTCAACCTTTAGAAAAATGTGTTAAATTCCAATCAACAGTCAGAAGATCCAGATAAAAAGCCTGCAGAGATCATCTGCATTGAGACCTGCTTTACAGTGCCTGCTGGAAGCCCACCTGTCAGGAAACTTTAGCAGGTTGGGTTTGGGCCGAGCAAGTTGTTCAATGCGGGTTTCCATGGACAAGCAGAGGCCGGCAGATGGGACAAATGTAGTTCACCACTGGCCAGACCTGAGAGAAACACATCCTACATTAAGCTTTACAACTCAAATGAACTCTGGAAAAAACACGCTGGAGCCCAGTGATTGAACAAGAGAGAGTTAACTAAGCACTAGGACTTTCGGATTTTATGTTCTAAAAAAAGGGCACTCAACAAATCAAAGTGCATTATTATTTAGGAACTTCACTCCAATGAAATGGCTGAGATGTAAACAAAGTCATTTAGAGTGGGTTGGTGTGAAATATACAGTTCTAGAGAAACGTACAGTTATATAGTTCAGTGATAACATTTTGGTGATGTTTAGAAATGTCTTGTTAATCCATTTTTTTAATTCATACATGGTGGAGGGATACAAGCAGTCCCCACAATACAGCCCAAAGAAAATATACTGTTTTTGGTTTATTACTGGTGGTTTTGGATGGCAAATGAAACAGCTGTATTTGTGTTGTAGACATTGTGACCTGGTTCCTGTCAACACTACTGTAATGAAATTAAGGTCTATGAGATTTTCCATAACAAAGCACTTCATATCAAACCACTCCAAATGACTTTCAGTCACAATGGAATTATACTATAAATAAATAAATAAATAAATAAATAAATAAATAAATAAATAAATAAATAGATAGAGAAAAACCTGCAACATTCCTATTTTAATTTGCTGTATAAAAGGGACGACAATAAAGTTCGTTCTTCGTTCTTTAGTAAAACACACTCAAAGAACCATTTGCACGGTGAAATGATTCTTCAGATTGTTGGAGAATGTGTTGTATGTGGTTTAATACAGAACATATCATCACTGTCCAAAATGGCAATTATATAGGAGAGGCCAAAAACTGTCCTTACTTTCAATGTAGGTCTATGGAACCAGATTTTTTACAAGCTAATTTGGAGCATTTCAATTGATTGATTCTTCATAATACAAGATATAAAGAGTTGTGTTTAAATTATATAGAAAAAAACGTGAAAAAAGAAAATGGGGATATATGTTTCCCCATTTCATTTGCAAAACATTAAGCATGAAATGGTTCTATACAGACCCATTCCCCTGACTACAGAACCATTCTTATAAAAGTGAAGGACATACGACTTTAGATGTTTTTAAGACAGACAAATGAACAAGAGTTGAAAAATTGCTTAATTTAACAGTGATGGCTGATGAGATATATATATATATATATATGACACAAGAGCACACAGAATTATTATTAATACTCATAAACTAACGCCAAAGTAACACTGTACAATAAATAGTTACTGTGTTACTTTAATTGCACTAACCTATACCACATGAAATCACGTTGTTTGTCTGCAGCTCACCTTAAAACAAAACACGACACGGTATTTCACCTACACAGCCAGGCTAACAGGCGGCCTAGCTAGAATAACGAAACCAAGTCTGTTAAAATATAGACTTCTTGTGTGTATAGTTTTTAAAGACAACAGTGTAAATGTTGTCTAATATACTCTGAAGACAGCAACTTGTCCCTCTTCTTCTTTGCTTTAACTCCGATTCAGCAAACAGTGCTATGTTGTTGTAAGACTGCGGCTAAAGCGAGTGAGGCACGCTTCGTTCGTCACTATAGCAACAAGTGACCCATGGCAGTGTCGCGTTCCAAAAACATTCAGCAAACGGTTCCCTACGTCCTATGTAGGGCACAAGGCAGCTGTCTTCGTTGTAGGCAGCGTTTTTACCGCGTCAGTGCTCCTTTTCCCTAGCCGAGTTGGCGATGACACCAAGTTTTAAGGGATGTGTGAAGCAGCAAACCCTTATCTACCCTGCCGTGTAAAATAGCCGAACGGAGCAGCGTTTTATACAAACATTAGATTAGAACACGACTGGGTACCTCGCTGCTTTAAAATACGGTCTAGGTAGGCAGCATGTATAAGGTTTCAGACACAGCCATCGCGGTAACCAGGGGATTTAAGGTTGGGACGTAAACAAAGTCATACAGAGAAATTTGATGCGAAATGCTTCTTTCTAGAGAAACTTTTTGAGTTACAGTTGTTCACAAATAAAGATTCTTTACATAAAGTGGCTAAATATACACTGCCAGATGCCTGGCATTGATTTATGATAGTTTTGTGATCAGGTGTGAGCTTAAAATGTATTTTAATAAATGCTGTATTGCAAAATAGCCCTCAAAAGAAAGCTTATATTTTAAGATTCATGCATATTTTACTGTCATTGGGATTGCATATAAAAATGTGTAGGTTCTCTCGTGGTTTTGTATAGCAAAAAATATATTTAAAATATAAATATATATATTTGTGCTGTAGAGATCATGATTCCAGGCCTGTATGTTTTTTCCTCAAAGGAACCACTTCACATCAAACTACTTTGTTTTCACCTCAAAGAATAAATGGTTCACAATTTTTTAAAAAAGTGTGACATTTCCCTTTTAAGGTAGTTTCAATCATAAACTTGAAAGACTACAAACAGAGGAGTGCAGGTCGGTATGTCTGTGGATTAGAGGTTGGGGATCTGCACTGAGTGAGTACAGGCAGTTTGGTTGCTGTAGGCTGACTGAAACCATAAGGTTTGGGTGTGACCGAAAATGAATAGGACTCTATGGAAAAAAAGGGATAAAAAAATGACAAATAGAAGAGTACGGGTCAAAATAATAAAGAATTTGTGGTCAGGGGCCTGCCCTGAGTCAGTGTATGCCAAACAGTGTCTGCTGGTCGAGCAGAAGTTCAGTAGATTGGTAGGCCCTTTTCCATCATATTTATTTTCTATGGGAACAAAATTCCAGAATCCGTGCATCCAATCAAAAAGCTGTATACAAGCCCAAATTAGTCCAAGTTAAATTGTATATCACTTTTTACAACTATGTTGTCACAAAGCAGCTTTCTAGGAGTTTAAAAGCATGAAAACATGAAGTCACAACACTTTATCCACTGTAAGCAAGGCAATGGTGGCAAGAACAACTCTCTCAACTGGAGAAAGAAATCTTGGGAGGAACCAGACTTACAAGCAGAGACCCATCCTCCTCTGGTCGAACAGTATTTACAGTTTATTAAACTAAAGTTGGGTCTGAATGTAAAGCTTTAGACACTGCACAGGTGGTACATCAGGATGATAAAGTGATGCAGTCAAGGATGTAGTAAATGCCTCCAATGGAGAGGAGAAGTGGTTGGTGCCAGGTGACAGGGGGGCCCTGTCGGCTGGACAGATGGGTGGTTATTACCTCAGAAAGAGAAAAGAGACAGAGTTAGTTCTGGTTTGGGTTAGTACAGAGGATGAGAAGCGTTTCGGAGTGTAGCTGGCGACACTGGCAGATCTGATTATAAATGATACCGGACAATCTGGAGTTGGAACAATGCTGATATTTCAAAAATGCGGCAAAGATCTGCCAGAATAACGAATAACAATACAGCTTTGCAATGCACAACCATAATATAAAAACTAATAACTAAAATAATGATTCATTTTACCTGTCAGGTAGTTTTTGCCTATTCTCTACTTCTTCTGCTCCTGAGTAGTAGCAGTAGCAAATAGGATTATGAAAAAAAAATACATTCAAGCACAGACAAGCCTACTAAAATATCAATGCATGCCATTACGGTCATGTTTACTGTGCCTGACAGCAGAGAGATCAAACGTGAAAGCAGGCCAACATGTCCTCTCCTTGCCCGTCAGCTGTGCTGCTCTGTCTGGGCACACATGCCCGCAGCACCCGGACGCGGTGGCAGATGGAGCCCGAGGCTGAGCCTCCATAATGATATTACAGGCCAAAGGGCAAAAGTGAGGCAGTGAAAACATGCTCAGGGGAAGGTTAGTGAAAGGCAGCAGCACATTTGTGATTGAACTGTGATAACAGGACATAACCACACCAGCTGCTCCGGGCATAGAGTCACTGTATCCTCTGGACCTTGGAGTGGCCATATGAATTGTCTGGAACTCTACAGGTTTGTAGACACCAGAGTTCCTTCGAAGAAACAAATACAAGGTTATTTATTGCTTTCTCTTCCTGAGTGGCTTTGTTCCACTAGATGTTGGAACATTGCTGTAAGAGTTTGATTGCAGCCACAATAGGATTGGTAAGATCAGGTACTGGTGTCGGATTAAGGATAAACCACATTCCAACTCATCCTGAAGGAGGTGGATAGAGCTCCACCACTCCAGAGAATACAGTTCCACTGCTCCACAGCCCAGTACTGGAAGGATTTATACAGCTCTAGCTTAGGCTCTTGCGCAGCTGCTCCAGGGTGTTTCATTCTACTGGCAGTGCTTTTCTGCATGGAATTGAACACCTGTGTCAGCAATGGGTCCAGCAATTTGTAACTACATACTATCATTAAGTTTAGCAGTTTTGCTGTCCACCCCTATCATAATAAATGCACAGTCCCACGTCCCTCCTATTTTAGTCTCCCATTTCAGATCTTGGGAAATGGTAGTACCTAGAAATTTGAAGGTCTCCACAGGCTGTTGGACATTGTGAGAGGAAGCAGCACTGAAGGAAGTCTTCTAAAGTCCAATGGCATGTCCACAGTTTGGAGGGTGTTCAGCTCTAGGTTGTTCTGACTGCACCAGAGCACTGGCTGTTCAAACTCTGACTCGTCTCCATCCTGGATGAGTTAGATAAAAGGAGTGTCATTTGCAGCCTCCAGGAGTTTGACAGATCAGTCGCTAGAGGTGCAGGCATTGGTGTAAAGAGAGAACAGCACACATCCTTGAGAAGCACCAGTGCTGACTGCCCGTATACCAGAAGTGACTTCTGCCAGATGCACCTGCTGTTGCACCTGCACCTGCTGGCTGATAGCTGCCAGTGACTAACAGCAAGGAATGCAGTGAGCTGGGAGAGTTTGAAGGAGAGGAGTTTTTGGATGATGGTGTTGAACCCCAAACTGAAGTCCACAAATAGGATCCTTGCATATTTCCTAGGGCAGTCAGGGTGTTGAAGGATGTGTTCCACGCTGACTGCCCCAGCATGTACGCAAGGATCCTATTTGTGGATCATATACTGACCTGTTTGCTCAGTAGGCAAACTGCAGGGGCCCAGCCAGTGTCCTGTGATGTTGTTCAGGGGGGCCAACACTAGTCGTTCAAATGTCTTCATATGTCTTCAGATGTCAGTCCTGTGATAGAGTGTCTCTGGGGGACAAGGATGATAGTGGGGTATTTAAAGCAGGAGGGGACACAACTTCAATGATCCTTTGACTATCTGTAGCCAGTTGGATTGCCAGAGGCTGATGGTGTGGAGCTGGGGTGACTCTTTTAAACCTCCAACAGAAGTCATTCAGGTCATCAGCCAGGTCTTTGTTTGCCTCAACAGGGAGATATGCTCTTCTGTAGTTTGGAATGTCTTGAAACCCACTCTACACTGATGCAGGACCACCGAATGAAAACCTTTTTTAGCTTTTCATTGTAGCTTCTTTCAGCCACTCTAATGTTGTTTTGTCAAAGAGGTTCTGGCATGCTTGTACAGAGCCCTGTCTCCACTTCCATGGGCACCTGTTTTAGCCTGACATCTATGACACACTGTCAGAACAGTTATTTCTTTACATTTGGTTAATAATTTTAATTAATCTTAATGTTTTAAACTAAACATCGTACAAATTACACATTCAAACGCATAAAACTCAAAACACAAAAATAAATCTAACACAATACAATTTTAGGGTTGCAACGATTTGGAAAATATATAATTTGGTCTAATTATTATTGATTATTGGTGTTATTATTGGAGTAAAGCCTTATGATTTGTATCCAATGGGCAGTATGGTACAGCACAGTCCAGTTACAAATTTAAACTCAGAACTCTCTGTACTATTAGTAGTGTCTGTTTCCCTTCACACAACAGAACATTTGGCAGGTTCCCTTTAGTTTGTGTGGTCACATGACATTTCTATTTTCAAAGGAGAGAGCAAACAAACCTGGAAATATATGGCTTTGTACATATAGGATCCTAGGAACATGGGTTCCTGAAATTATAGGACCCAGGGAATATAGAACCTTGTACATACAGGACTGTATTAATTATAAACACAACAAATAAATTATAAAGACATCATAAACATTGGACTCAAAGAATATAGGATCCTGGGAACATAGAACCCTGAGAATAAATTATTTTGTAAATGTAGGGCACTAGGAAAATAGGGCTCTGTGAATATCGGACATTAGGGACATATGACCCTAGGAATATGACCATGTATATACAGGAATATAGGGTTCTGAGAATGTGTGACCACTGGATCTTTGGAAATACAGGACTATTGGAATTTGGCCAAATGAGGAAGTAAAAATGTTACTATTTTTTTTCTTTCATTTCTTTTAATTGCTGTGACTTTATTTACATTCAGAGACTGGGGGAGCGAAGATAAACAGAATGTTCTCCAGGTTAGATTTGAATAGTTATGCTAAGAGCATTAACTCAAGAGAGTCCCAACGTGAACGTCACTGAACTCGAGAGACTGATACCTGCAGTTATCAGTTAGGATCACAAGACACATGGCAGCATGAACTGAACGAGAGTTGCGTGTGAGCATCATAACTAACAGGCCTAATCACTCAGGTGAAGCCCTCTTCTCCCCCTAGTGGCTGGGGCGGTCTAACAAGAGGCAGGGATACTGATACTGAGTACTGGATCAAGGCAACCCTAGTTCATGTCTACTTTTACTTTATTTCTAGAAACAGTAAACAAACATTTCAGTGTCCTGATCGCTGCTATTAGCCATGAGCAGGGAAGCTAGCCATGTTACAGTTAACTATATATAACTATATATAAGTTAACTATACTATATACAGTTAACTATATATAACTATAAGTCAAACCTCTTGCTATGAGTAAATGTACTCTATGTCAGTTAAATGTTGGTGAATTTTGGATGTAGAGTTTGGCCCACAATGCACTGCATGAAAAGCAGCCAGGAGAGCAGCTATGTTTAGTAGAATGTCTGAACTTGTACATAATAATTGCAGAATAATTGCCTTTCCATGGCAATCATCTGAAATTACATGTACATAATCTTCCACACAAACTTTATTACAGTAATCCAATTAATGTCCATAATAAATTATATATATGGGGCTGTCTACTGAGTTCAAATCAAAGTCTCACAGTAAAATACTACTTCTTTTAAATACTACACATTTATAGGGTACCTTCTGTTGGGAGGTGACTGTCCTAAACCCTAATGCATAAATCTACCCTAAAAAAGCCATTACATGTATTTAAAAAATAAAATAAAAAATAAAATAAAAACGCTGTATGTCACTACTGAAACACACTGAGCTTTTAGCCACAGTTGCATTTCAAAGCAGGAGGTAAGACTGTATACCTGTCCCTCATGACCACCTGGTCAGCATTAAAGCGTCTAAAATCTGTATCTGTTTGTAACATCAGTGTCTACAGTTTAACAGTCACTACTGAAACAGTGTTATTATTAAATTGATAATACACATAATTAAGGCAAAATCTAAAGTCCAAGTCAAAAATAAATAAGTGAAAATAATTCATATATATTTACCAAGCTCTTTATTAAGAACATCTCCTCGTGTCTCCAGTCATTGTCCATTTTATCAGCTTACCAAATACTTACCAAATAGGAACCCTTTGCAGTTCCTGGACACTGTAGTCCACCTATTTCTCTGCTGTGTCTGATCCACTCATACCAGCGAATACACACTACCAAGGCCACCACGTCAGAGTCACTGCAGTGCTGAGAATGATCCACCACCCAAATAATACATGCTCTGGGGGTCCCTTGGTGGGCCTGATCTCTGAAGAACAGACTGGAAGGGGTAATAAAGTATACAGAGAAACAGATGTACTACATACAAGTACAGTAACTGTACAAAAGTACAGTATGTATAAGGTGCTGTTCACCTGCTTCTCTTAAACATGCAGGACTCCACGGGAAGCGAAGATTGATGGATATGGGTGGGTGCGTGGGGTCCCGCTGAGAAGCTGCTGTTACCGTGGCAACTGTGGCCGCTCCCGTGGATATTTTGGAGTTTTCTGTGACCCGTCACTGATGAAATGTTCCAGCTCTTTCTGCTTCAGTGCTTTCTACACCTCACACCTGCTCTTACGCGGCACGCCGCCAAAGTGTGCCCACACACACACACACACATACACACACACACACACACACACACACACACACAGAAATAGACACCCACCTCTCCTCCCTAAACATGCTTCAGTATCCTTCTACCAGCATCACAGAGCTGTAACTGAATGATGTTCTGCTGGGATTAACATCACAGAGATGTGAAAAAGTACTAAAGTCCTGGATTATCCTGCAATAAAAGGTTGTATATGAGCCACTCATATAAATCTCACAGTACTGCCAGATGCTGACTTTGGGCGGACTGTTCCGAACAAGACGAGAAACAGCAAACACATTTTTCAACAGATCCACACAACGCTGCAACCGTGCAGACTGGCTTTAACCACAACAAGAACATAATACAGCAGAGCGGGCTGTAAATGACCCCTTTATAAATGCAGCCGCGCATCTTTATCTGTCTTAACGTCGCAGGCCAAATCATTAAAAGGCCCAGATCATGGACATGTGATATGATTTATGTTGTTGCTGTCCAAAAGCAACAATTAGCATGTTTTAAGATGTTGATTTTTTATATATAATTAAGCACATTACCTATCATTTACATGAATAATGTCATATTCTACACGATAAACGAGTCAATAGAAGATAAATAAAGAAATAAAGAAAGAAATGACCTTTCATGCTCTGGCTGATCAAACTTTCCACGAAATGAGGTTTCTACATAAATACCTTTTTCACATTCTCCTGTGATGTCACAACTTTGAGTTACTGATATCAGTCAATGCTTTAGTAAGTTAATATAGTAAATTATAAATAATACTCATATAAATCAACTCCACCAATAAATATTAAACTCTATTTTAAAACGCCATTAATGCATTCATCTTGTAACTGTAAGCCTGACTTACAGCTTTTAAATATAAAACGTTCACTGATTTGTCTTTGATTTTATAGATTTAGTGGTAGTTTCCAGTTGTGCTATAAATTTTTTTTCCACTGAATAACTTACAAGCCCAACACTGGAGCCCTCTGGATAAAACAATTAGCAACAAACCAAGAAAGCAACAGCAAAGTGAAAAAACTGCAGCTTCCCCTGAAAACAAAACAAAACATAGCTTTTTCACATGTTTATCCGATGTACATATCAGTTTTGGTCAATTTAGAGCAAATAAGACAAATGTGATTAAATGTAACTGCACAAAATAAGGTGATTAACCACAATTAATTATTTTAATAATAACAGCCCCATTATTAACATGTTTATTTTTTTACTGTACATTCAGCCTACGGGGGCACTATGGACATTATACGTATAAAAAACAAAAACGAGTGCACAACTTCTATTATTTGCAGACTAACATTACCACTGGAACATCACACAAAACCCTCCATGTACCAGGTTTAACTTTAAAACCAACAAAACATGTCACTAGCGACCACTGGCGCACAAGTAATAGCATACTGCTTTATATGCACAGCCTTGGAAATCTAGAGGCTCCCGTCTCAGTAAATGCAGCTTAACGCAGGTTAACAGGACATTAACCGTCAGATAGGACAAACTGCAAATGAGAACCAAATCACTACAAGAAGAAAGGCTAATACGCTTCTCTTTCTGTGACATGCACACCCCCATTAGCTCCCATAGAACCACCATCCCAGCGCACACAGGCTTAGTGACATGCGGGAGCCGTGACCTATTTTTCTGTCGTATTGTTTGGAGGCCTGAAGGAACCGTCTTTGATTCTGCTCTATACTGAGAGGGAGCGAGGGAGCTGTATTTGCCCTCTCTGCTTCATGCTTCACTTCCCCTGAGAGTGTATTTACTCTCTAAGCCCTGGGTCACATTCATCCACATGGCACTCATCCACTTTGTGCAGCACACAAGAAAGAAACAACGAAGGCTTTATTTATTTATTTATTTTAAAAAGAACATACTTTATTCCAAAGAAACTAAAGGTTTAAAAAAACCAAACAACAGTACAGAAAATCAGTCAAATTAGTCAGAACTCAAGACTACGGCGTAGTTCTCCAACATTTCACTCTGCAACAGAGTAAGCTAGGCCTATGGGTGTGATAGCTTTACGCTGCAGCTGTGAGGGTTTGTAGGATTCTCTATTTTAGAACTGTGATTCGATCTGACAAGGCAAGCATCTCTACTAACCATGAGGTTTCTCAGGTCAACCTTATCTTCAGGAGTACCCAGCACATAGAGGTAAAGGGAGGTGAACTAAAACCATCCCTGTCTTTGTAATACACTGAGATAAGATCATGCATGGCTCTGCTTTACTTCAATATAGACCTGCCCAAGAAACATGGTGTTTAATTTATATGCCTTCAAGAAAAAAGTTATGATGTATTGCTCCTTACAGCTCCAGATAAGAGCTGGTATGTCTTGGCAGGCACTCAAAAGTACAAAATATCCCAAATTTACTGTTAGTAAAGCTGCTTTGGGGGGGCATAAAAACCTAATCTAAATTCAACATCTCTATCTCTACAAGGCAAAATAAACGAGTGATTTAAATTTCACCTAAGAAAGAAGGTGAACTCAACAAGACGTGAACCATAGTTGTGGATGTGGTCATAATAAGGATATACAGCATTTGTGTATTAGTTTTTTTCCCCACCTCCCCAAAAATGTCTCTATTGCTTCTATATACATAGAAATTCAACTAATGCACACAAACCCTACAATCACGAACAGAGAAGAGTGTTAAATAGTGTTAAAAGTGTGCTCCAGAGTTCAGTAGTTTTGAACAAAGCGCAATGAAAGGTCAACTTCTCCTCTGCAGCTGCAGAAGGTGACTGCCCCCTCGGCACTGCCACAGTCACCTCCGGTGAAGTGCAGCCCGGTGGAAAGGGCGGCTTCCTCTCTCCTGCCAGAGAGAATCGAAGTTGCTGGGGCAAGGAGCAGACAGGCGGCCAAGTGGAAAGAGTTTGGCTCTGGAGAGGCGAGAGCTTTCTCTTCCTGTTTTCACCTCTTTCTCACCAGACTCACGTCTGAGTCACTGCTTTCTAGCTGGTCAGTTTCTCCAGGGGAAGAAATTCTGCACATTCCATTGCCACTGCCCAGTTTCCTCAAGATACTCCAGTGTTTTTCAAACCTAACCTCTATTTGCTACACCTATATCATACCATGGACCGTAACCTTGACACATTTCCATGTACTGCAAAAAACAGAAAACCTGTTGACTCCAAATCCACTTACAATAGAAATCAAGGGGCAGTTTTTAATCCGATTTAAATCTGTGACAACTGACCATACGCTACAGATGTTGCAGACACAAAGCTGATAATAGATTGGGGCATTGTTTCCACAGCAGAATACATGACCTGTAGCCATAGCATTTCCAAAAACTCTGACTTGTGGCAAAAAGGCATTTACGTAATATTTAGGAACTAGATTTGGCCATACTTGTCTCGGTCCTATCTAATAATTGACACGTCTTCTTACTTTGACATGTCTTCTTCATACTTTGGCAGGTTCCCTTTTTTACTAAAGCATATATCCTAACAGTACAGTACAGATAGAAACTAGATGAAGTGCAATATACTGTTTTCTGTATTAACTACTGTTAGTTAAAATAGAAAAAATTCCCATAGAACCACTTATGTTGAGTCATCTACTAGCTCAAAGCCCTTTTCTACTAGCCTAGCACATGTTCACGATATACGTAAGTTTAACTGAACACTGTGGGAATGTGAAAGCAAGTGACGCACCCAAACAAGAATTTGTGGCAGAAAAAAAAAACTGACAATAAATAAAACCAGTAAAAAAAAATGTAAAAAAAAATCAACCTACTTCAATGAACACAGTTATGTAGGCCAATGGTTTCCTCTATTAAGCTGGATGTTGTGTCTTTTTTTTATGGAAATCAAATTAGTAATGATGAATTGCTCGCCTAACATCCTTCATACAAATGGTTCCACATTGTTGACATACTCAGCATTGATCTGCTGTCGCTCTAACTGAATACCGACTGGGGCAGGAAAGTGAATGAAGCTGATAGCAGATTCATATTAGTCAGACTGATTTTGCATTTACTTTAAACAGTGTGGCTGTTACAATCTGATGCCTACATAACAGCATGTAGATGCCCACCATTTAGGGGAAAATTTTAACAAGAAGCTGGCAAGATGAAAGCTGGGATCAGCTTATTGGAGAGCAAAAGGGAACAGACAGTGTCTCTCTCTCACCATTTCTTATTTTCCTTTTTCTTCTTTCGGTCGAAAACCAAAAGTGCTAGTTTTGACAATTTCTGGTGGCTTAAATTTCAGTGCATCCTCAGTCAAAGCTGCTGCAGTTCTGTGGCTTTATGCAGTTTTCAAAGAGATTTAAAGTAACCTACAGCGCCACTGGCCCCCGGAATCACTCAAGTTCAAAACTACATGGCAGCGGCACTTCAAACCATACAAAGCCTTTTGAAACAGATTCAAACCAAATACTGAAAGATCAGTGGTGGCTATTATTACAAACCCACACAAAGTACACTTGCTATCACAAGTACAAAGCGCTACTGCAAGTTGATCTAAATCAGGCCCTGAGTGTGCATATATATCTGTGTGTAAGCAAGTAGGAGTCCAGGCCTGTGAGTGCGTGTAGGCCAGTGAGTGTTCTCAGAGCGTCTGGACCACCACAGGGAAAAGCAGGGAGAGGTGTTCTGCACCACGGATGGGCAGCTTGTGGGTAGTGTAGTAGTGAATGACTTCTGGAATTGTGTTGAAGGGAGGACTGTTCTCACCAAGGATGTACTTTCCATCACGAGACAGAGAAAACTTCATATGCATGAAACCATGACAGCTCCTGCAGAGACAGAGAGGATTAACAACAAATCTGTATTAGTAGTCTGTAATAGTACAGAAACATATTTGTGATATTTAATTTACATTTAATGATTGTTATCCAGTCTATATAGAACTTACAGGTAATTATATTGATAATCAGAACCAGTCACCTCCAGTGACCTCTTGAGCTGGTCTCCACGAGTTATTATGACAGAGACAGGCTGTAGTTTTTTTAAACCAGTTTGACTGGTAGTGATATAAAACGTTTGGCTGGTAGTGTTACTAAAACGTTTGGCTGGCAGTGATCTAAAACGTTTGACTGGCAGTGTACTACAACGTTTGGCTGGCAGTGTACTACAACGTTTGGCTGGTAGTGTCTAAAACGTTTGACTGGTAGTGTACTAAAACATTTGACTGGTAGTGTACTAAAACGTTTGACTGGTAGTGTTACTAAAACGTTTGACTGGTAGTGTACTAAAACGTTTGACTGGTAGTGATCTAAAACGTTTGACTGGTAGTGTATCTAAAACGTTTGGCTGGTAGTGATCTAAAACGTTTGACTGGTAGTGTACTAAAACATTTGGCTGGTAGTGATCTAAAACGTTTGGCTGGTAGTGATCTAAAACGTTTGACTGGTAGTGTATCTAAAACGTTTGACTGGTAGTGATCTAAAACGTTTGGCTGGTAGTGTACTAAAACATTTGACTGGTAGTGTACTAAAACATTTGACTGGTAGTGTATCTAAAACATTTGACTGGTAGTGTATCTAAAACGTTTGACTGGTAGTGTACTAAAACGTTTGACTGGTAGTGTATCTAAAACGTTTGGCTGGTAGTGATCTAAAACGTTTGACTGGTAGTGTATCTAAAACGTTTGACTGGTAGTGTATCTAAAACGTTTGGCTGGTAGTGATCTAAAACGTTTGACTGGTAGTGTACTAAAACATTTGACTGGTAGTGTATCTAAAACGTTTGACTGGTAGTGTATCTAAAACGTTTGACTGGTAGTGTACTAAAACATTTGACTGGTAGTGTATCTAAAACATTTGACTGGTAGTGTATCTAAAACGTTTGACTGGTAGTGTATCTAAAACATTTGACTGGTAGTGTATCTAAAACGTTTGACTGGTAGTGTACTAAAACATTTGACTGGTAGTGTATCTAAAACGTTTGACTGGTAGTGTATCTAAAACGTTTGGCTGGTAGTGTATCTAAAACGTTTGACTGGTAGTGTATCTAAAACGTTTGGCTGGTAGTGTATCTAAAACGTTTGACTGGTAGTGTACTAAAACGTTTGACTGGTAGTGTTACTAAAACGTTTGGCTGGTAGTGTACTAAAACGTTTGACTGGTAGTGATCTAAAACGTTTGGCTGGTAGTGTATCTAAAACGTTTGACTGGTAGTGTATCTAAAACGTTTGGCTGGTAGTGTACTAAAACGTTTGACTGGTAGTGTACTAAAACGTTTGACTGGTAGTGTATCTAAAACGTTTGAATGGTAGTGTACTAAAACATTTGACTGGTAGTGTATCTAAAACGTTTGACTGGTAGTGTATCTAAAACGTTTGGCTGGTAGTGTACTAAAACGTTTGACTGGTAGTGTATCTAAAACGTTTGACTGGTAGTGTACTAAAACATTTGACTGGTAGTGTATCTAAAACGTTTGACTGGTAGTGTATCTAAAACGTTTGGCTGGTAGTGTACTAAAACGTTTGGCTGGTAGTGTATCTAAAACGTTTGGCTGGTAGTGATCTAAAACGTTTGGCTGGTAGTGTTACTAAAACGTTTGGCTGGTAGTGTATCTAAAACGTTTGGCTGGTAGTGATCTAAAACGTTTGACTGGTAGTGTTACTAAAACGTTTGACTGGTAGTGATCTAAAACGTTTGACTGGTAGTGTTACTAAAACGTTTGACTGGTAGTGTATCTAAAACGTTTGACTGGTAGTGCATCTAAAACGTTTGACTGGTAGTGTATCTAAAGCGTTTGACTGGTAGTGATCTAAAACGTTTGGCTGGTAGTGATCTAAAACGTTAACTGGTAGTGTATCTAAAACGTTTGACTGGTAGTGTATCTAAAACGCTTGGTAGCATGAACTTGTTTAACACTATTAGCTACAAGTTTATGTACAAGGACCCATAATTAGCTTATGATCCATTCTGGTTCTCAATTCTGTATTCTAACATTATTTTGAACAATATTTGAATGAAGGAAAAATCTGACTATGATCATGTCTTTGCAAAACTGCAATTGGTGCTTATCATTTCCAAAGTTAAAACTTAATCAGTGTAGTGGCATTAGACGGCATAATTAATATAATGTCCATTCTCTACAATGTATTGTCTTCTCCATAATGCACAAAGCCACATTTTAAACTGCAATATCAAAATTATTTATGACACATTATTACACCCAAGTTAATTACGTGCATGTTGATTTTCTAAGTAAAATGAATTACCACATCCTCTAACGGAGTGAGAGCCACAAAGGGTTGGTGTTGATGCAGGTTTGCATTCCTAACAAGTAGAATCACTGTTGATTCCACTTACTGGTCTTAGTCTTTTAAGAAATGATCATGTGTGTTCCCATTTTGCTTGAATAAAAAAAAAAACCTGTAGCCACACTGGCACTTTGTGGATACGACTGGACACACTACTCATTTCCTCCTATATTTTAAAGTGCTCCCATACACAAGATTTCTTTCAACTGTAATACCCATGTGAAAAGCAGTGCGTTCTGTTGTGCTTTAAGGCAAGGTGATGTCGGCTTGCATGAATTTAAGATTCATTATACTACGACTTATTCATTTATAATCTATATATATTAACAATAAATAACGGCTCTGTCTTAAAGGCTAATGAAATGTTCTATATTTTAGCCCGTCAGACATGAATGCCAATGTAATTAATGAATCCTCAAATAATCTGAGCCTGCTCTACAGCTCAAACATTTGAGACTGGGCCAAACTCTCATACAAATGGTCAACAGATGTGATAGGCCCCTGGACTGGACATGTTCGTACACATAATCACATAACAGCTGTTGCAACAACCTAGGTTTGCTCCTTGTTAAGGTTACAGTTGCTTTTTTATCTGTCTAGCTATAAAAAGCATTAAAAAAAAAAAAAAAGAGAGAGAGAGAACTCTTCTCTCGAAAAGAAGAATACTGTTCAAACCAGTTAAACAATACTGGCACTACGTCTATGTTCTGTGTGCAGTTGTGAGCAATTATTTAAATTATGATGTGCAGGCTAGGCAACAAAATTAGTGAAAATATAAAGCCAATGCAGAGCTAGGAGCTATCCTCATGAGAGAAAGAGAACTGATGAACTGAGTGGCAATGATATTATGCCTGGTCTCTGAACAGCATTGCTGCTAAACCAGTCAGTCTTTGTGCGAACACAGAGGAACAGCTGTACAGGATTAATCTTTTCATAGACTGCTAGTGTGGTGGACAGAGAGAGGGAGAGAGAAAGAAAGAGAGAGAACATGGGGGAGGAGGAAGAGGAGTAGGAGAGAGGAAGGTCAAATAGAGGAAGGGGGTGGTGGTGGTGTTGGAACACAGCAATAAAAGGACCCCCCCACAAAAAATTGAGAAATAAATGAATAAATGTTCATTATTACTGTGGAATTCTTCCTCCTTCACACTGTGAGGAAATAACAGTGCTCAGTTGGCTGAGATAACTTCATTCCCAAACCTAAGTAGCAATAAATAAAAGCACTGCTTTCAGCTAAGTACAGGGCGTGGCCATACCCTATGAACAATGCCTGTTATGGTGTTTCCAATTAACTAAAGCACACGCAGTGAGTCTGACTTTGCTGATGTTCGTGCAAATCATTATGCAAGCTCAACACTGGGGTGGATGATATGACTATCTGATATAAGACTGATTACACTTCAGCATTGCAATGTGTGTGCAACTTGCCCCAAGACAAGAAACACGCATTACAGTCACTTCCATAAACATTTGGACTTTGAAAAAGTCATTGTTGCTTTAGCTGTAAGTTACAGCATACACTATACTGACAAAAGCATTCGCTCGCCTGCCTTCACACGCATATGAACTTTAGTGACATCCCATTCTTAATCCATCGGGTGTAATCTGATGTTGGGCCATCCTTTGCAGCTTTTTAGAACAGCTTCAACTCATCTGGGAAGGATTTCCACACAGTTTAGGAGTGTGTTTATAGGAATGTTTGAACGTTTTTCCAGAAGCTCATTTATGAGGTCAGACGAGAAGTAGTAGTCTACTAAGAGTGGACAGTGAGTGGACACAGTGTTTAATAACTTCAGCAGCACTGCTGTGGATCCACTGTGATCCAATTGTACCAGCACAACACACACTAACATGACACAACCATGTCAGTGTCACTGCAGTGCTGACCCACCACCAAATAATACCTGTTCTGTGGTGGTCCTGTAGAGGTCCTGATCACTGAAGATCACAGTAAAGTGGGTCTAAAACTATACACTAAAAAACAAATAGACTACAGTCTGTAACTGTGGAACTACGAAGTGCTTAAACTACGAAGTTTTTAAAATAGTGTAGATAAAGGAAAGTGTACTTGTGATGGTCAGTAAGTATATTTAGCTCTATAATCCAACCATAGCTAAGCATGCAAGGTAGTTAAACTGTATTTAGCAGAACATTTGTTCTACTAAGAATCGTGATTCACACCACTGTGTAAAACGTCTTCTTGTTGAGCTGCATTAGCCTCAAACTGCTGATTGAAAGGCTGTTCAGGCAATGAGCCGTATCTCTAATATCTATGTAGCCCGAGGGATGTAATTCTTGACAATCCATCAAGCAGAATTACAGGTGAAAACAAAGGAAAATCCTTCACTGACTACTCACACGAAACAAACCACACCTAACTATGATCATGAATATGCCTTCACATGTGTTTTCCACAAAATGTTGTGGTTTATGTGCACATTGCCTAAAGAAAGTGTGAAAACTGGCAAATTACCATCACAAGGGAACATTAGCCCCTAAAAAAAAATACGGATAAACCTAAAAAAATTTTTGCTGACACTAAATTGCCTAATGATATATGCATTCTATAGTTGTTTAACATTTTGTTTAACATTTCTTAACTATTTTTCAAACTTCAGGTCTGGACTCATTTTCCTTTGGCCTTTTTTTCCCTCTTTCCTATGCAAGCGCATTATTTTAAATCCAATCCCATGTGATATTACCACAGTACTATAAATAAACATAAATATGCAGTAGAGCCTAAAGAACCATAGTAGAGACGGTGAGCACACTTTTGCAACAATCAGACTATGTGTATATATTGCAGTGTAAGAAAAAAATATATATATATATTGAAAACTAGCATTAGCAAACCTGTGCATATGGTGATGTATTTTTATACTACGACAGATTCCCAAAAAAAAAAAAAAAAAAAAAAAAAAAAAATATATATATATATATAAATATATATATATATATATATATATATATATTTATTTACACACACAAAGTAAGTATTTGATACACTGCCGATTTTGCAAGTTTTCCCACCTACAAAGAATGGAGGGGTCTGTAATTTTTATCGTAGGTACACTTCAACTAAGACAGAATCTGAAAAAAACCCCAGAAAATCACATTGTATGAGTTTTAAATAATTAATTAGCATTTTATTGCATGAAATATGTTTTTGATGCACTAGAAAAACAGAACTTAATATTTGGAACAGAAACCTTTGTTTGCAATTACAAAGGTCAGACGCTTCCTGTAGTTCTTGACTAAGTTTGCATACACTGCAGCAGGGATTATGGCCTATTCCTCCATACAGATCTTCTCCAGATCTCTCAGATTGAGTTTCAGCTCCCTTCAGAGATTTTCTATTGGGTTGAGGTCTGAAGACTGGCTAGGCCACTTCAGGACCCTGAAATACTTCTTACGGAGCCACTCCTTAGTTGCCTTGGCTGCGTGTTTCGGGTCATTGTCATGCTGGAAGACCCAGCCACGACCCATCTTCAATGCTCTTGGGAATGGGTTGAAGAACATAATCAGAGAACATCAATTCAGTAATCATGACTGCCAATTTCTTGGCCCTCCTCCCTAATGAGCAATGAAAATAGAAACCAATAGCAACAATAATTGGCCACTATTAAATAGGGCTGTGTATTGGCAAGAACCTGGCAATAGAATACATATCGTATGACAGCAGCCACCATTCAATTTATCACAATATACTGCGATACTGCAGGCAAAGTGATCTATTGTGATTTTTCAAATCCTACTATTAATACACACTACTATATGAACAGGTTTGCGAATGCTTACAATTTTGCACCCTTGTGCTGCTTGTTAATGTTGGAGTGGAGCTGAAAATGGATTACAACACTGCCATCTAGTAGTCACACAATGATTCACTGTCTGCCAGGAATCTGGGTATCAATACTGTGTTTTTGCGAATCGATACAGTATCACAAAACATAATATCCTGATATTTAACATTTCAATATTTTCTTACACCCCTACTATTAAATGTGTAGTGTTGCCAGTTTTCTGACCAAGACATGGCAGAAAGTTACGACACTATATTTGCCTAATCTAACTCGAGAGAAAAACAAAAATATCATGTAGCGTAAAAAAACAGCAGTTTAATAAGGTTTGTATTGTTACAAATTTCAATCCATCGTAATGGTATTGACACATAAAAAAATTAGTTAAAAATGAGCCTAGACATCATTTAAGACCTATAGCACAGCTGTATATACCCACGTCATTAATAATACGATCACATCTTCACACTTCATCAAAGACTTGCCAAGATATTCCAACCCCACATTCACACAGTGCACAATAATAAACAAAGCCACTCTGAAAAGGCTCCAGACGCCTGTCTTAGTGTTCTGTGGCTGTCTGAGCAGGCTTAACTGGAGATTTAACTGAGATACCATGATTAACAAGCATTATCAGCAGAGGTCAGAGGCTCAATAAGTGTGGGAGTGGATCAATAGGGAGTGAAGGCGGGCAAAAGCAAGAGAGTGAGGGTGAGAGAGAGAGAGAGAGAGAGAGAGATAGAGCACTATAACTATAATACTTCAGAGAGAGATTGTTATTGAACTACTCAAGAAACTGTAAGAGAACACGGTATTGCATTTGCCAAGAGAGTGGCAATATGAGTCTGTAACTGTAGCACCTGCAAGTGTGCTGAGTGTGTGCGTTATTGTAACCATGAGAGATTGTGAGAGCTTAGCTCCAGTATCAGGTTGTAAAGCTATATGGAAAAGTTTGGGCACCCAGGTCAAATTACACTGTTAGATTTTCCAAGTGAAAGTAAGTTACCGCAGAACACACACACACACAAAATTGAAACTTCACAGGAGATGCAAAAAACACAAAAACAGCTGTGTCATTTTAGAAACACTGAATTAAAAATAAGCTATTTTGCAGCTCAGTTTCCATGCATGGTATGGAATTAAAAATAAGCTATTTTGCAGCTCAGTTTCCATGCATGGTATGGACTAGGAAGTAAATATACCACAGCAAACTTATTTCAAAAGGTGAAGAAAACTCAGTTTTCTCCTTTCAGTCTGTTATCTGCAAAATATGCTTTTGTTTTTCCTTATATAATTTCACCAGTGCTATCTAAACTTTTGGATATGGCACGGTACCTATGAACTTAATTTAATTTGATTCTATTCTTTAAGAACCTACCCAATGCATTATGAAATGTGAATTCAAAAAAAGTTCAAAATTAAATACACTAATGTGACTAGAGGATTTACACATTAGCAGAACACAAACAATACAGAGAAAGAGATTTTTTTGGAATGCCATACCTGAAATATAGGTACATTTAATTACAATATTAATACTAGTCTATCTATGTAACTGAAGCACCACCTTCAGAGCACTGCAGTCTAATTTTAGTACAAATGAGAATGCAAGGCGGTTACTGCTGTAGCTGAGGTGTGATGTGAGACGGCTGTACCTGAGGGAGAGAGAGTAGTCGTTTCTGCTGGTCTGACTGTTCCTCACCAGGTAACTGCACTCCTTACACAGCGTCAGCAGAGACTCTGCTTCAGAACGTGTCAGTGCACCGTGGTACCACCTGACAGACACATACATTTTGATGTTATTAGTTCAGCTTGTCCATTTTAGTAACCATATGAGAGTACACGACTTGACAAATGTGAACAGAGTCTGAAACTTGATGCCTTGCAGCTCATGCTGTCTCGCAAGTATGGCCTATGAAGACAGCATTGTGTTGAAGGGACCTGCACATGATTTGCATTTCAGAGCTGTTGTGCTTGATTGTGGTTCAATAAACACCCACTCACTCACGCACTCACTCCCTTACTCATGATTCAAAACCTGGAGAATGAAACACCCTGGATAGGCTGCCAGTCAAGCGCATGAACAACACACACATACAAACTCACTCTCAAACCCAGGGCAATCTGGCATCTCCAGTTCACCTGACTGCATGCCTTTGGACTATGAGATAAAGCCGGAGCACCCAGAGGAAACCCACACAAACAGGACACTTAAGACATATCAGTATTTAATAGAGATACATAAGACCATTCAGGACAAGGCTTTCTGCCACAGAGCATACTTTTTACCAAAAAAAAAAAAAAAGTTCTGTTCTGAAAATCAACCAAGCTGCATTCAATGTACTCAATATACTAACAACTGAATTCTGTACTGCAGCATCAAGTCCCTAAACAACAATCTTTGACTAATGCTGTTGGAGATTCAGCCTCAGTATGGTAAAAAGAACGTAAAATACTAGTTAGCTTGGTCCACTGAGGCGCTAATGGAAGTTACAATTCTCGTTGAGGAGGTAATTTGGTAAGAAAAGCTCTTATAAACTGAATTTTTATAGTATGACAGTTTCTTACAACAAACACTTTATGAAATGACTGCAATCTAATGACAAGCATTACATAACTTAAACAACCTGAAGCCTCTGTGAACACATGCAACATGCAGATAGATGGATGGATAGCTGGACCTAGCTAGCTAACTAAGGTGCTTACTTGGCAAGTTAGCTTTAACTCGATAGGTTGCTCAGACTTGAAGTAGGGGCGGAGCCATGTTAGCTTTTGATTGGTCATAGTTATGCTAACCGCAGCTTTACCAGTTTTAGGACCGCCCACTTTGGGAAGATATAAATAAGACACACTTGTACAAGTATTATTGGGAGCCAACCGTACAAGATTAACTTAAATAAAATTAATTTTAAATAAATAATAACCAATGAAAGATTTAGGTTCTCAGAAGTTTTAAAATTTTTACTAAAAAAAATTTGTATTTTATCACATTTTACGTTGACTGATTTATAAAATAAGTCAAGAGAAGTTGCATTACACTTATTTGTTAAGGCTTTGAGCATTTTACGAACAACGCAAAGCTGTGTGATAAAAATCACTCCTTTGAGTTTTCTCTGGGTACTCCAGTTGCTACTAAACTGCCCCAATGTATAAGCGTGTGTGTATGTCTGTTTGTCTGACCGGGGTCTTTCAGTCTGTTCAGGGTGTTTCTTCTCTTCTGCCAAGTGGATAAATGGTGCAGATGAGTGGGTGAGTGTTACTGCTACTAGTAAACTACTTTGCTTGGCAGCGGAACTGTTTATTGTACTCATCAATAGCTGAACATTTAATGCTTATTGTCTACAATGCCCCTTAAAATCAATGCACTACACGCTCCCAAGGTTACTGCCTAACGAATACATACACTTGTTGTTCCAGGGGTAGGGTAGGGTCCACTCTCTCTCCGAGAACAGTGTGGGGGTCTCCTGGTTTGCGTAGGCTGGTGGCCTTGCTGGAAGGAGGGCTCGTTCTTGAGGCTCCGGCTTTCCTCTGCTGCTCTGTGTGCGGCAATGTGGACCGGTCCCAGTCACCACCATCAAACTGAACTAAACACACACAGACATCATTAACAATGTGTTAAGCAGGCCCGAATAAAGCAAAGCTGGGCAGACCTGAAATGGAAAATTCCATGCAATATAAAAAGTTGGTCGGGCTGAACAAATCATTAAAGCGTGACTCTACTTCATGCCAAAGTGAAAGTGTGTCGGTTTCCACACTCCACTGAAATTACTAATAGCTGCAATTGTGAGTAACATGGCTTGTGAACAGCATTATTTGATGGGATGATTACACAGCCTCTGCAATCTTTGTAACTCTTTTTCATCTGGCTGACTGGATCAACGGGGGTGCCTTCCTCTATACAGACTGACAGCAGGCTATCAGCTAAATCCTATCTGCCTTTTTCCTCTCAAACTCCCTCTGGACCACCCCCATCCCCCACCCCTCTCTCTCTCTAGCACATATATACTGTGTTTTTCTCCAATTCTATCCTTCTGGCTCTGCCTGGTGTGTTTAACTTTATCTTTCCTACCCTCACAAAATTAATTTCTCTGAAGACATGTCTTTAGATAGATGATCCATATTTTGACTTTGAATACCGGCTGTTATTTATCCAACCTAGTACCCGACTACCTATTTTCAAAATCACCCTTAAAATAACAGTTAATTAGGCAATACTAATACTAATACTGTAAAGCATGTTTGTTACTGCAGTTTAATATTAGCAGCTAAAGCTCAGCTTCTCATACGCTGTGTGGTATAAAACCTGTGAAGGTTGCCCTCTCGTTCAAATACAGCCATTATGGAGTTGTTGATGTGGGTAGAAGATTTAACAAATTAGAATGATGTTTTCATTTATCAACATCACAGTTTGTTTTAGTTAGTTTATTTTAATAATCTTGTTATTTTATTCATCTAATTCACTGTTATTTGTAACGGAAGGCAGAAATGAGGGCAACACATAGGGTGATGACTGGGAGTTGAGCTTGGTCATAGCTGAGCCATAGAACTGAAGCAGAGCTGGTACCCTGTCTAGCTGGTGCCACCTGTCTTTCTGGACCCAGATCTGGACGCAGATCTCAAAAGCAACCTTGCAAAGCAACAGGGCAGCTGAATCTATGATCACTTTTACTCCACAAAACGTGGCCCTCTGTCAGCAGCCTAAAAGCCAATTTCAAAAGCCAATCTGGGAGCGCCCTCAACCCAGTTACTGGATCTCAGAACTCGCCACAGCAAACAGGTTTGATATTAACAGTTTCCTGGTTTTAGAACTAACCTCTCCAGAGACTTAACGTGGATGCCCACCTATGGCATGTATTTGTGATGCAATCAATAAACACAATAACTGCCCTACCGAAAAGTCTTTGCTCTTAAAATTTATTTTATGCTACAATTTAATGACTTAAAAAAGCCATAAAATATAAATTCCAGCTAGAGAAATGAATACAAATGAGTATTCCAGAATTCAAATTACAGGCCAGCGCCTTAAATTACATTGCCCATTGTGAATACTCCACATATATTTTTGCTTTAGTAACAGAGTAATGCAAGTCAAAGCCATACAGCTCTGATTTTTTCAAAATTACTAACTGTGAACAGTCTGTGCAAGCACCGTGTCATCATGTATAAAGTCCAAAAAGAAAGCACGGTGCAGAAGCTATAGTAACTTACAGGCCACGAACAGAGCATCCTTGCTGTAAATCATCCTTGGACAGTTCCCTTCCGGCTCTCTACGTGACTCACTACCCTGCAGGACTGTCAGAACAATTTATCTGATGGACACACTATGGCCGCTTATGCAGACAAAGACAAAGAATGCATGGCAGTAGTATGTGACCATATGTCTGATGGGCATGCTTAGTAGACATAATTCAATTATGAGAACGGTTAAATGGCACATCAGTGAACACTTGGTTCCTTTTGGAAATTAAATGGCTGAAGTTCATCTCCAGTCAGGGCTCCATGTGGGCTCCTTATGACAAATCACCAAGAAAGAGCGAAGAAAACTCTGCGGCAAACATGGACGAGCATGAAGAGGTGCTGGCATGTGTTTTGCAGGGGGCGGGTGCATCAGGAATCATGTCAGAACTGGTGCTGAAGCTGCGTGCTTTAGACTTATTAGGCATTTTGCATGTTCAGACAGACCCCTCATGAACAGAGAACAGGTATCCACAGCATGACTGATTTTGCTGTATTACAGCTCCCCCTTTCTCTTTTTATGCAAGTCTTCACAAGGATGTGGAGTTATGGGTTAGAATTCATTACATTTATTAGACCACTGGACTGTAACTTGAGCCTTATTAAATTTACTTTCTTCATTTACTGCTGTGTGCTGACTTTTAGAGGTGTCCCCTGTGATTTTACTGCTGTCCAGATCAATCACGTCTGTTTCAGGCCGAACTATCTGCTTTTTAACGCCAATTTCACAGATGCTCTGCTAAACGCAGTCCCACCTGGATACAAAAATCCATGTTTCTCCAGGTAGAGGTCACCTTGTCTTAAGAAAATAAATACATTCTTTTCTGATCACCGCTACTCACCGTATCTGGTCTGGAAAAGGTTCCAAATTGCAAAGTGAAAAACACTTTATTTGGACTAGGTGATAAAACTTTGACTTTGCAGCCCCCCATAAGGTAGCTTTACTGGAAGCAGAAGGATAATACAATCAATGACAAAGGGCTCGTTAAATGAGTGGTTATAATAGCAGCTAAAATTTTATATTTATATATGCACCAACAGTTTAAAAAAATGTTTTCTAAGAATAATGACTAATTTGTCACTGTCATTTCATTAAAGATCTTATATTACATTCAGATAAAATAAAATACATACATAAAAAATAAATATCCCACTAGAAACCCACTTATCCAGTAGTCAATGTATTGCTGTCTGGATGCCAGAGTTCTATCACTTACTTTTTTATATTTTTTAATATCCTACTAACAAACTTAACTAATCTAAAAGGGGGTTAGCTGAACTTTAATGTGTGCTAAACTAAAGCAACAAAGCAGTGCACCACATCAGAATCACACATTGGTACAGTACTACAGCCATTAGCTCAATACTGCAGCTATTTAGTACCTTTTCTAGGACTGGGTACCAAAATTCCACAACCATAAATGCACTGTATCTGTACATACTACCTTTATTAGCTTTTTAATTCACAACCAACCATCAATGTTTCTCAGTAATTCTTTACTTTATGCTTTAAAGTTTTGAACTGTGCAGTACGATTGTCTTAATTTTAGCAACAGAGGACACAATGCTTTAAGCATTTTTCAAGAGCCTTCATACATATAAAATCTTTGTCATTCTACTTCTGCCACCATCCATTGCTTTTCCAACATTTCCTCTGTTTGTTTTGTACTTTCTTCATCTCTATAAGGGTTTATTTCTCTCCTATCTGTTTATACTGCACTATCCTTCCCCTCACCTCCGTTTTCTTTTTTCTCCTCCCTCCTAATTCCCCTTCCTACCCCCACCCCCCTGCAGCTGATCCTGTCTCCCACATTTCCCACCAGGGACCCTCCATCCCTCCTATAATCTTCTCTGAGATAGCATCTAAAAAGGGAGGAGAAAACTGCTGCACAGTCAGACCTACAGCCCTACAGCCAAGTATGTCCTAATAGCTCTATTTACAAAGACATGGTTTCACCACAGTTCTGCTCCAAAATGCTGGCTAAACAAAACATTTCAGCATGAGCTGCGCTCTACAGCAAAATCTATGTAGACACCTGACCACCACGCCTCTTTTTCACTCTTCTGGTAGGATGGGTGGAGGAATTTCTTTCAAAGGAGCACTGATGTTGGATAGAAAAAGTCCTAATTCATTACAAAAGTGTCCAATGCTCTGTGCAGACAAGTGGAGTTCCTCCATACTAAACATGCCAAACCATGTTTTTATGGACCTTACTTTCTGCACATGGACACAGTCATTGAAAGGAAAGGACATTCCTCAAACTGGATGAATATAACTGTCTAAAATGCCTGTATATGTTCTAGTATTAACATTTAACAGACAGCCCCAAACCATTAACCCTTCTCCACAAAACATTCCTCCTAAAACTATGCATTCTAGTAGGTAACTCCTGGCGTCCACCAAACTTAGCCTTGTCCATAAGACTGGCAGATTGTGAATGGTGATTCATCACTCCCGAGAACATGTTTTCACTGCTCCAGAGTCCGGCAGTGGCATGACACATACCACTCCAGCTGACACTTGAAATTGCACATAGCGATCTCAGGCCTGTGTTCAGCCATAAAAAACGATTTCATTTAGTTCCTGACACACAGCTCTCGTGCTCATGTTACTGCCAAAGGCAGTTTGGAACTCTGTAGTATGTGATGCAACAGCAGAAAGATGATTTGTACTGGCTATGTGCTTCGGGACTTGTGTGTCTATAAAGATTGCATGGCTATGTGTCTGATTATATACACCTGTTAGCAAAAGACAGGTACAGGTGCATGTTGTAGTTAACTGGTTCAGTTCACATACATGGCCAAATCAGAACCATATTTCAACAAAGCAGAAAACTGATTCCATTCAATTTATTACCCTGACATTTACAAGTTATGCCCATTTACACATAGCTACTTGACATATCTTAGACAGATCTCCTCGCTATCTGATGGTGAACAAGCCAAGAGTAAATACAACCAAGACACGGGCGAGATAGACTATCCATTTGCTCAGATTTAAAATGCAATGGAATCTCAGCTGAGCCAAGCCAGGATGGATCTTCCAGCCACACAAGTAATCTTTACTCTTCCAAAACTAAATTACACCAGTAGTAAAACTTAAACACCAATTAAGTGATATACTTGATTCCCCCCACCACAAATGTGTATGAAAATTCAATTACTTGTCTGCTTTCTTCTTGTCTGTCAGAGCATTATAAGCTACATCCAACTGTAGGCCGGTCAGGGCTGAAACATTTCCAGCTGGCAGGGAAATACCATTCCTTATTACTTCTTCTAACTTACAAACAAAATTGAGCATACAATGAGCATGATAACCGCTGAGGAGGCTATATTACTGTTTATCTTGAGATACAGACCACAGAAGAGGCTGTCGCAATGGTTTATTCTGTCTGCTGCTGACATCACACCACACCGCGGTATACTGCCTCCGCTGTTTATTCTGGTATTACATCTTACAGACGTGGCATGTTTATTTCTAAGCGTGCACAAAACCAATGTTTAGAGTGAACACAGAATATGCACCCATTTACCAGCTAGTTGTGGGCAGTATCCTGGTTGAAACCATTTCTTTGGTATAAGCATCATCATAACAATTAAACTAGTAAAGGACAAAAAAGCCCAGATAACACAATGAAAATAGGCATCTTTCTCCAGCTTAGCGGAATGACTTAAACAGGGATGCTTCAGTCATGTTTCTAATCAAAACGAAAAAACAGGAGTCTCTCAATCACCTCCTGCAGTTTAATTCATTTCATTCAATACAGTTCACTTTGTTTTGGAGGTGGCAGTCCCAAAGGAATAGGCAGTCGTCTGGTGTTAGCCAAAGCCAAACATAACCATTAGACTGACTGGTGTGATTATGTTCCCTCTTATACTGCCTTAGAAGCTTTCTAACTCAGCCAGCTGCATGAGGCGATGCCATGGTTAGGACCACGTGAAGCATGAATAACTATTATTTCCCAAATTCCAGCAGTGTCGGAGGCATAAGTATACAGCGTGTACATGTGAAATGCCTTGAGAAATTTGATGAATCTGATGCTGGTTTCCCATTTCAATTGCCCGTACCACCTTTAATGATGTAGCAGTTACATTCAGGCGCCTGTACAGGTGCCAGAATGTAACTACTGCTCCATTTATGGCGAACAAAACTCTGTCAAAAAAGCTTCTTCAATCAGGAAACAACGCTTAGCAGCAGAAAATTTAATACTACAATATAAATTTTTGGCCATATCACTTGTTACAACTGTACGAGTAGTTATAATCAAGTATAACGCAGCCCTAAGACGCTTTCCAAGCTTACCAGCAAAGGCCTTAGAGATGTTCTCCTTTTTCCACTCCCAGGGCTGGTCATACTCATCCGCTGGCCTTTCATCATCCTGGGGCAGTCGGCTACCTCTCTCATCCTCTGGGGGTGCAGGTCGACGCCGGCTCCGCTCCTCGTATGGACTGTCATACAGCTGAGGGCTGCCTCGAGAGCCAGAGCAGCCACGCTCTGAACTGTGCTGCAGCTCTGCAGGGTAACAAAAACAGTCCACAAGATTTTAGATAAGGAACATTTTTGACCCTACTGGTGGCAGAAACAGAAAAGGGAGTATGTGGTCCATTTGCAACAACAGCTCTATAATTAGGCAATAATAAGACACTTATGTTCTTATAAGAGCTTATTAAAGCCTCCAAAAGTACTTTTTTGTCCACATTTATTATACTACCTGCATGGAGAGATGGAAAACTACGAGAAGATATACTGCATAAAAACAAGCAGAGCAGTTTATCTGACAATTCCTTTTTTTTTTACCTTGAAACAGGGCTGGGCCGTCTGTACAGAGATTTTATACAATCTAGCAGCCCTTCTTGATTTTCCAGGAAAATATGGAGGCTGAGAAGTTGACCCTGTAATAGGTATTTACAGTTTTTAAGACTGTACAATGGGCAAGGTTTTGCTACAGGTCTGAGGGCTGGATGGGGGTGGGTGGAATTGGAGAGTGGAATAGTTTGTATTTAGTCTATTTTCAAACTTTAATAAAAAATCTGTGTTAAAAGGGCTGGGGCGATGCATCGACATAATCAATTACGAAATTAGCATAAGGTAAATAGCACATCGATTAGCATAAGGTGCGTCGATGCGCTGCAAAAATGGCCGCGCTTACTGAAAGCATGGATTTATCCGGAGCGCAAGCTGCAGCTACAAACAATCTCTCTCGTGCATCTAAAGTTGTGGGAGTGTTTAACACAGAAACAAAACAGTGTGGTGCTCTGTCAGCTCTGCACAGTGGAGATGAGCACAACAGTGCAACTGCTATACACGAGCACTTGAAGCTCAAACATCCTGTAGCGCTTCATCAACACAGCAGCAGGACAGCACCTGTTTACTAGTTTCTCATTTTAGCAGATTATTTTAAGATTATTAACATGTGTAACATGTTTCTCTCAGTAGAAAGAACTCACTGAAAAAGTCGCATTGCTAACTGTTTCCTAAGACTAAGACCTAAGACTGTCCTCGATATCACTGCAGCTTTAAAACACACGCAGCTGCTTCTCATGAGGCTCTTGTCCATGAGGCGTGTAGGCTGCGTGTCATTTGCACCTCTTTTAGCGTTAACCATTTATAGAGCACGTGCGTTTAAGGGTTTAATGTACCCTTTAAAACATTAAGTCTAGAATGGCCATGCGCTGTCCTTGTGTTTCTGTGTGTGTGTGTGTATATATATATATATATATATATATATATATATATATATATATATATATATATATATATATATATATATATATATATACACACACACACACACACTCGCATTAGAGTAATCTAAAAAAGAATCGTTACATTAATCAACTAATAAAAAAAAAAAAATTGTTAGATTAATCGATTAAGAAATTATTCGTTAGGTGCAGCCCTACCCTCAAACCGTTTGAACAAGCTCCACTGTACTGGGCTGCACAGACAAAATTCACTGACATTTTTGGTGTATCCATACTACCAAAACCATGTCAAGTAGTAAAGTGTGTACTACTAATGATAACACTTTAATATTTAATAATCAGGTACAAAAGAGGATGTGCTTTTTTTATATGCATGTTGGTAGAAACAAATACAGCAACAATTCTATTTTCCGTGTAAAGACATATTGCATGATGCTTGTGTTTTACACTACTGACTCCACAAAACAAACAATACAAAAACACAGCTCATGCAGGCAGGCGCATCTCAAACACTGCAATAATAAAGCATTTAAATGAAAAATAAAAACTACTCAACCACATCACTCTACAATCTTTTAAGAAAACTAAGACGCTTTGTTCATTTCACATTTATTTTCAGTCGTTTTAACTTAAACACTATGAAGTCTGTCCAGAAAGGGAGGCGGTGTGCTTAATGGTCAACCACTGGGTTCCTGAAGGCTGTGGCTCACTACCAAAACATCTATATGAATCTACATGCTTCATGTAAATCATATGTAAACGGGGTGCTAGTAGACTTGATTTCACACACTAAGGCTGATTCATCATTTGCACTCAGATCTCCACTTGTGTCCATGTTTCATGCAGAGGAGTGTGTTCTGCACTCAAGGCGATTAACTCAAGACTCTGATGAATTAGGGCTAATCTGTTAAAACCCAATAAGAGAGGAATTCCCACCTTGAATGCTGTTACTAAAATGTTATGTTTTTTCCAATTAATTTACTACAAAACAACATTACTACATCATGCCAAAGACTAAACAAGCCACAGGATTATGTCTGCATTGTGGAAGCAAAGTCAACAGTGCGACAACAAAACATTTGCACATTATGCTTAGTGTTAGATATCATTAATGTTTTGTACAATTTAGGTTCATTTTGTTGCACCTTAGTGGTGTATATAGGGGGGAAACATTTCCCATTATATCTCTAACACCTATCAGCACCTATCCATTTTCAGAAATGGACTGGACTCAGCAAGAGTAAAAACAACTTGGCACTAATGCAGCGAGGAGCTCCTCAAATACAATTATAGGCTCTGTATAGGCTTACTCTCCCAGTGAAAACACCCCACAAGTCTTCCTGGTCCTCTACAGAGAATCTCCTGAGTGAACACTCAGCCCAGTAATGCAACCCTGCTCTTTAAATGGCTCTGCTAATGTAACTCTTTATATATCATCCACACATCTATGGACCTCTTCTGGGCTGCCGTTGAAAGCACCTCACCAGTAATAACTCTCTGGGCTTCAAAGGGCTCCATGTAGCTGCCGCTGTTCTCTACAGAGCTGTGATCCCAGCCAGGCCGAGCCCGTGGGTCTGGACGAGCGTCAAATGGATCAGAGTAATCCGTGTCCCCCACTGCTGGAGCAGACGGAACCACCTGGTGGGGGGAGGGAAGGTAAAAGAGAGAAAGAAACAAAAGAAAGAAAAATAGCATTAGATTAAGAACTGGGGACAAAGGATGGATGGACACAAGAGGAGGCTGCAGGGGGAGGATTAAGCAAGAGCCTGAGGGTAAAAGAAAACAAAACTTAAGAGACTTGGTGCTTATTACTGACTTAAACAAAGAGATAATGAGTGAATAGGAGACTTTTTTCCTTTAACCCCTTGTGCAGTCCAGTGGCCAAGACATGTTTGGTTGTCCAAGGTTTTGTTGTTTGTTAAGTAGGTAGGTTACATGTAATAGAAGGTTGAAGACACTAATTACCACTGCACGAACTAGAGATTAGAATAATTTACCAATGAATAAAGAACAAAAAAATAAAAAAGCAGGTTTATCAATCATGTTAAGGAATGTTTGGACTTAAACCCATGAGGGAGCAACAGGCAACATAGTCTGCTACATAGATCTGCTTAATTGAGCACAAAGGTAAAAAGATAACAGAACTTATTGAGAGTTTGTTAGTACAACTACAAAAATAAGTGAACTTAGAAATGAAAAAAATCTACTTTGTACAGTGTGCTCATGAATATTTTGATGATCTCTGCTCTGACTGGCTTGTATGGAAGCAGTATGTCTAAATGGACACAGGCAGGAAAATACAATGAAGTTATTACTCAATATAAAACTTCACACAGCCTGCTGAGATTTACAGTCTTGGGATTATGACAGCAGTTGGAATTACGCATCTCTTCCCTTCCCTGTGCCATGATGTTATTTAAGGTTTAAGTAACTGTCTGAAGCCAAATGTGCAGAGCAAACTAACAACGTAGACTAAAGGTTGTCAGGGATCTTCTTAAATGTGTGGGCTCTTGAGTAGACTTACTGTTTTGCAAACTTTCCATTCTACCTTAAATAGTACCGCAACCTTTTAACGCAGATTAACGCTAAACAATTAACGATTAAAAAACTGGTGAATAGGAAGCCCTGTTAGCCTTGCTCGAAAATGCAAATCATCCATGCACGCATGGAAGACGTTGTATTTATGCAAAGTGCCAACATCTCCTCCTCAGTCTCGACGGCGCCCTCACGAGCTATAGCATTTAAGTTGGAATAGGATATCTGATAAGGAAGCTGGTGAACAGGAAGCCAACTTCTGACTCATTTGAAAATAAGGATCCTCTGTTTCACAGCCTGATATGGTAGTTTTCTGCATGCATACTCCGCTGTTGCTCCTGAGCTGTTATCGCTGTTACTGTTGAGTACATGTACATGTAAAAACTTAGGAGGCATCATTTTGGGTGGACTTAGGACTGTCACACAACAGTCTAGGATTTGGTAAACAGCTCATTTTCCTGCCCTCTTTTACAAATGTTTTTTAAGGAGGAACGACAGAGTATGAGGTACGTAATATGTAATTTCTACGTACAAACATACACTATTCAAGCATGACAGTGTAAATACAGCTTTCTGTTCTATGGCTCCTTTCAGTAAACAATAAAGGCTTGATAATAAAAAAACAATAAAAAGCTTTAAATTTTTGGTTTGTGTATGTATGTAAAATAAAACGCTTGCTGCAATCACTCCTGCCTTCAGCATCTTTTTTTTTTCCTGGGGTAGCTCACGGCACATTGCAGTCCAACGATTAAGTTTCAGCCTACATTTACTTTTTTAGCTTTGTAGACCCAGAACAAAAGGCAACTAACTGAGATCAACACTTTATTGGCTGGTCGACTGTTCTTGGTGTAAACTTGGAAAAATTAAATATACAAGTATATTAAATACAGCTCAAGTATAAAGATAAAAGAGAAAACGGGAGATGTTTCTAAGAAGAGCTACTGAATGTCGATGCTCTGAGTGCTGAGGAAGGCCATCGGGGCTTTACTAGCTCTTTGCGTGCCTGAGCCTGGGTCTGCCCACTGCATCCACAGCTATCTGCTATGATGTGCGCGATGTTGCGTGTAGGTCAAGCGAGTTCAGAGCCAGCTTTAACCCACTTTTCAAGTAACGTGTTTGTTTGCTCTTCCCCAGCTGCTGCGGCTTGGCGAGCTCCATTTTCCTTCTAGCAGTCATCTCTTGTTTAGCACGCATGCCTGACCCTCTGACGTCTACATCAGCAGGAAACTGGCAGAGCGAAGGTCAGTGCACAGCCGACCTCACAAACGCTACCAATTAGCATCAATCAGCTTTGTAAATTGACAGAGATAAAAGAGCACAGCACCCAATGGACTGGAAATTGGTGGAAACAGAGGAAGAATGTGCTCAAACAAGAGCTCTATGTTGACAATCCAGAATTTACTTTTTGGGTGGTTTCAGCCTGAGCACTCTCAGAAGTCATCAATATTCGACAATCACCCTGTCTGCTAACTAGGTTAGCTGCTTGTGAACGTCTAAGCCCTCAGGTTGAGGAAGGGGTATAAATACGCTCTAATCTAATGGAGGCTGCTTGAACATGAGAGAGGAAATGTGTGTATAAAATCATTGCAGTTCCAGCAGGGATACAGATTATGCTCGGCTCCTTGGTTAATTAATACAAATCTCTCTCTCCGTCTCTCTTCACCTCAATATTTCATAGCCTCCAAAGGATAATTACTAAGTAATGCACCACTGTCATTGTGCCATGCTCTGAAAATAAAGCACGAGTGTGAGCACATCAGAGCAAATTTATGGTGGCTTGATATTTTCCATGGGTCACATGTTCAATTTACACTCAATCAAAGCTGAATAAAAAAAAAACATAAAATAAACTAATCAATCTGCCGTAGATTCAAGATTCAAGAGTTTTATTGTCATATGTACAGCAAAACAGACAGTTACACTGTACAATGAAATTCTTACTTTGCTGCTCCTCCATTCACCAATAGATAAGATAACAAATAAAATAAATAAAAAATATATATACAAAATATACAAACTAAAGACAAAATAAATAATAAATAACGTTGGCTTCCGGAGGAACACACAAAGACGTCTGCCACGGTGGGCGCCATCTTAGTATTGCTCCAACAAAGCCCTCATGTATTTGTAGCTACTGCTTTATCCAGTACAACATTGGCATAATCATATTTGGTATGACCACTGTGTCACCCTCCTGAAAAATATCACTGGTAAATAATTATTGTCATAGTAAGTACCATAAAACTCGCCCATTCATTAGGGGTGTGTTTAAAAAAATTGATTTTTCGATTCAAATCGATATTCATTTGAATAATCCTTTATCGATTCATAAAACCCGAGATCGACCTTTAAAGTTAGCATTCCACACATTTTGGCTACATTTTGGATTCAGAAACCATGACGGTATATAAACACTAATGTTTTTAGTAATGGTAAGTTAAGTGTTCCTTGTACAATTACCACATTAGTTCTCTAAAAATCTATTTTCATATTCAAACAAAACATATTATTGTAACTGAAATATCCCTAAATGAATCAATATTGAATTGGAAATCGAATTGAATTGGGACCTTGTGAATTGGGATCGATCCGGGAAATGAGTGGCGATACCCAGCCCTACCATTCAGGCAACTGCTTGGGCTGCTGAGACTGAATGTTTTAGTCAAGAGAGGTGGAGAGGAGCCGTGTCTTTTTAAATCACACAGTCTCAAACGGAAAACAGCTGCTGCTGTGACCGAAGGGGTGACCATGGTTTAGATTCTATAAACCCGAGTTTTTTTTAAGCCGCCCAAAAGTGGCTTTATTCTCACGTATATGTTAAACTCATCTGTATCAGCCCAGTGCAGTTTCTCTCTGCTGTGGACATCCGGCACACTGCCATCTATTCTCAGAGACGAATGCAGTGGAGAGCATGCTAGCTATCAATCCAGAGCAGCAGGGAAAGCTATTTTGACTGCACCGGGTTACTAAAACTGACACTAACGCCTCGAAATAGAGCTCTAATGTAGACAGAGCTTGACAGCCCGACCTCTGACTACTGCCAAGATATCACTGCATCTTTGACAGGAAAGGACTGTTTGACTGTCATGAAAATGGACAACCATAAACGGCTGCTCTTGCATGACAGGCGAGCAGCTACTGTGGACTCGCTATTGTTTAGCTTTACAGACAAAACTGTGTTTTCCGTGGGCTGATAAAAAACTGAAGCACCTGCACTGATTAAATTAAAGTAGTAAATTAAAGTAGCAGATATTCACAAATATTGTTGCTTTTGAACAGTTTATTGAACACTTATTGCAACTCTGATGTGTGACTGAAAATATAACTAATACTATTAATACTGATGATGCTGATCATGTTTAAAATGGTTTCAATCATGTAGCATCTTGCATTAATCATACTGGAGTGATGCATGTGTACTGAGGGCCGACGTTAATACAAGACGTTTGCTATTAAATATACATCCTATTCTACCTAATCTTGGAAGTACACAACACTTTTTTTTAAACTGTCTGATTAATTTTGGTGTGAACTACTAGATTGAAATTACCGATATTTTTCCTAAAAAAAAAAAATTATTATCCCATCTTTACCCATATTCATTAATGGTCAAGACCCCAATAGGACCACCACAGAGCAGGTACTCTTAGGGAGGGGGATCATTCTCAGAATTCGGGTGACGCTGACATGGTGTTGTGTGTTAGTGTGTGTTGTGCTGGTTTGAGTAGATCAGACACAGCAGTGCTGCTGGAGTTTTTAAACAGCTCAGTGTCACTGCTGGACTGAGAATAGTCTACCAACCAAACATATCCAGCTAACAGCGTACAGTCTTTTTCTGGGGCCACCAGTTAGGGCTGTGACGGTATTGATTTTCTCTTCCTGCTGTGAAAAAGCAACATATCCCCATGGCCCCAACAACCTCACCCTCCGCCTCTCCTTCAGAATCTGCGCATCATGCAGTCATATTGGGTACTACTATCTTCCTTCATGGCAAACAGCACAACAGAGAGTCTCACAGTGACAGTTTAGTTTAATGTAATTAACATGCTTGTTGTTGGCGTAGTATAATAATAAGAATTTATACTACATGTTTTTAATTCTCAAGTCTGGAGCAATAAGATATTGACCCTCAGAGACAGAACTGTTGGATTTCTTAGCATTTCGTCATTACTATGTTTAGTTGTAGCCACAGCAAGACCACAGAAAGCCAAAGTAGACAACATGACGTCTCTACACAGAGATAGATAGATAGACAGTCTTAATAGCTAATGTTACAGTCAGGTCTTCTTCAGCTCACTAACAGAGAGCTGTTAGCAAAGTACTAATCAAGGCTACAAAAAAAAAATGATACACACACAAATAAAATCTTGTGGTGATGATGGATGAGCTCAAGCCCACAGAAGGCATCACATGACTGCGGTAATGCAGTCACTATTACAGCCCTACCACTGATGAAGGACTAGAGGATAACCAGCACATACTCTGCAGCAACAGATGAGCCATCATCTCTGACATGACATCTACGCAGTAAACTAACAAGGTTGGTGTGTATAATAGAGTGGACAGTGAGTATCAGCACTGTGCCAATAAGTGCAATACAGTATCAGTGTAAGACTAGTGCAGATCAATCAGACTTCTCCTTTTATTTCGTTTTGTGTACAAATAGATCGGTTGCATAAAACAGTTGGTCCACATACAAACTGCAGGTCTCAGTCCACTTTCAAATGAGCACTTTTTGAAATGAATTCTGCTTCTATTCGCTAATAGGGAAAACATATTTTTAAGATGGCCTGCACCAAGAGTTGGCAGAAGTACACAGGTTCCTTACTTTAGTAAAATACTAGCAATATAACAAAAATACTTAAATAACAGTAGAAGTAAAATTTTTTTAGTAGAAGTATTAAAGTAAATATTACTGACACCAGTGCTGCCATCACTGTACACATTCCAACACTGCTACATTGACACAAAACTACAACAACTGATAAGGAAGCTGGATTCAAATAAATACTATTACTATCACTATTACTATTGAAGTTGTCAGCTGAACACAGACACAAGTTAGGAGACTGGTAATTTATAGATTGTATATCTCTGGTTTCTCGACATTTGCAAGGAAAACTAAGGCTCACTAGAAAAGGCATTTCATGCTCTACTGACCTGAGTTTGGCTTTGTTTTAACCTTTATTTGCAGATTTTAAACATCAGATATTTAATGTGGTTATCTCCAGTTTTCCAACAACTACAATAAGTAGTTCATTTGTCATTGGGGAGGGGGCATAACGCCCCATAATCCTGTAAAGTTTGAAGCTTCAGTGCTTTAAATATCTTGGACAGAACAGCATCTCAACAAGGCAGCCTAAGGTGGATTTAATCATGATGTCATCAGTGATTATTTAATGTTAATGTTAATGTTAATCCCTTAATTATATAACTGTCAAGTTGCAACCAATTTTTTTCTTGGGATCTACTACGATACATTTACATGCTACAATCTTCATTTTCATATTTTTCTCATTATGTACACCTGTATTTACCCCTGGAGTGTCTGAAACACTCCATTAGAGCTCCTGTGTCTTTGAGCCCCGCCTTCTGATGAGCCCAGTGTGCTTTGATTGATGGGGTTACAATGGTAATGTGGTACCAACTCTAACAAAAATATCTCTGTATACATAATAATTACTAAAAGCAGGATTTACAGTTGTAGTTGGTTAAGGTGACCTAACTATTACGTATCCAAACAAAGATTAAAATGTATAGGGTCATATCAGTCAGTCAATGTCTGCCTGTTAGTCAAGCAGGGTGTACACCATGTCTTTTTATTATGAGAGCCCAACAATAGATGATACGGCAAAAAGGCTGTATTACACAATAAGTTTTGGCTACGAATAAGAACTCAAACTCCCAGACCTCCCTCTGTTATCACGTAATAGAAACATAGATAAACTTAATGAACCTGCTTGTTGCTTTTATATGTAGAGAAAACTCAAATCACTAATTAATATGGAGTTGGGGAAAAGCTAATATCACAGTGGGAACTGGAGAAGTATAGTACTACAAACTGGCAGCTGACTTGAAATTGTAAAGAGCCTGACAACATCTGGACATCCAAACATTATAAACACATTATTTGCTTGTATTTTACATGCACCTTCTCTGTGTCTGCGCATGCATGCCTTTTCGCCTTTGTCCTATACTCTTCTGGCTCTCTGTTTGAACTACTCGTTGAATACATCAGCATCCTGCTACAAATCCACTCCCCAACACTGCTGTGGCTATTTTTACAACAGCGTTGGTTCTGCAATATCAATTTGAGTCGAGTCTGGTCCTGAAATTCAGGTAGAACGAGCTGATGGATGTGATCCAACTTTGCAGGCTAGACGTGAGCATCTCAGAGAGTAAAGTGCTTTATTGTTTTTTAGATTTGACTTTTTTAACTCCCAAGCCTACTATTAGGCGAGCAATTAGGATTTCACATACGACTGTAGGTAATTTGTGGCAATAATGTAGGGAAAAGTGGAAGAATCTGAGTGAGTGCTTGCATTCCCAGCAAAATCAACTCCCACATGAGTAATCTGGTGCGCTAAAGCCACTGTGAAATGAAACCAAATGAAAAACACATGATGTCCCAAAAACTTAAAATCTAGTGTAAACAAATTGGGTGTGAAAACAGTCTAAGATGTTATTTCAACCTTAAGTACTACTGTGCTTATCAGGATGATTACTAGACCGAGTCTATGACTTATTTATGAACTACTCAAAGCAAATCCATGTTTTTTTTACCAGCCAAATAGGCTGCACAAGGACTGTAGAAGCAATGTTTCACTTATTTTGCATGAATACTTACAGGGGCATGGGACTCCTCGAAGGACACGATGCTCAATGGGATCTTGCAGCGCCCAAATTCTTGAGATTCCACTTTTATCAGTCTGTGTTTCGGAGACACAATCTTGACCTCCACGCCGTTGGGCAGAACCGTCCCAAATGCAGGGAATGGATCAGCAGTCCCCTGACCGTTCTGAGCCCTGTTCTCTGAGGGTTCGTAAGGGTCTTCAAAGTCCAGTTCTTTCTGGGCACGGTAGGCCCGGAGTATCTCGCTCTCTGTGTAGTCTGGCTTGGGTGGCTGCGGAGGTCCTTTCCTGCTGCCAAAACTCAGGTAGTCTTTCAACCACTTTGCCATGGGTCTGTACAGAGAGAAACAGGCTTGAGGAAACAGTCTGGGAAAAACATATATTTACACAGTTTTCGTCCCCTTACCCTAAATGTATTAATGAATGAATTTCTTAAATGAATTAAGAAATGTTAGGAGTCTGCTTCTTTGTTGAATTTTCCATCCCACTTTTAAACACGGTGCACCAGTTAATTTCTGGTGCCAACACATTTTCCATTACACATTACAATTTTCCATTACACATTACAATTTTCCATTCCAGTGCACAGAATAGCAGTACTACATTTTCTACTATTTTTATTCAGCATTTTACATGCTATGCTGCACTAAGTCCAAATAAACAGGTCTAAAATTACTATTTTCACAATGATCCATGCAGTTGGCCAGTGCTCTTTAACGGTGCCATGGAATAGAATAAGTGTCACCAGTATTGTGGCACTAGCAGGAGCCCTGGCCAATAATTTCAAATTAAACATTAACTGCCCAGCGGCTCTGCAAAGAACAGACTTTGACCAGTTAGGCACATTTTTATGCTGTTGCTTTGTTGTCATCGTTTCACTGGACACAGTTTATGATTTTGGAATCTGACCGTTTTACCACTTTTGTTTATAAATGTGGAATTTGTATTTGCAGGAGTTCACTGTATGCCAGTTCTATTAAACTTTTCCAGCGTAAATCCATTTTCCTATTCCATGGCACCTTTAAAAAGCACTGGCCAACAGGATGTTTCATTACAAACACAATAAAGTCCAGCACAGTATGTAAAATGCTGAAGATAAATTGCTGTAATTGTGGTACTCATATTTTTTTGTCTGTTCCAACTTATCATGTGCAAGGGAATTCATATTGTACACATATGTAAATCACAAACATTTCTTTAGCCAATTGCTTTGTGGGGTTATATGTTTGTGGGTGTGACTCACACAGATAACACACTGACTTAAGACTCATTTTTTGTCCTCTCTGCAAAATAGCTGTGCAATGGATCATTACAGCGCGGCTAAATGTGGGCTATAAAGTGCACAATTTCTTGGCAAGTTGGCATTTATTAGGAATAGATACCTTTAATACGCCCAGTTCATCGATGCCTTAGAACATCTAACACTGTCTGTACGTTGCTGCCTAGAAAACAGAGAAAGAAAAACTTTCACTATAACTTGCATGGACTTGGCTCCATACAGGACACCGCCTCCCAGCCCGACCTGCCCAAACCTTCCTGACTGTTTCACATGTCGCCTTCGGGGATTTAATTTATTATTTATTTACTGACACACTGCTTTATTCCTAAACGCACAGTTTATTTTATTCAGAAACGACCACTAACATGTATGACCCAGCTCCCAGAAAGTTTCCTGTGTCCACTTGTATTCATACTGCTAGCCAGCTAGGCTAGCTGGACAAGACCCGTCCCAGCAATAATTCCTGGTTATAACAGACCAACATGTTTCCCCAAATCTTTAACCCGCAGTGAAGGTTTATTTTCCTTCACTTTGCAACTTCGCTCGCTTTTAATTCACGTTATCGTGTTAACGGGGCTGTTACACCATTCTCCCAGACCGTGCTAGCTAACTAGCAACAAGCTAGCCAAGACATTTATCGTTACAAATAACAAAAAGCGGGATTTTTTCAAACGAGGAAAACCGTTCAAATAGGAGAAGGACGAGTGCAGGAAATTATTCGGGGACGAATTTCTGTCAGCAAATTTTCATTCAAGCAGTCGACGGCGAACTCAGCTATAACCTGCCATTGTAATAGCAAAGCCCATCAACCCCATCACCAAAATTCCCAAAACGCCAGCACTTCATCTCCGCTAATGTTAACTTATCCATATCGCTCCACTCACCTTCCAGTGACTCGACGAGGAAAAGCTGAAAGCAGCTAAAAATAAGCCACTTGTGAATGAACTCTGGTGTCCATCTCTCCGCTCGCAGTGCGCCTTTGGCTGCCTAATCCAAATGTGGAGTAAGAGATGGCAGCCAGCTGGTTAAACTCCACTCGGCTGTTGAGTTGTAGGAAAGCCTACAGGCTACTTCTCTCTCCTTTGTTCTGCGTGGAAATGTCATCCAACACAACGCGTCGCCCTATTTTCCACCTTCAGCTTCAACCTGTAATATTATGGTGTTACTACAGACAGGTGTTTTTAGCATTTAGTTCAAAGTTTCTTGGTATCAGATATTTAGTTGAAGTAAAAATGTTGTGACCCATATTTTAAGCATCCACTGCACACGCTTTGAAGATGCTCACAGGTCTTTAACAAAATGTATAGTAAAAGTACTCATTAACATAACTGTATTATTAATTATACATATTAAATGCACTTTAAATTGAATATGGCGGACTGGGATGTACTGTGCTTTCTGTTTTACTTTTGTGTGCTGTAGCTTTGTGCACATGTAATCTGTGTAAAGTTATAAACTCTGAAGTACATGCTGAAAAGAGAAATGCTTTCCCACTTTGCTGCCAAACCAGTTTGAATTTCAGCCCTTTTCTTAGTTACAAGGTGACATCATCTTGTAACACCATCCTTATTGCCCGCCTACCAGCAAGCTTGCCACTCCCTTACACTCCCTGAAAACTTACCACTTTGAAACGTCCTGCTCCAGTCTTGCCTGCGAAGGTGGATCAGGCCTATCAGCTTGTTCTACCTGACTTTCAAGATCGGAGTCTGGCTCAAACTAATGCAAGACCACTGTTAGACTAGTCGCAGCTGTGTGGGAGCTGAAGTTATGGAAGTTGTAACGAGATGGTGGCTGACCAATCAGAACAGAGCAAAGCTTACAAAACAAAGGAACGATTTGAAGGTGAACAGCCTGAGAAAAACATTGTTTTTTTTTAGAAACTGGAGCATGTATATCCCAGAAAGACCCTAGAAATACAATTATGAACACATACAATAGCGGAGTTGAAAAACCAGACAGCTTGTTAAGCATCTGTAGATCATCCATCAAACTGAAGTTGGACCAGTATTATTAATAATATTAGCAAAATATTTAATTTGGAAAAAAAAATATGGCATGCAAAGTTTCAGGTCTTACTATAAATTCATAGCTTTTTCCAATTTCACTTTTATTTATGAACACTGAACTCGCACATGTTAATACTTTTCAATGCATTCATGAGGTGTTATTAGCACCTTATAATTCCAAGCATGCATAATGATGCTAATTAGTTATAATGACATACAACATAAGTGACATACGTACCATACTTTATAAAGAAAGATGATACAACTCAAGCCAGATTACCACAACTTGTAATACATGTAGACACTAATGGTGCAACGCCCTTGGCTTTATATTATTTTGCCAGGCTGACAGGCTTTAAGTGAAGAGAGTTTTTTGTAATGTTTAAGAATCTTCATTTCAGTACATTCAGAGTACGTACAGGTATTATAGTGCATTATGAAAACTAAACAAAAGAATGTAACAAAGCACTGTGACTTTAGAGCGTTATGCATGTAATTATAACTATTTGTAAGTAATTCTGAAAGCTTACACCAGCCATTGCAAGGTAATGTGTATGCCATATAACACCTTGTGAATGCATTAGAGAGCATTATAAATACTGGATTCATAAGAAGTGTTACCAGTATACTGATACTAAAAAAATATTTTTTTGGTTTAGAAAATGTAACTGCTCAGATTACTGTTTATAAGAAAGGTATTAAAATGGTATTACTAGGTATTACTAGTGGCAAGTCAAGTATCTGGGGGGGAAAAAAACAAAACAACAAAAACCATATAATGCCTCACACTTCTGTGAGCTGTTTTCTGGACATACTCTTTGTAGTGTTAAGAGAATGTAATTACTAGCACTAGTCGAGGTCTAGTCTCGATCTCTGATAAGCCAGCCTATAATGAAGCCTAATGTAAACAGAGTCAAGTGCACACTCCAGTCGCTGTGCTTCCCTGTGGTTGACACCACCCTCCGACACTGCAGACTGAATCAATACAAGTCAGGGTGGATTACAGACTTATGCACTACAATGACAGGCTTATCCATCTGGCAACTGAAGCAATATAAAAGACAAACTAACCACAGATAAAGCTGTAAGTTATAGGACACACCAAAAAGTAGACAAACTGTGGTGTGGTTCCTAAAATTACACAAAAGTCAGTCAATCAGATTTAAAAAGGTTTTATAGAAGTGAAAACTACACAAACGCTATATAATCACATCCAAAAATGACATTATTCACACTTATCAGGAAACATATTTTTACTTCAATTATAATAAATCAATAAGCCTGAATTTATATAATAACTAAGAGTGATTATTTAGACAAAAATAGTCATGTTCAATTGAAATATCCAACAGTCAAAACAGGTGGGCCATTTAAAAACACATGTCCTGAAGTCCCTTCAACTTCAGAATGTCCTTATCTTGTGTTCTGTGTATTTAACACCACATATATTGTCCCTATCAGCACTAACAGAGGAGGAACCTAGTCAGAGTTGCTGTCATCGCTGTCCGAGTATGCCCCCAGCAGGCTGAGAGAGGAACCGTTCTGAGCTGGAACTGTTGGTCTGCTGCTGGCAGTAGCTGTTACACATGTCTCAGTAGGTTTGGAAGCAACTGCATCTATAAAATAAAAGAAAGATAATTTATCACATGCATCATTTTAAGATGACATTAAGATTTCTCTGTAAATTTGATATCTTTGATATCTAAGCCAAATATGAGCAATTTACAATAAGAATATCTGATAATCTTCCTGATATTGCAGAAACCTGACCTTGGGCTTATTTTTTGGCATAATTTTGTTAAGATATAAACAAAGTCACTGGGGTGGACTAAAGAGGAATTCTTATTTCTAAAGAAATATAAAATAAAGAGAGTAACAACTGTTCACAGTGGTGGTGTACAGAACCAGATGTCTAAAGAGTTTAACGCCTCACAGAAAATATTCACAACTATTAATAGGTTGCCTGATACCCGAGCCATTGTTTAGAGAAGATTTGTGGCCTCACGAGTGATATTTTTAAGTACATTCATGGTAGAGGTGTTAATGGCAGAGTGCATTACTATTACATTAGTTCATGGCATTAACATTACAACTCAGAAGATATAAAAATAGAGAAGAGCTTTAACAGCGATTACTATTTATTTATTTATTGTGCTGTTGTAAAATAATAACGGTGCCTTGATTTCAACAATAAAATGTTTGACATCCATGCGCATCTGCCACTCAGAGGGCAACAATGGGTTTGCCTCAACAATGCGCATCCACAAATGCATCCACAGTGGGGCTTTTGCAGGAGCACTGAATGATTTTATGATGATATTTGCATCGACTGTCTACGACCATGAGAAAGACAGGTATGAGAATTTGAAATAGGCATCATCGTCATTCAGTCTACCTAAGAGTTATATCTGATTTACTGAGAAGTTTTAATCAACAAACTGAATTTAATAAAAAATGTTAATTAATAGCACTGTAAACATCTCATTTCACACACATTTCATATGGTTGTATGCAAACATAAGGGTGCCTCTGTTTAAGTGACATGTTTTGCTAGATGTGTGAAAATAAGTAATATTTATTTTAAAAAAATAAAACAAATGCCCTGTGGAAAAACTATGTATTATGTAAGCAACACATTATATAATATTTATATATGTTTTTACCTGTTTTTCTGTTAAACTTATAAATTGTGCACAAAATATTTTTTAATAGTTTGTTTTCTGAAGAGAACATGTTAACTGGCTGTCACTTAGAAAGTCTACAAACCATGTCATTTGACTGCGGGTGTTCATATTTTGCTTACTTGCATGTGATTGTATATGTTAATCCATGTTTTTGGCAGTGGTAGAAACTAAATTTGACTATGACATCTATGACTACACTTTCACCAGTGTAATAGTTCTGAGAGCTTATGTTCATGTACCTGTCTGGCTTCCAGCTGCAGGCTGCTGTGCTGTATTTGTGGCAGCAGGTTTCTTCCTCACTACCAATGACCCCAGTGCACTTTTGCCTCCCAACCCTCCTACACTCCTTTCCCAGCTCTCCACTTTCTGCCGTTTTACTCCAGTGGACGAGGGAACCTGTAAAAGAAGAGGGGGTGGGGGTTGTATATGAAGCCAGCACATGAAATCATAATAAACAAACACAAGCAAAAACTTTTTTCTGTGCTACTGTTCACACCTATAGTACTACCAGTCACATATGAACTAATCTAGATGAGCTATTGTAAAATAAGCCACTAGGATAGACAGATACTTTATTGATCCCAGAGGGAAATTCAAGATCTCTGCATTTTACCCATCCATGCAGTAAAACACTCACACAGACAGACACACACAAGTGAACAGACACACTAGGGGACAGTGAGCACACATTTCGGAGCAGTGGGCAGCCCTACCCCAGCACCAGGGGTGCAGTTAGGGGTTAGGTGCCTTGTTCAAGGGCACTTAAGTCCTGTCGGTTGATGGGATCGAACCATCAACCTTCCAGTCACAAGACTGGTTCCCTAACCTCCAGCCCACAACTGCCACTGTCTTGATTTAATAACAGTACCTGCCACCAGGCCACTGAATACTGTACTTTGTGTTTACAGGTATGTATGTCTTTATGAGTGTGACAATGAAAAAGTTCAGGAATAGATGTCTATGTGACTGGCCAAGTTATTGTCTACCTAGACAAGTTCTCTCTACTGTGTTTCAGGAAAACACCACAACCTAAAGTAAAAATAAATACATTTTATAATAACAATCTTTTTCACTTAGATACTAAGAATAAACAGAGTATTTTCTATTCACAAGACTATGCAGATATGTCTGTTTCAGTATATATACATATATACAGTCATGAAAATATGTATAACAAGCAGGTGGTCCATTGTGTTGCCTGTCTTAGTTATTTTATCTGGCACTTTTGTCAGTACTGTTAAATATGTAAATGTTGATCTGTTTCCGAGCCGTTTTGCTGTTTTTATATGCTTTGGTGCGACACTAACAGTGAACTGATGTGTTTATGACAGAAGGAACCATAATCATTGGCAAAGAAGATAAACAAATGCTAAAAACAAAAACCTGAGCCAGACTCAAGACATTTATGCAAATTTCAATCACTGAAACAACCACAGTGTTTTTCATATACACATTTTTCTGACTGTATTTCAGTGAGGTTTAATCACTGCAAAAGCGATTCTATGAATTTGCATGCATTACGATATTTAAGTTGTGAGTGTTTCCTCCTCCATCTCATAAAGCTTCTTGTCAAAACACTTCAGTGTTCTCATGTTGGTAAATATTAGATGATTAGATTAGTCTTTTTTTTTAAGGGGTCAAAATATACTTAAGCTGGTTTCCATATATCTGAGCACACTGCCAAACGTAGCCTATGAGTGGAAAACACTGCTTTATGTGCAAATGTACTTCGCAAATAAACTCAGATTCAATTTCCATTTCTTAACCATTTAACTCTTTGTGCAAAATCAACACTGGTCAAAAAACAATGGAACTGAGAGAAGACAAAAGAGTGTGTCAGGGCGTCAGCCACTTCTGTGTACCTTTGGGTCTGTGCCTGTGGTCAGGATGTCTGTGGGTCTTTCAGCAGAGTGTTTCTTCTGCTGCTCTTTTTCATTCCCTTCTTCCTGATCAGAGTCTGAATCAGAGTCCCTCAGCCTCTTCACCAGAGCTCTGTCCAGCATCTCTCTGAAGAGAAAGACAGAACACAGGAATCAATGTATGGATGCTTTTGAGATCAAAGTATCTATGGAGGAGTGGAATAAAGATGTTCTGGATGCCCTTTTTGTTATAGTAGGCTGGTCTTGTCAAGCAACTTCAGCAGCAAAAACAAGCAACAGATTAAACCCAAACCCTGTTAATAGTTCTAATTTTGAAGGCAGCCATGAGAACTTGCTTTTAATGCATTTTTGTATGCATTTACATTCTTGCTTAAATATGAATAAAGTTAAAAAGCAATGTTCTGAATGATTTTTTTTTTAATCAGGCAATGACTTATCGCTGAAGCAGTATTAAAAACCAAACAAACAAAAACACAGACGAAGGGAATGCTTTAAAACAGGAAACTTTAAAATCCAACCATAAAAATCTGTGACAAAGCCAAACAAAGCCGATCACATGATCAGAGACTGGTCTACATCAAGCCTAAGGGTTCACTGAGCAGCAAAGACATCAAGTGCAACTATGTCTGTGATAGCTTTCATCATTCTTAAAGACTTAACAACATGGAGAAACAACACTGCAACATACTCACTTGTACAGAATTCAATGGCAATCATACAGTAATGTGCAAAAGCCTTACGCAATAACAAAAACAGTGTATTACTATTTATCTCAGCAGTAAGTTTATTTTATTTTTGAAAGAAGTACTGCATAATACGGTAATAAAAGCCAATATAAGTAACGCAAAGCCTACCAAAAATATTTTACACTTTGGATTTGGCAGATCCACAGCATTACCTCTACCACTTTTTATAGAGGTAGATAAATCAGAGCTGGGAGATGGTAAAAGTATAAAATCACAATAATTCAAGATGTTTTCACAAAACACTGTAATTTTTTCTGACATACGATGAGTTGGAACAGATCAAATAAGGCCACATTTCAAATGACAATGATTTAAATTCAACATTTCACATTCTGGTCTGCTGTGTGGTAGGCAGCAGTATTTTCACCAAACCAAATTCATTAAAAACAACAAGAGAACATTGCGCTCTACTCTGCACATACTTAGTCTCTCTCTCATCCTCCTCCTGTTCTTTCTCCCTTTGTCTCTTCTCCAGCTCCTTGTACTGGTCCAGCATAGACTCAAAGTCCACCTGAGCCTGCCGCTGGTTCAGCTCCTTTAGCTCCTGCAGGTTCTCCAGGACCTCCATCTCCATCTTAGAATCTCGTGTGCGGTTCTCCAGAACCTTGGAGAGCAGCAGAGCATTTTGTTAAATGAACTGAATCCTGAATGATTTAGCTAAGGAAGATGTACTGGTAGTTGGCAAAAAAATAAAAAATAAATAAATAAAAGTAATACGGCACATTACCTTCATGGGATTATTCAGCTCCTCCTCCTCTCTCTCCCTTTGGATTTTCTTTTCCTCTTCCTCGATCAGTTTCTCAGCCTGAAAGTTTCGTGTTGCACCATGCTCCATAGCATAGTCGGTGTTCTCTGGATCTGTCTATTTGGGGGGAAGAAAAATATGAATAAAATAATGATCACAACAAGCACTGCACGACCAGTTACCGAAGTTGCCCAATTCACTAAACTTGTCATAAAGATATTATAAAAAACGTTAGAGCAAGAACAACATCTAAGACACAGTGAGGGCTGAGTGCATCAGGTCTTTGTTATATGACAACTGTCAACATTTTTGATGTCCAGGAGTCAAAATTGTCCTGACGATTAGAAACATCCTTCTCTTACCTTGAATGTGATTTCTGCCAGACATCTTGTGCATTTTATATAGAAGCGGAAGATGGGCAGCCCCATATATTGCTCGTTCTGTACTGTCTCCTTCCTTGCGTTGAACTTCTTCCCTTTGTATATATACTCTCCACACGTTTTACACCTGAAATGAAAGTCATTTGAATTTACGGCACTTACACACGTCGATACCTTCTTTTAAAATCGCTGGATTAAAGCATTAGTATTTCAAGTGACAGGTTCAGCAACTGGCTGACTACAATGGATTTCAGACTAAGGTACTTGAGCAGTCTGGTGTAAGCATGTAAGGTCTGGTGGAAATGTGTAATTGTATGCAGGGTGTTTTGTTACGGATGACCAAGAATATGTTGAATAAGTAAAAACATGGTCAAGGATGTGTTTCTCGAGAATGTGCGTTGAAGTGTGTAGAACTGTCATCACATCTTCATCACTATAATGCTTATTTGAGATCTAAACATCAACCCTGACCTTCTTTTTGAGCCTCTGTGTGTGATAATATATAAGGACCAAGTATGATGTGGTCCATATAACTTCAAATTTCACGCACACCATGTTTGAGTCAATTTAAAAAACCTTAGATTCTGATATCCAGCTCTATACAACAAGTTCAATAAATAAATGAATTAACACATAAAACAGTCTTACCTCATGTTGAACGGAGCCATCAATCTGACCACATACTGCCGGTCTTTGGGGAGTTTGAGTTTGGGGATTTTAGATGGATCAAAATCTGGGGGGTAGTATTTCTACAAAAACAGAAACATACACAGATAGCACTGAGAGTTTAAAAGTGTATTTCACAACAGACATGTTTGTATGTTTCAAACATAATATCTATATAACAGAATACTGATAAAAATAGAAGGTGCCCATTTCCAGCATCTTAATTCAAGAGGAACAGTTAGATAAACGAGCAGTTGTGAATTAAAATCCGAGATCTGCACTGAAACTGCTACTCCTACCACTAAATATATTCATATCACAACTTTACAAGACTGTAGCATAGCCAAAGTTATATTTTATCCTGTATAACCTTCTTATAGCACTTAATAATCTTTAATACTTGAGTAATCTTTGATACTTGTGTAGTATTCTACAGTCAACTACAGTAACTGCTTACTCTGCTGCACCATTTAAGGTGGAAAGGAAAATTCGAATAAGAGGCTAACTTCAGAAAGCAAGCCGTTGAGCCTTTCCAGCAAAATAATAACCACTCTGTGTTAAATGGTTAACGTTATATTGTGTTATTATAGAACAACAACCTTAAATATGTGTCTAAAATTAACCAAAACATATCTATTTACACACGTATAGGGACAAGCTAACATGCTAACTTAGACTTAGACAACAAACTGGCGAAGGATTCCTTTCGGGTTATCAGCCACAGTGAATAACATCGTCAGGTCATCAGGAAAACGAGTATTAAAACCACTTACATTTAAGACTTTTCTCTCCGACATGTTTGTTTCTGATTAAAACAAAAACTCAGAACCACGAACTACGGATATAAACCCTTCTTCAGTCTTACTCGTTTGCAGACTGCTGGGATTGGGTCTTCACTGCCACCTATAGGCCGCATAGAGGAATAGCAGCAACGTTCACCGCTATTAGCCCATAGACAGCCAGCAGAGGGCGTGACTGCATCACTTCTTAATGCTTAATTCCTAATGCACATTTTCCATGTAGGTATATAGACAAGGTACTATAGAGGGTTATGATAAATTCAGAGAAATAACAATTTGTGTTTCTAATAGACTGAAGGAGATTGCAGCATCACAGTATTATACATATATTAAACAGAAATAAATAAATATTTCAAAAATGAAATAAACAAATACCAATGACAGACAATAAAAGTGAGACAGTTCTAAGTACATATGTGAAGTATATGCTTGATATATGCAGGAGCAGCCTCTGTAGGTATTGCACTAACAAATAGGCATATTAAGAGACAGAGATATGTCTGTATATAAATAAGTGAGCTGGTACATTAACAAAAGCAGCATAAGTATTATTGCACTAATAGAGATATAAAAGGTATAAAACTATCAACAAATGAAAAGATTATATACTTAGGATATACAGTGACAGCAAAGGTCTGTCTAGAGAGCAGAAATAAAGTGAAATTAGAAGGACTATATTTATGAGGAGGACACCAATTAAATCCTTCATTTGGGAGAAGTGGTATATGCGCTATGACTGTCTGAGCTAAACTGTTTTGCTGTATATATTGGTGGTGGTGGTGGGAGGGAAGGTGAAACATGATTGTATCAGTTAGTATCAGTTATACCTGGTACATGGTGATGAAAAAGTTTTTATCTTTTATATGATACGATATATTGCACTTGATATGACATAAACTAACACACTTAGGAAAAGTAAAATGTACTCTTTACCCCATATGTATTCAATCAGCCAAGACAATTTTGGTGTCCAAAATTAGCTTCTTTGATTTTACACTGCAGCTACAAGGCTAACGTAACTAAAAAGTAACGGGTGTCTATATTCTATTGACAGAGATTTCCATGAAATTAGCCTTAGAGCTGCAGTATAAAACTGAAGAACACCCTATAGTCAAGGTATAAGGAGTGTTTCAGGTTTTTTTAAAGGTGAAATTGCAAGAGATAAAGAATGGTAGGAAAGACTAGTCATGGAAAAGTTAATTACAACTGTTTTTAGGTACATAAATCATACATGTGGTTAGCACTGTCGCCTAACAGCAAGACGATCAATGCTCCATTCCCAGTCCAGCCCACTCTGTGTGGAGTGTGCATGTTCTCCCCATGCTTGAGTGTGTTTCCTCCCACAGTCCAAACACATGTTAGGTTGATCGGTCACTTTAAAACTGCCAGTAGGTGTGAGTGTGTTGGCCATGTGATGGACTGGCGACCTGTCCATGGTGTACCCCACCTTCGCCCCAACTAGTAGGTTAAGTTGAAGATAATGGATGGAAGGATGGATGGATGGATGGATGGATAGTTGTGACTGTGTGGACATTATGTACCCTGGGTTGTGGGGAAGATAGGAGGTCTGTGTATCTACTGGTAACAAATGGTGTGTGGTTGGAGGTGACCTGCCCGTTTCCCAGAGATTGCAACTACTAGCTGGATGGCATTTTATTACTGCTACTGGCTTAATACTACTGTTTCCAATGTCTTCTTGTTTACGCTAAAATATGCTATTTATATTAATTTCTTTACTGCTACAGCTGGCAGTTATTGCTTTTTAATATTTTTCCCATATTGTCTACCTCTATGTTAAACAGAAACATTCCTTAAAGAACCATGCACAACAGGTTTTGCCATCTTAAAAATAAACCATTTACTTATATATTATTACCTTCTGTTCATGCTTTAATTAAATAAAGCTTTATGATGTATGTATTAAAAGCAGCCACATCCACAATGATGATGTCACAAAGTATTTAATGATATCTAAACACACTTCAATATGCAAGAAACAGTTATTCATGTTTATCACTCATATTTGTCATCATATTTAAGTGAATCGGTGGAATTGCCCTTATTCACCTTTATCACCTGTTCAGTACATAGAGGTTATAGTTCCAATTTTTTAAAAATGTTGGACTATAATTGTGAGATCACAATCTAACTGTCTGTCTCTGGGCTTCTGTGCGTACATGACATGCACCTTCAGTCTATACAGGGACATATACCATGGAGAAACTCCACCAATGTTTTACAAACATACTGTTTAAGACAAACAAAGTCATTTGGTGTGAATGCTTCATTGTAGAGAAATATACAGAGTCATAATTGTTCACAGTGGTGGTGATGGGAACCAGATGTCCGAAGGGTTTAATGCCTTAAACGTCCCTCACAGAAAGCTGTTACACTGGATGGTTATGAATATGTTGCCTGAGACATTGTTTTACGACAGGTTTGTGATAAGATTTTGGCCTAAAACATCTTATTAAGCTATTTGTGGCGAAGGGATATATGGAGGCTGTTGTAAGGCAACATATTATTTTTTCAGATGTGTTTTTTTTTCAATTAACACTACATATAAAAACTCAGAAGGCATGGGTAGGGTCACTTAGTGGTTTTGGATAGTAAATAAAATAGGTACATTTACGTTGTACTCATAGCAACCCCTGTCACCACCACTGTCAGTGAATGAAAGTCGGTAAGTTTTCTATACTGTTTAAATTTCAAGGTATTAATTAATCCGATTTTTTTTCAATTCATGAAAAATCGGTGGAATTGCCCTTTAATGCCAACAGCATATCATTGCTGTCCGATGAAAACCATGTGTCTCTTCGATTTTAAGTTTTTTTTACATCATTTGAACATGCCAATGACCGTTTACCTTGTGTGAAAATTACATGACTACTGGACCATTAGCAATGCTCTAAAATAACTTTGGAAAAATTCTGGTTCCATTGACTTACATTGAAAGTAAAGAAGGTTTTTGGTCTCTCTTGTAAAGTTGCAATTTTGGAGAGACTTGTTTTTCAATGGACAGGAACGATATAACAGCCAATAGCAGTGTAGTATTGCATTGTTTAGTTTTGGACGCAGCCAGAATCCCATTAAGCAGCATATTAGTAACGTTTCCAGCCATGAAGACCCACCGTGTCCCACTTTACCTGATCGAAGTCACCCCAGCCCACCTGTTCGAACGTAATTACCCTTTCACTGGGCGTTTATTTATTTAATTATTCATTTGTGATTAAGAGTGATGAATAATCACAATAATTAAAACAGCAGCGCGTTTCTCGCTGCGTAATCCGCCTCAGCTCAGCTCAGCTGCTCGCGGGAGGGGACGCGTGCGGACTTTTTTTCTGGGGAAAAAAAAATAATGTCTGCGCTGCAGGAAAAGCGGTCGCACGGAGGGTTTCGTGGTGGTCGCACATTCGCGTTCATGTTAGTAAAATGCTGAAATAAGGACCCGGAGCTCAGATCAAAAGTAGCAGGATGCGTAAAGGGAGCGTCGCGCGGAGCCCCGTTTTCCCGCCTCCTCGCTGTGGAACTGTCTCGTGCGGGTTAGAAGACTAGGCGGGTAACAGGTCGACCGTTAAGAAAATTAAAAAGAAAACAACCCAGACTTTGTTTTCAGTCGTGGTTAAACTCCTTAAGTAGATTGACGGTGCGCTATGGAGCTGCTTTGGATCCTGGAGTTGCCCCGAGGTGCGTCTGCGAACTGAAGTCACCCAGCGAGAGCAAAAAGAGAGGAAGAAACCGGGAAAACGGCTGTGGACGCCATGCTGTGATTAGCAGAGTTCAGGCGTGAGTAAAACAAGCTTCACCTAACTTTTCTCCTCTGCTGGGACGAGAAGCGCAGCCTCCTCCTCAGTGCAGGGTTTTCTGTGGCTAATATGTCTTTGAGAAAGCTAAGTGAACGTCAACAGTAAGTTTTTTCTTTCTTCAGCCAAATATTTCAAATTAGCTTAATCTTCAACGAAGCCTAAATTCCTATCTCTCAGCTTGTAGCTCGAATTTTACTCGTACCACCTTAAATTGTGCGGCACTCACGTTCTGGAGGCTTTAAAGGTGGAACGGGAACATTTGGACGAGAAGCTGGCAAATAGGAACTTCAGCTTCATTGTAGATATATGGCTTATGTGGGTTTGTGGGTTTAAATGTGGATAAAATGATTAAAAAGGAGACTGACTGGTATCGCCAATATAACACTGAACATCCCCAAATCAGGTAGGTGGGCTAGAATTGACAGCAGCTTAAAAAAGTATATGGAATTAGCTAATTGACTCATTTCAATTCCTTAGAAAAATGAAGAAAATACAACCTTTTTTTGCAGATCCTATCACTGAAATCCTTCCATGTCTAGCACAGGGGTGCCCAAACTTACTGTCGTGGTGGGCAGTTTTTCTGGTAGGGCAAGGACAAAAAAACATAAATATAAAGAAGGTAGGTAGCTCTGAAATGTAGTTAAAAAAATTGTAACATTACACAATATGTTGTAAGTAAAGTACACCAGGAAAGCAATGTAATAACTATATAACGTTATATATAGCATGAAAATAGGTTTATTCTCTAAAAGGGTGGAGTTAGGGTATCTTTCTGGTGGGCCAAATCAAACATCCTCCCACTGGGCAACTTCAGCCTACAGGTCACATCTGGGCTGCCCTGGTCTTGTAGAACACTCGTTGGGTCCATCCACAGCTTTAACCAGTTCCCTCTTTAGCACAGTAGAAAGCCTTTTTTACCCTGAGTGTGAGGTGCAGGTGGGTTCAGCTTATGAAGATGTTGTTTGCGTGCTCATGTCTGTCAGAATCTTCCCACTTGTTCTCCTTAAAAATGAGGTTTAGATTTTGTCACCAGTGAGCAAACCTGGATCTGTGTATAGACCTCACTAGCATCTCTAATCCTGTTCCCTCAATAGAGAAGTAGTTTGTTTTCAGTATAGATTATTGTCAGCTCTAAAATAAATGATCATCATTTCAGTTTGCTTCTTTAGTTTTGCAGTGGAACTTTACTAAGGGTGCACAATAACATCAATATCACATCGGTATTGGCAGATATTTTCTATTGGCAGATATCAGACATGTTTAGGGTTTTTTTTACAGCATTTGTTATTATATATTTAGCAAACTCTGGAAAAGCATAATGTTTAGTGATGCTGGCCTACTTTGCTAAAATGCCTGCATGTTATTCATTTTAAGCGCATTTGTAGATGTCAATAAACTCAGTTTTACTGAGTTTATTTAGTTTTAATTTATACAATTTTATGTATAATGTTTAATACATATATTATGTTTTTATGTATTTTATGTGTTTATGTATTTGTGTCCGAATTGGCATTGTGAGATTTGTACATGAAAAGTATAACATATTGGCATCAGTTATTCCATAGCAATGCATCCTTACTGCTAACTGCATACCTAAAGCTCACTGAAAAGCCAATTCCTTTGAATGGCAAAGAACAAGGAAGTGAGTTCATCTAAGTGAACTTTTAACTCTGTAACTGTGAAACTGCTCCTTAGTCAGTATAATACCACTTATTGTCTACGATTGCAAAAACAAACTGGTTAACCAGCTAGTTAGCTAGTTTCCTCTAACACTACATCACAGCAGGACTGCTAGGCCTGCCACAATCATGAAATTCATTCTGTCACAGTCATTTTTGTCCAATTGAATTCCATTTTTTGCCCGTTGTATGTCATTGTCAAAGTGCGGCTCAAAAGCTTCCTAGCTTGTTACTCCCAACTGATGATAGGAATAGTTTAAGCTTAAATAAACAGTTAGTATCACCACTGCCCTCTTAAGTTGTTAGAGCACTAGGAATGTGCATTAGAATTACAGTACTTGGATAACCGCATGAGGTATGACGTTTTCAAATACTAGACTTGTTATTTGGGTGTTTGGTAGAGTTTGGTATTGCTCGCATTTAAACCAGTACCAGTACCTGGAAGATGGAATGGGTGCATAAACCTACGTTCATTGCTAACTAAATGCTGCCAAGGATATGACCCAAAAGGCAGATGTATTGATATATGATCCCCTTACGCAGATGTATTTCTTAAAAATAATGTTCTGCACATCGTCCAGTAAAATAAAACTTTGTGTAAAAGTTTTCATCTGCATCTAACGTGACTGTCTTCGCTAACATCTGAGAAGGCAGCCTCTTTTGGTAATCTTTTTTAGAATAAAACAACATTCCTGTACAGTGCCCTTGAGCAAAGCACCAAACCCCCCAAATGTTTCCCAAGAGCTGTGAATAGGGATGCCCACCACTCTGGGAAAATGTGCTGTGTTGATGGGTGTTTCAGTGCATGGAGGTCAAATTCCTCTGTGTGTGAGCTAAAACCCAAAACTTTACACTCACATCAAAACTCAAACACATCTGATGAAAAGTGTGTGGATGTGTCCATAGCGCACTCAATGGTAGCAACCACTTCAAATGCATGGCACTCAAATTCATCCTCTCATAGACCAGGGCCACAGGCCCAGACCTTTTAGATGTGGGTAAAGATTTTTTTTTTTGCGTAATGGGAATATCCAAGGTTCTTGTGGTAGGAGTTGAATAATTTTTGCTAACCAAGGTATCCCTAGCCGGCGTTTGACAACAAGCCCTATTCTCTGGATAAAGTGACTGCTGGAAACTCAAAGCTGGAAATGTGTGGAACAGAGATCATAGTCATAGTCTTCTCCCGGAGGCACATCGCTGTCCAATAGTGAGAATTCTTAACAGGCTGAGGGGAAACACTGACACCAAGTATATGCCAACAGGCCCAAGATATCCTGAAATGAAAAGATCGTACAATATGGGAGAATGGATTATCCCAGTAGCTTTTCAGCTCATCCATTCATGCAGGGACCACAGGAAGAGACTGCTTAGCATGGTGGGAAGCCTTTTCCGATTGTAAAAAGAGCTTCCCGTTGGGCCAAGTGAGCCTTTCGGCCACCCGTCTGCAGGTCTCGACAAGGTCGAAGACATCCAAAAGAGCAGTGCTAGACAAGTCAGTTGGCCTAGAAATGGTGCATGCCTCCTGCTTCAGATGGGGTCTCCATTGGCGGCAAAAGCAGCGAAAAGACGAACCTGCCTGCAGGTCTGGCTGCAAAATGAGATCCTGGGTGTGATGGACCTAAATGCATGTGAAGCATAGGGGGTGATGACCCTGTGCAGTGACCACCGCGGCACAAGTTGTGAAAAGTCATGATCCATATGTAAAGAGCAATGCTCAACAACAGAACAAGAAGAAATATTGAGTTTGCTATCAGGCATCAACCAGAGAAGTATGAATTCCCCTTTTAAGTCTTGGAGTTTTATCCTTATGCTCTTAGAGACTTTTCCTTGCCACTGATGCACTTGCCTTGCTCACCACAATCTTGAATTATGTCAGTGTGATTTGTAATACAAGTAGAAGAACTATACAAATACATTTAATCAAAATACTTCAACAGATAAACAACTACTGCAATATGGGGAAACTACTCTTTTAGTATAGAGGTTCCCAGTCTCTGGAGACCCATGCTGTACATATTTGTGTTCTTTTATTAGGCACTATTGATTTAATTTATTCCTGCAATAAAACACACCTCATGTGCTGTATCAGATGGGTACAGTTATATGTTCCCCAGGACAGACTTTGGGAAACTGCTTTATTGGTATTTGTATTTGATTATTATATGTAATTTGCAGATGGTTGAGCAGTTACAGTAAGTAAAATACTACAGTTTCAGATAAAAACACTGACAAGTCAGGCATTCTCTACCATAGACCTTAAAACAAAAGCTGTTTATCCCAGCCTGTAAGCTGCCATAGAGGTCATGTTAAGTTGAGTCTGTCAGGAGTGCATGCACCTGTTTGCTGTTCTTTATTTAGCGCAATATAATTTATTACTGTTGCTAAACCAATATGCTTCATGAAATCCACATTGGAGAAAGAAAGAAATTGGAGCTGAACAGACAGTTGAACAGATTAAGGGAAGTAGGGCAAACGTCATATACTGCACTCCTAAAACCACAAAGCCAGAAAGCTTTTGGTAACTGGAGATAAAAGTAAACAAACAAACCAACACACAAAAAGGATTTTGGGATCTTAAAGCTTTAACAGCCATCTTAATTAGGCAGGAGCAGCACTGAGTTAATATTTATTTTATTTGTGCAGTTGCAAGTTGATGATTTCATGAAATTTAGGGTGGACTAAAAATGAGTTCAGAAATTTTATTAACCCCATGAAAGCTAGATGGATTAGTTTAACTGCGAATTAATAAAATGTTAATTACTTGATATCATTACTGTGATAAATTATGACACAATACACAAATGCTTTTCTGAACACATTGTCGAACACTGATCAACTGCATGTATTATTAGAAATAGAGCAAGCTATACAAAAATTGTATTCACAATGTTTATATAGTATTTTTTTATAGCACTACTGGTTTTTTTAAAGTAAATATTGTGACATATTGTGTCTTGTGACAATTTCTTGAAATATATCGATATTTGCCATTTGAAACACTGAGAACGAAGAACTAGGAAAACACAATCTAGAACACTAAGACCTTTGTTGTTCTGAGAGTAACTATGATACGACATGATATGTCAGAGACAATATATCATGAAAGAACTCTCATGTGATTTGACCAAACCAGATAGCTTTAAACTTTTGAAGTGATTATTGTATTCACAGTAGTAAATCTTGCACTTGAGTGCTTGCGGTCCTTACAGAAAAAGTACAGCGTTAGTTGATATAATTAAGTGAATACTTTGAATTACATTTAAGAGAATGTGCCTGTCATTTGGGTCGACAGTGGTGAATAGAAAGCCCTACATTATTGGCCACAGGATTTGTCTGTGTTAATGAGGGTATTAACTAAGAACATCTAATTGTGACATCTATTTAACTAAGCATCTATTTAATTAAGCCTGCAGAATTATAATGTCTAGTATATGATTGTAAAAAAAAATCGCTGTGTGCATATATATATATATATATATATATGTATATATATAGAAAGCTATTGAATAAACAACAACTATACTTTCCATATATACAATATATACACAGTTGAATCATATTATTATGACCATTCTACTTTCGACAGCAACACAAGCTGATGGTAGCAGCGTTATGGTCTGGGGAATGTTGTCACTGCATTCTCTGGGCCCTTCATTCATGTAGAAGGCACTTGGGTATGAATCCATTCTTGCAGATCACCCATTTGTGCGGATTGTCTTCTCAGATGGGATAAACAATGTGTCACATGGCTAGAAATGTCTGACATTCGTTGGAAGAACATGACCAAGGCTTCCAGGTACTAGGCTGGTCCCCTAATTCCCCAGATTTGAGCCTAATTGAGCCTCTTTAGTAACCACCTTGATTGTCATGTTTGCTCTATGGGTCTGCCCCCACTCGCTGTTTAGCAGCTTTGGAATGCACTGCAGTCATCATGGCTCCAGAGACCTGTGTGACCTTATAGACTTTTCCAGGCCTTCTAACTGCTGTGTGCAGTTAGTATATTAGTTAGTGCTCATAATAATGTGACTGTACTGTGTATGATGACATTAAATCACTTACTGAGTTTTCTGTCGGCCCTTTTTTTCAGACTTGGATTAGATTAATCAGTTATTGGAAGTTGCATTAAATGTTCTTCTGCACTTTTACTTGCAATTGCAAATTTTTACCAGAAAATCTCCTTGCATACTCTAGTTAATAAAAGAGTTATGATAAATGGCTGATATTTAATTAATTGTTTCTATATAGTTTATGTAGTTGTTTACATGGTGTCTGTAATTGGCCTTTTTATACATGTGGTTGTTTAGTGTTTAAGATATAGCCCTAGTATACTAATATATCTTGACTTAATTTCATCATCAACTGCATGATAATGTAAATAAGGAAATATGATAAAAATTGCCCATCACATCACAATGAAAATCAGCAAGGCCTACTCCATCACTGTATCATATCAAAGCTGGTTTGGAGTCTCAGTGTATTTCAGGAACAAAGAATGGGGAAATCTCTAGGCACAGTGCCTAGCACATTGACAAGGTCAGTTTTGTACTGAAGTGGTTCCCGATAGACCACTGACATGGTGCAAATATAATCCTCTTGAAAATCCATTTGAATTTGGACTCCTGAGAGTTGACATGGGCTGTAATGGAAGGTGTTTGCCTGCTGAATGTTCAAACAAAACAGGCAGACCTTCAAGTGAGACGTTTTTTTTTAATTAGTAGTTCAATGGAAATGATAAACAAAATTTCTCATGTAGCCAGTCAACCAAGGAGTGTTTGGTGTCTATAATTTGCTTTTTTAGTTTGGTTTTGGATAGTGTACCTAACAAGTAATGGAAGCATGCATCCAACAACTTAGCATCAAATTAGTCTAAATCATTCATCACACATATGATGTTATTACATAAACATTTGTGTTTATTAGTGGTGGAAATCAATTAGTACAATTAGTTCTTACAGCTATTTAGCGACTAATAAATGCTGTTCACTGCAGCACTTTTAAATGCTAACTTGCTCATTGAGTGCACCCGTTACTTGGGAATAACAGAATGCAGTTGCTAACAAGAACACACTTTTTATATGAGTGAGTTTTTTTGTATGCGGTGCTTGGATTGGACATGGTGACTTAGAGATGGCTGTTGTTTTTTAATCTCTTGACCAAGGCCTTTGCTTGGCCTACTTTGTGTGAGACGTTTGGTAAAATTTGGTGATTGGCACTGGTCTCTGGGTGAATGAAAATGGACAGGGACCCTTTTGCATGTGCTTGTTGCAGAATTAATGCAAATTCTGCAAATCAGAGTAGTAGATTTCAACTTGGAACACATTTCGGAGTGCCTTAATTAAGTGCTTTAATCTCATTTCATTCACTTTGTATGTTATACTCATAATGTCTGCCAAAACTGGCATATATTAGGGCAGAAAAAGCTAATTTCCCTACAGTTGAAAAGCTTAAACTTAAGCTACCTAGCAGCTAGCAATTTATGCCATGCTAGGTACCAAATTTTAAGTCAGTGACGACTGCTTAATACTCCTTCCCTAATATCTAAATGTCTTAATCCTAATATCCTAATCAGTTTTAATTGCTGTAAAGGATATTTAGACTATGAAACTAAACTACCTAGTTTTCCCACAAGGCTTTTACCTCTAATGCCTCCGTAGTTGCAGCTGGTACTATTTAGCAAAGTGAGCCTACTATTTTAATTCCGTACCCTTTCCACCACAACCAGAGAGCACATGACACTTGGCACTTAGAAATAATCAAGGTAACTATAAGCATGCAAATGCTTCTGAGGGTCCCTCCTGCTGATCCAGTGTAGAACCAACCATTTGAAAATGCCTGCTATGTAGAATGAATTAATTCTACTTAAATACTGATAGCTGATAGTGGTCAGTATTCTGTTTAGAATTGCAAGATATAGACAGAATATCGGCCAATATTGCTGTATGCCTTTGAAATTGTAATCTAGTTAAATGTATGTCAGCTTTTTTTTTTGAAGTGATTGGTTAGAGGTTTGTTTGCACATATTATCACATCTATATCAGTTGATGCCACAATAAATTTCAAGGAGCAGTGTTTCATTTGCAGCATTTCATTCATTAAAGAATGTTGGTGCACAATGGAAAAAACAACATTACAGATTTTTTTCCTGCAAGACATATAGAAAAAAATTTGCCAGTTGACTTTAACAGCTCTATATGGAAACATAAATAATTCTACAACCCACCAAACACAAAACAGGTGAGTGTTATGACTACTCTTTGTATTAAGGAACCCTTAGATCAGAGTAAAATATTTTATATCAAACTCCACTTGTAGATTAGTCATGGAAAAAAAGAACCGTCAAAATTTTCCTTTTGTATCTAGCAGCAAAAAAGATGTAGCGTGATGTGTTTAATTTAATTTGCTTTATTTGACGTCACACATCCTACAGTGGGCTATTGTGCATGAAATATATTATACAATATATTGTTCAGCCCTAGTACATGGTGTCTTTCACTTTCATGCTCTAGGTTGCATGACCCTCTACTGTGTTAAGAAAAAATTACGCATAATGGAATAAGTTTTTGTTCGAAACAGTGAGTAAAAGAATAGAAAAAGTACAAGTGCAGCTGTTCGCTTTTGGTGATGTTCCTCTTGCTCATACATAACCTATTCTAGGTAATGACTCACCTAGTCTTATGTAACATACTTATTTGATGATTCATCTTCCAATAACTATAGAAAAAAGGTCCAGGATCTCACTTTTATGAAAGTTTTGCAACGTATATAAATATATAAATAAAGAAATTGTGAAAACATGATGTTGATACTGATTTTAATGAGATAATGTTTTACTAATTTTAAAGTTGATGTTCCAAGCTAGTAAAACTAAGAGTAAAAATAAACCCCTGTAAACATGTGCACCTAAGCAGTATTAAGAAATAACTAAAAAAAAAATGTTCTAATGTTCCAGGGGTCCTGGCTTAAATTTGAATTTGGCATGTCAGTTGGCAGGGCCGTCAGACCACCATAAACAAAGACCATCAATCAAGTTAAACAAAACTAAACCAAAAAGAAACCACAACCAACCCAGTCTGATAAAGCAGCAGGTAGCAGGTGTTTTGGTTGTATAGAATAAACAAACAAATAGAAAGAGAAAGAGAGATGCATTTGTTTGTGCTTTCATAGGGATTTAGCTGTACCTTACACATGGTAATTATCCATTCACCACTTTGTGTGCTTGCGCTGTGTTTTAAACCACCCACATTGATAAAAAGATGTTTTCAAGTGTCATCTAATCAGTGGTTAATCCAGTGGGCTAAACACAGGCTTGAATTACCCATTGAACAGTACTTCTTAAACTGTAACATACTATTATTCATGTGTGGTTTGATGACATGTTATAAATGCTGTGATAAATGATGTCATGATATACATTTTAGGAGTACATGTGTATTGTAAGTACAGTTTATGGACAAAAGTATTGTGACACCTACACATTACACCTGCAAACGTTTTTTTGACATCCCACTCTCAACCAATAGGCATTAGTATGGAGTTGGTCCCTCTTCTTCCTGCAGCTTCCAGTCTTCTGGGAAGGCTTTCTACAAGATTTTGGAGTGTGTTTGAGGAATATTTTGTCCATTCAGAAGAAGAATGTTTGTGTTCCCTAGTCCCTAGTCTCTTTTCCTCAATCATCCCACCCTGTCCTCCAGTTTTTCTGCTCTATACCTTAGTTATCCATCCTCTTCCTTCCCTTCTGCTATCATCCTGTATGCCCCAATCATCCCTCCCCCTCCCTTCGATAAGGTGTACAATTGGAAGGTTATTTATTGTAGGACATGAAGAAACAGTTATACAGGCATAAGCCCAATCCTAGGCCCAGGTTTTTAAGCATGCAGACCCTTGCAGACCCTGCTGGATATGTGACTCAACTGGTGGTGTTGGGAAGGAAAGGGAAGCGCGTAGAAACGTCAGCACCTGAAGGCAGCAAAGAGGGAGCATGAGTTGCAGTTTGCGATTGGTTGGAGTAATGAACAAGAGAGTGACGTAGCATTGGAGTCTTCCTGGCAGAACTTTTGCTAAAGCTTTCATTTCTTTTCAGGTGTCCCTCCTGCTGTGCCTTGTTCTCTGCCAACTATTTAAAAGACCGAAACTTACTTTTCCACCTCAACGATCATCAATCAGTTCAAACAATTTACCTACAGACACTACTCAGATACCAATTGCTCCACACTCAAAGTCATTTTCCTCCTAGTGTTTCGGCTTTCTCAGATGTGTGGAATTCCCATCACTTTCAGCCTTATCCAACACTTCCACAGTAGAGCATTTTGAATTCTGGTGTCTCATGGGAAAACTCGCCTGTATACCACTAACACCTTCAAAGATTTAATTTGCTTACTTAATCACAGTCATTTTCTTCTCCTGCTCTTAGAGACTTATCAGTTCTTTTCTCCTACTTTACAAGCACTGAGCTGTTTCTCACTGCTACTCTGATATAACCTTTCTCTTTATTCATTGATGCATGAGGTAGTCAATTTCATTTGTTTTTCTATCCGGTGTCAACCAGAGGAGGATGGATTCCCCTGTTTGAGTCTGGTCCCTTTCAAGGTTTCTTCCTCTTGCTCCGAGGAAGTTTTTGCCACTGTCACCCCTGGCTTGCTTATTTTGCAGCTTGGATCCAGATTTGCTGCTCCATGACACCATCTGTTGTGAAAGACGCTATATAAATAAACCTTGAATTGACTTGCAATTTGCCTGCTTAGGTTAGACTCTCTTCTTAATTCAAATGATCTTAACATTCAGCATCAAACAACTTGACTAACTACTTACTAGTTAAAATCACTCCTCATATTATGAACCTGAGGCTTTCCCAGAACACTTGACCAACCAACCTGCTTTTCATCACAAAATCTAGATCCATCATATCACACACTCATCTTCGCCACACAAGAAACTTGCGTCCCTCTAAGCTTTTGGGGCATGGCTTCAAGTCTCAGCAGCTGAAGCCACCCAGAACTCTAGCCCTAGTTTTCTCTTCTCCCTTCAAGAGTTCCTCTTCCTTGCCCTGACTTAGTGGTCTGCACTTCACAAAATTAAGTTATAAAATAACTTAAGTTTGGAAAAAGGACCACACCCTCACTTTCATTACATGCCCTGTATAAACCATGCCTCTGCCCTGAACTTCTTGTGATGAAATTCCTTTAATTATTTGGTTTATTATTTGTTTGCTATTGCACTATGCTGTGCCTTTTCTTGTTTTACCTAAGCAGAGCTGGAAGTGGCAGCCAAGACAGGGGGTGTTTCCCTTTGACATGAAATTGACCATATATCATGGATAGGCTATAAGAATCTATGGCTTGGTCAGAATGCAAATCAGCTCTAGCAAATTTGTATTTTTATTTCAACATTTCAGTGGTGATACATGTTTTAGTTTCATAGAAATCCTAAATTATCTGCTACTAGACATGTGTAAATGACTAAAATAGTTGTGGGTGCTTAAAGCCTAAAGCTAAGCCTTTTTGATAACCTTTTGTTAGCTTGGTCTTGTTACACCAGTTACATAATTTACACCAATCTCTCCTGGCCCTATTGTCAGAAAGGCATAAATGTTTGATCCCTAGCAGTGCTTCAGCCATCCATGACTGGGAAAAGAGCATAATAGATATCTGAAGTTTTTTTTGTCACTCTGTAGTCAGCATCATGGCATGTTAAGAGCATGAGGACAAAGCTGATTTATCTAAGGGGAAATTAATACTGTTTATATTGCCACTGATATTGTGGTAGGTTAGGTTGCTCTGGCAATGGATACAGATGTTAGCCGATGTGGATGGTGGGCTTAATTTTGTGCAGTGTCATTTCAAAGCAAAGAAGCGTTAGCTTGCTTATGTGTGGTATTATTTGTATTTTGCTTGCTAAATGTTTTAGGGAAAATGCATGTAGGACAAAACTTATTTTATTATTTTATTTTAAGCTTTTTTATTTTTGATAGTAATAAATATCATTCATTCCTTCTAGTCTGTTAACATAGTGTGGTAGAGGCAAACCAAGCTAATGGGTGGGAAATGACCACAACAAATGGGTAAAAATAATAATAGTGATAATGGTTGTAATAATAACACAATAATGATAATGCAACAACACATTGATTGGGTGCCTGTCTATTGTTATGGATTTTTTGTTATATTTTACTTGCTTCATCTTAAATAGTGGATTGTTTAGAATGGTGAATAAAACATTCATTGTTTTTTTATTGTCTCACATTTTGTACTTTGGTAAATTTGTTAATTCACTGACTAAATGAATCATAATGATTTTGTATTATAAAGATTCATATCATATAAGAAGTATGCAAAGCATGTAAATTCTTTGTAAATTATAAATGAAGAATTCAGATTTAGATTTTTAAACTACGGGCTTGACTGATCCTGTCTTTTCTTGACCAAGTTTTCAAGTAAAAATGTTCTCTGTCTTTCATTTCTTTGGCATGCACTCTCAGCTGTAAGTAAATCTAAAGGACAATCAGGATGAGAAGATGGCGACCATGCTGCTACCAGCGGGTCCAGACGCCTTGCGGCGGTTCACTCGCGAGTCCCTGGCAGCCATCGAGCGGAGGATTGCTGAGGAGCAGGCCAAGAAACCCAAGGATTCCTCAGCAAACAGGGGGAATACAGAGGAGCCGAAGCCTCAGGCAGATCTGGAGGCCGGCAAGGTGCTTCCACGCATCTTTGGCGACATTCCCACAGGACTGGTTGGTGTCCCACTGGAGGACATTGATCCGTTTTACTTCAAGAATCAAAGGGTGAGTTGAGATTGGTTACAACTGGCAGTGATATTGAATGTTTATTTGGTGTTAATAAGAAAAGGTCACAGTTAGACCAGAACAGAGTCGCCTAGATTGCCATTTTATAGCAGTAAAGCAAGATGAGCAGGAGCAGTACAAAATGTGCTTTGAGGTGGCTTCAGTATACCTTTGCAATGTATTCTGCATAATAAATCAGTACATTAAGTTTCTAATGCAATAGCCAAATAATTGCAGTAGGGAAGGGGTTCAAAAGATAAGATACATAAGACTCCACAACCAGCCCCCAAGTTAACTAATTAATATATATAAATATATGTATATAGAGCGCAAATTGCATATTTAGGTTTACATACAGTAGCATACAGCATACATACACTTCATAAACTTCAATCATTTTAATGGCAGAGTGTAATATCCCTGAAAGGCACTGGACCCTGTAAAGAGCAGAGATGCCTGTCATGTTCAGGTTGTTAAGTGAGGCATTCTAAGCCTTGTTGGACACACACAGATTGGAATTACACACCTAGCACAGCTATATTGTTGCTATTTCTCTGACCTAAAAAGACCAGGATTAATATGAATGCTGTATGACTAATCTCATTCATTCGTTCTCACCAGGGCTGGACTGGGACAAAAAATCAGCCCTGGCATTCATAATGAGCGAAGCACAGCCGACCAGTAGTTTATGTATGTGTTCCGTGAAGGAATGTATTTTACTATTATCATATAATAATTATCAAATAATAACAGCATCATATTAAAAAAACAAACATATCTTTTTGCCTTATTAGAAATGTACAGTGAACCATTACTTTAGAAGCCTATAAAAGGAAGGGCCAGTCTCTTAAAAAAAAGGAAAGAAAAAAAAAAACAACATCATCAGCCCCTGAGGACTGTCGGCCCACTGGGCAAATGCCGGGAATGCCAGATTGCCAGTCCAGCCCTGGTTCTCACCAATCATGCTGTTACTGAGGTAAAATAAGGACACGTGTGCAATATTTAATTAAGAAATTGGCTGTTACAATGTTCAAAAACTTTGCAGTGTAAGACTCACAGTTAAAATTTAGGTAGTCAAGGCTTGCTGCTCATAATATTACAGTAAGCCAGCAAATCTTATTGGACATCTTAAGTATTTAATTATATGTAATACCATGATTGTTATTTTAGGTTATTATTTTGGCTTTGTATAGTTAAAGACATTAGTAGCAACAATGATATTGCCTCGGAAATAAATATAAAATTGTATTATATGAATTTGAAATGCAGAAATATGTGTTTTAGTAGGCCATAATGAAAGTGAGAGTAAAAACCTTGTGCCACTGCACTTTTATTCTGCTAGTTTTCTTGCCCCTTCACTTTACTTGTCTGTGTACATGCATTAAAGTACAGTGAATCTAAATGATCAAGATTTACACAAACATATGTCATGATATACAAGGCTATGATAAAGTATTTGACCTGTTCTCAATTTCTTCTATTTTTGCATATTTGTCAAATCACATTTTCATTTTTAGTGTATTCATATTTTTAGATTACTTAGACATAACCCTAGTAAACACAAAGTGCTGTTTTTAAAGTCATTTCATTTATTGGGGGACGAATGCTTTTCAGCCCTGTCTTTAAAAGTAATAGCTCGCTTAGGTACTAAATCTGCTCGAAGAACTTTCTACTTGCCTCAGTACACAAGTACACAATTCCTCAATAAGAAAAACACTAGGCATAAATGACATTGCTGGGAAAGTTGCACTTCTGTTGTATTATTGGTATTTTGATCAAGCTATTATTAATCTTTTCTAAAATGTTGTGAAGTGACTAATGTATCTTTTTTCCTGGTAGACCTTTATAGTGCTAAACAAGGGGAAGGCTATCTTCCGCTTCAGTGCCACATCAGCTCTGTACATTTTTAGCCCATTTCACCTTATAAGAAGAATCTCCATACGAATACTAGTCCACTCATATCCTTTTACTGGCTTTTAAACTATGTATCTTTGTGTTTAAGGCTGTTTGTTTAAAAGAGCTTTTGATTTTGTAATGCATGACATGAATTACGTCAATTTTGATATTATGACATGACAAATGGCTCCTTTACATTGTCAAAAGGCATCTTTACTGACAGCTCACGTGAAATAATCTTTTTTTAATGCTCTTAAAAGATTGAATCATTGCTGCAGCCTGCAGCCTATACCATCCTCTAAGCCAATCGCACATATTTAACATTTCCCTCTATTCTATTGGATTTTTTTCAGTCCCATTTTTGAAACAGCTTTGTAATGTTCCTCCCTGGCATCGCAAAGCAAATCCTCTGATATCCCTTTTCTAATCCTCCAAATGAAATAAGAGCAAGGAGATTTGGCATCATGTGACGGCTGCATATCAGGCCTCAGACTGAGCAGGGTGGTGCTGCATGCACGCCGCCGGGCCTTTACATGCAGCCGTTGCTCTAATGCACCCTGGTGCACCATCAGGTTGCTCCTGCTCACCCACTCTCTATACCAACCTAAGCTGTAAGCCTTTTTGGGCCATGTAGCATATATAAGACTACCAGCTACAATTAGGGCAACATATTGCTTTACAGTGATTTGAAATTGTGCATCATAAAATCTAAGATTTGATTACTAAGATTTGAAGTACTAATAAATCAAATGTAAATGGAGAAACTATTTAAACAGTGCACCAAGCTTTGTGTAATTTATTTTTCAAAAATAGCCAGTGAATTTTATTTTGGGCTGGAACAGAGCATTATATTGCAAAATTATTACAATTCAACTGCCACCTTCTGATGATAAGGAAGTGATGTCATTCCAGCTGATTGTTTAAAAAAAAAGATCTAGGATTTGCCTTTTTTCTTTTCAAATACTGACCTTTTTTCTGGCAGGATTTTTTGTACGCATTGCTAGTATTTTTGCTGCTTAAATAGAATGAGACAAGAGCTAATAAAACTGAGATGGGCTGCATTACGCAGTACTGAGCATTTTAAGTCACAACCTAAAACATAAATATAGCTTTGTTCATAGTCATTTATATTTTTATGAGGTGCCTATTGTGTGATCCTCTTTATTGCTAAGCTGTTGATCGAATAATAGTCAAAATAAAGATAAAAATGCCAGCCAGCCTGCGATTATACACATTCTTAGCACTATATACAGGCAGTGGCTTTGTGGCTTAGCACTTTTGTGAAAAACATACAGGCAGATCAAACAGGGCCAGAGTTATCTCACACAGTCCTCAAATACCACTCGCTCAAATCCCCCTTGAGTCCAGGTCAGTACTGGAAATTCATTCAATCTGTAATGCTGAAAATGGATAAAGAATCACCCTACAGGCTGAAATAAGGTCAAACCCTAGATTTTTTTTCTCCCAAAAACGATGAGCTAGTGTCAGGAGATGACATCACTTCCTGCCACTATTATAATATTAGGACAATTAATTAAATATTGCTATTTATTTGTAAATAAACTATTGTGCTTTGGCTTTGGTTGTGGTTTTCCAAGGATGTAGAAAATGTAAACAGAATTTATCAGTTTCCTTAACTCCTGTCTACATTATTTAGCTTGTTCATAATGTGCACAATTTTGACCAACTGTTGCGTCATGGCGATGTCGGACCCAGCGCACTGGACAAAGTACCTGGAGTGAGTACCAGTATATTCTCTTTTATGCTCTCTATTCTTACCCCTTTATGCTAGAAACTGCTGGTATGTGTGTAATGTAACTTAACATTCTTGTTAAGATACAGGATGTTAAAGATACCCTACATAAGATTGTAATATCGATCCTGCCTTGTCATTATCTGTTTTTGCTTAATAAAGCATACTTTCATTAGGTCATATTTTCATATTTTCTGCCCATTCAATGTTTGTACAGTACAGTTATACTGTATTTTAATACTAGTTACTAATTAAATAGTATTTGAGTTACTTTGCAAGTGTAACTAGAGACTGTATTATTGTATATTCTAATTGAAATACCATTTTCATTGTTAAATTGAGTCTCCATCAATGTGATGCTTTGCTAGGATGATGCTGTTTGGTCTTTGAAAAAGGGCTGGGTAAGATAATATAATTGTCACAGCATGGTCTACTGCAGCTGTAATGTATAGTCACTTCCTGTCATTCCTTTAAATAAATAGTTTGCCAAAAAGTGTAGTTGTTCCATTAAGATATGTTTAATTTCCTCCTTTAATTTTGTTTTGGAGCTGTGAGGCTTATGTAGCTAACATATAGTGAAAGCTTCTATTCCACAAACTAACATCATGCAAATTGTATGCAGAATGACACTGTAAAAAGTGGAACAAGGTACATGAAGTTAATAAGCCCTAAACAAAAAACAATGCTTAGTGATGCTACTTAAATGCTGCTTAGACCAGTTCTATGTAAGTATTTACATGCAAAGCCTTTGAAACAGACATTCAGATGGCATATTTTTTACTTTGTATGTAAAATGTTAATTATCGGGTAAAACCATGAATGTTGTTTTTCATTTGTTGTTTTATTTACCAGTCGTTTTTAATATTTAAAGTCAAATAAAAATAAATAGGCTATAAAAGCTGAATTATTACACAAATCAATGTGGTAGCCCAACATTACATGTTGGCAATTTAAATAGGCCGCAATTCTTATTGCCATATGTAAGGGTCTTTTTTATTGACTCTGTTGCATTGACCAGGTAATCTATATGAAAAAATTTATCAAATGGTCAAAATACAATAGTCAAATAAATGACTGATCAGCGAAATCTGATTTTGAAGGAGCCTATTAGCCTTTTAGCTGTCAGCAGAGCTTTTCTGCCAAGACCTAGCTAAAGAAAACGTTTTACTTCATGCACAATATTCTTAATATAAATACAGGTTGTACTAGAAAGCATTTAGTTTACGTCATACACATGTAATTTGTAACAACATACTTCATATCATAAAACCCTGCTGGTGTAGGTTTCCTCTAGTAGGTTCCTTTAGTGATGCCTACAAATGTGAAATGATTGCTGATTGATTCCCCTTGTGAGGAATTTTGACTTGTGAAATCCATCTTGATTATGAAAACCTGTTTTTGATTTAAATTGGCAGCTAATCATAAAACCAAATTATTGAAAACATATTTTTTTATTTATTTTTATTTAATTGATAGAATTGACAGCACTGAGTTCAATTCTAAATTTGACCTTTTTTAATTCCTTAAAACAATATTGAAGCTTGAAATTTGTCTGGTCTTTTGTCTAATTTTTGTAGATAACATTATGTCATACAGTGCCAGAAACCATATAAGCAAATCTTCTTGAGATTAGTTGTGTGGTGTAAGTGCGTCATGACCTACAGTCATGGCCAAAATTTTGGAGAATCACAAATTTTGGTTTTCACAAGTTTGCTGCCTAAGTTTATTTTAGAACCTTTTGTCGGATGTTTATATGGTTTAATGGAGTACAATTATAAGCGTTCCATACGTGTGCTAACTTTTTATTGACAAATACATACAGTTTAAGCAAAGACTTGCAGAGCCTTCTTCTTTAAGACTTTGCATGCAGTTTGCCTCGGCTTGCTGTATATCAGCTTCTTAGCAAAATCTTGAATGATGGCAACCCATTTATGCCTAATCAGTGCTAGGAGTTGATCACAGTTTCAGAGTTTTTGTTTGTCCACCCTCTTTTAGAGGATTGACCACAGGTTCTCAATGGGATTGAGATCTGGGGAGTTTCCTGGCCATGAACCCAAAATGCCAATGTTTTGTTCACCAAGCCACTTGATTATCACTTTTGCCTTGTGACATAGTGCTCCATCATGCTGGAAAAAGCACTGGTCATCCCCAAATTGCCCCTGGATCGTTGGTAGAAGTTGCTCTTGGAGGATGTTTTGATACAATTGCTTATTCATGGCAGCGTTCTTAGGCAACATTTTGAGTGAACCCACTCCCCTGGATGAGAAGCAACCCCACACATGAATGGTCTCAGGATGCATCACTGTTGGCATGACACAGGTCTCATGGTAGCGCTCACCTTTTCTTCTCCGGACAATCATTTTTCCAGATGTCCCAAACAGCTTGAAGGGGGCTTTATTAGAGAAAATAACTTTACCCCAGTTCTTTGCAGTCCAATCCCTGTACTTTCTGCAGATTGTTAATTTGTCCTAGATGTTTTTCTTGGAGAGAAGAGGCTTTGTTTCTGTCTTTCTTGACATCAAGTAGGGGTGTGTTTAAAAAATTGATCTTCATTTGAATAATCCGATATCGATTCTTATAAACCCGAGATCAACCTTTAAAATTAGCATTACAGCCCCCCTGCCCCCCCTAGCTGTGCCTGCCAGCTCTGCTCTTTGCTGATACTCACTGTATTCAGCCACGTGCTGTGTCGTATCAGATTAGTAGTGTTAAATGTCTTTGTTCCCCCACGAGACACGCTGATTTTACACATTTTAAAAACGCCATGAATGAGCCTGCGTCACATACGGTAGACAACTGCCAGATGGACATGCTTTCTATCAGCGCTTCCTTTTTCGCGAGGCCGCTGCTTTAGTCAGTTTGTCTGGAAATACGGATATTTACCTAATTTGTTTAATGCCAACGATCGGCTCTCAGGATCGGCTAAATTGGAGAAATATCAGCTGATCACCGATCACATATTTTGATTAAAAATCGTCTGATACCGATACATAGCCGATCGATCCTTCCATCTCTAATATAAACATATAAACACTAATGTTTTTAGTAATGGTAGGTTGAGTGTTCCTTGTACATTTACCACATTAGTTCTCTGAAAATCTCTTTTCATATTCCAACAAAACATATTATTGTTACTGAAATATCCCTAAATGAATCGGAAATCAAATTGAATTGGAACCTTGTGAATCGGGATCGTTACCCAGCCCTAACATCAAGCCATCCTCCAAAAGGCTTTTGTCTCACTGTGTGTTCAGATGCACTCACACCTGCCCTCTGCCATTCCTGAGCTCTGCACTGGTGAAGATGCGATCTTGTAGCTGCGTCCTCTTTAGGAGACGGTCCCGATGCTTGCTTGACTTTCTTGGGTGTCCTGAAGCCTTCTTCACTGCAAGTGAACCACTCTCCCTGAAATTCTTGACCCTTTTGATGCAATGCAATGATGACTGCACATTTTTCCTTGCAGGTAACCAGGGTTATGGTTAACAGAAGAAAACTTTAAAGCACCACTACACTTTTAAAGCAACCAGTCTGCTCTACAGGGTGATATCAGCTGTCTTTTCCTCATTAACTTTTTCTCCTGAGCTAACAAGATCATCACTGAAATGGTGTTTGCAGGCCATTCTGTAGGGCTGGAATGCAGTAATTTTTGTGATAAGGGAATGACTTTGCAATGAATTGCTATTCATTTGATCAGTCTTTGCAATCTGGAGTTAATACAAATTGCCACCATAAGAACTGAGGCAGCAAACTTTGTGGAAAGGAAAATATGTGCTATTCTTAAATATTTTGGCCATGATTGTACACATTGCACCACACTAATTTGTGACCTATTAGTTATTGTCAGCTACATTAGCAACTCATTATGTGCTGTAGGTTTAGAGTCACATCTTGCTACAATTGTTCATTAAAGGCTTACACTGCCAGCTAAACAATGAATCAATGAATGACCAACTGACACATTTTGCATAAAGTAGTTAAATCCTTGATGTGCTTTCACTGAAGAGGATTATTAAACGTGTCATCTGTTTTACTGCTCACTGGAATATGAAAATGTTGAGCTATATCACTGCACTGTGGGCCTATTGTACATAGGTCCAGCCATAGATTTTTAATAAAACACTTTCCCTGTTTTCTGTGCCCTGTTTTCTGCCTGTTTTCTGTCACATTTGACATGGAAGCTCAACATTCATTGAGCTTTAATGAATGTCTGCATGGAGATAATAGAAAAGAAAATGTGACTGGGCATGCAGCATGCTGATTTTGCACACAATGTCCCTCCTCTTACATTCCAGATTCAAATGAGCTTCAAAAAGAGATCATGCATGCTTTAAAATTGTATTACATGTATTAAATGTGTTTACTTTAAATTAGCAAGTAATGTTCTTCTTTAGTATATTTAGTTTTCTCATCTTTCTTTCTCTTTTTGTCAATCCATGTAACTCATTTTATCTTGTTTGTGCTTGTTCAGATACACATTCACTGGAATTTATACATTTGAGTCACTCATTAAGATCTTGGCAAGAGGATTCTGTCTCGGACCCTTCACTTTTCTCAGAGACCCATGGAATTGGCTAGACTTTAGCGTCATTGTTATGGCGTAAGTATGTCCTTCGTTTTCTGATGTAAATGGTCATATTTCGTTGTATCATTGAATATTATATCCAGAGTGGCTGTGTTTTAATGTTTTTTATTGGTTATAATTATAGAAAAAAAAATGATTACATAGTCCAGGTATGCAGTGTTGAAACTCTACCCAAATTATATTAATTCTGTAGGCATTCACTAGGGATGATTTTCGGCGTGTGCTGCATCAATAATCATTCATTTGTATGACCGATTTCTTTGCAGCCAGTTTGGCTGATGGACCAAAACTTTTGGACAATTTTTCTTAGATTTCTTTTTAACCTGAAGCTCACACTGTGTAACTAAATAAATACATGAAATACACTAGCACATTTCCAGTACTTTTTTTTTTCGCCAAAGCAGCAATATAGATGACATTATTTGATTTTAAAGTGCCAAACAGACATTTTTAATTTGTAACATTTGTAACATTAAATACAAAAACATTAACTGCCAAAAAAACTAAACAAAAACTGCCTACAAGTAATAGGAAATTGCATATTTAAAACAGTCATTTGATATAGGTGCAGCGGCAACATTTAAATGAGCGAATGCACTGTCCTGCTTCACGTTATTTACATCACAGATGAGCTAAACAAAATAACAAATTGACTAATTGATGTGTTTGGAGCAAAAATCTACTGATTTTGATATTGGTCAATTTAATTATGTATCTTAACTGGCTGATGTATTGGTTGATACAATTCTATATTTAAATAATATAATTTAATTATACACCAAACACTAATTTACTGCCAGATCGGTTTGGTGTTCTCAGCTGCCAAACCTTTGTGGTAGTTCATAGAAAAGCAATGAAAATCCAAGTAAACTGTTTTTGCAAAACATTACTTAAGAATGAACATGAAGGAAAATAAAGCAGATAGTAAAAATAAATGAATGAATTAAGATGGGTGCGTCCGAAATCGCGTACTAGATCAGTACATACTCAGTTGGAGCTACAGCGCACTGCCTGTCGGAAGTTTACTAGCCGCAGCTACGTACACACAGCTGACGTACCGCATTTCACCGCGTTTTTTCCTCCGCTTTGAATTCCTCCGCGGCTCCGATGGAATCCTGGGATAGGTCAGTGTGCTGAGGTTGCATACTTGAAAATGTCTGCCGGTGCAGTACGTCATCCGGGGACTTTCCGCGTACTGCTCGCCGAGCACTACGTATTCGGACACCTTAGTCACACTCGCGCACTGCTTTTGCGTACTGTTCAGTATGGAAGTACGCGAGTTCGGACGACCCGATGTCATAATTTGCTGACAACAGCAATCAGCTACTGGCTGTTGACTGTACACGCTGCCTATATACCATATCAGAATATTTGTAAACATAAAGGTTGGCTATGTTTTCAGGTGGATGACTTGCATTCAGTTAACTCTTTGATGCACAAACATCTTCTAATGCTCAAAATTGACGCATTCATTTTATGTATTCCTAAATATCTCTTTGGTATATCTTTTAAAATAACATTATTTTGTTATTTAATGTTCTACATATTCAAGAAAAATCTTGTTTTTGACTTGAAAACATTACTTTTTTCTTATTTATTTACTTCATGAGCAAAATAGTTTTTGTAAATATGTTCCTGACTGCAAATGTTTACAAATGTCAATAGGTCCTATCAAAATCTATTGTGAATACATAAGGGTCAATTTTTACCCATGCTGTGCAATGTTACTTTCTTGTTGTGTTTGTTGGTTTAATGGGAAGCATATAATGTGATCTACTGTCCAAATCTGTCTTGTTTATGATGTAGTTGTTTAGTGTTCTGGAAGTACTAATGATACACACAATACACCCAGTCACGCATATTGTAGCATAATTTCTCACAGTAATAATAACGTGTCACCAACTACTGATAAAACCAGAGAATGACTGCTAATATACTGACCACAATTTCACTTAAATAACTATTAAAAAGCTGGTTATAATACAATTTGGTGAAAGTTTAATGCATCACTCCCTTGTCCCTTGTGATAAAAACCTGACATTATCACAATTGGAGCAGCTAAACATTAGCATCAGCAACTCTAAAGGAGCAAATAGTCATGCATGAAGAATTAAGAGGCATGCAGATATGTAATAGAAATGGAGGTACAACAGTAGTGAGAGGCAGTGGCATTGAGCCAGTGTGTGGTTCTGAGAGAAATATGGTCAGAAAAATGTAAGGGAAAAGAGTAAGAGAGGTACATATTAAGCAGTGCTTGACCATAGGGGCAGATTAGTTGGCAGAAAAACAGAGAGAGAAAAAAGAAAGAGAGAGAGAAAGCATGAAAAAGAGAGATTACAGGGGTACAATATCGCTCCAGAAAGTCCAGCCAGGTCCTCTTCTTTTGTATAAAAATGTCTTGAAGCTGTTTTTATTTTGAACTGTTTTAATGCAGTGCCTCCTGGTAGCCTGAAGATCACTGGCATCTAATACTGTTTGTTGGCTTGTTGCATGCATACAGGTTTCTCTGGTTCTCTGAATCTTTTAATAATGTCATGTACCGTAGATGATTGTTGCACTTTTTGCCAGCATCATGAGTGCTGAACCCCTCCTCATCTTTACTTATAAAATACTCTCTGCGATTATCTTTTTATACCCATTCATGTTACTGACCTGTTGCCAATTAACCTGATTAGTTCTGAAATGTTCCACCAGGTATTATTTAGCATTACACCTTTTTACTCCAGTTTTGCGCCTGCCTTTTGTGAAATTTACGGAAAATTATGTCACAAAACAATGATGTTTTATATGTTGTCTTATATATGCCATATATCTAAGTATATGGTTTTAAGGATTTGGTTTTAAGGATTTCATGCATTTCCATGCATTTTTTCTGTGTTCTAGAAGTACTAATAATGCAAAAACATACTCAGGATATTGTAATGTTATTTGTGGGTGGTTCATATACGATTCATTCTTTGTTTTTATTTGTAAAAACTGAACTTTTAGCACAATTAAAAATAATTTATGAGGTCTGAAATTGCTATAATTTGCGTAATCTGTGAAAAAATTAAAAGCATCTCTCTCTGGGCTGTAACCGCATGATGCCATATACTCTGAATCCCTCTCTAATTTCATTTGTTTGATATACCTCTTAATAGGGCTAAATAATATGGACAAAATACTTAATAACAAGTTTTATTATTATATTGCCATACATGATTCTGCTTTTCCTTCCAATATAGTAAATTATGTTAATGTAAGTTAAATGTTATTGTGTTATATGTTAATTTACCATTATTTTATAACGTGAGCATGATTAAATATCCAAATAGATCCCTCTTGTCTAAAGCACCTAACGTTGTTAGGCATTTCTTTTATAATAAAGTGTTGCTTGTATATTATTATAATATATATATTAGCTCCAAGCATTATATATTTTATATAATTATTGTATTTATATGCTAATTATATGTATTTATTACTTAATACAGTATTTCATGCCATTATACAAATGATGGTTTTATTGATGTTTACCTTAATATAAATAATGTAAAATAACTAAACAATGCAATATTTTTTACTTCTGGATTACTGTTTATTAGTTGTGGGTTAGTCCGGAACTGTCTTGATCGCAAATGCTGCAGCTTCAGTGTGAAGGCATATCAAAAAAGCATATTCCACTGAGAATTTAACAGCATTACCAAAATTTAGCACTACGAACATGTTGCCAAAATATTAATGACTAATATCTAATAACTGCACAAAAACTCACAAAAGCTGTGATCTGATTCATGACTTTAAACATGAAACAAACACAAGAACAAACAAAAACAATATACTAACTATATTCATGGACACAGTAGAGTTAAACTGAATAATCTTGTTTGTCCTAAACAAGTGGTGCTCAAAGGCACTGAAGCATTAAAGCTCGAGTTTGCCATGAGCTGGGGGTTGTTTGTGTTCCCGCATCAGGGAAGTACCTGTGTATTTGTGCAGCTGGCCGATTAAATTAAATAAAATGATTGATTTCATTCAACATTCGACGTTCATTAATCTCATTCAGCAAACCCATGACATTATGTGTACCAGCATTTCGGAACCACTATTGTACAGTCTTGCATCTTCGTATACTTTAATGTCCTTTTTAATGACAGCTAGGTTTCTGATTTTCTCTCTGTAGATATGTTACAGAATTTGTGGACCTTGGCAACGTCTCAGCATTACGTACATTCAGAGTGTTACGAGCCCTAAAAACAATATCTGTCATCCCAGGTAAGATCTAAAACACAGAGGCTAACACTTTCACTGAATCTCTACTTTTTACAACACATTAATTGGATCACAGACAGTAATAGGTAGAGGTAGTTCTCATTTATTTTAGTACACAGTACACATATAAATGTAACCTTCATATAAAAATGAAGGTTGTCCGGATTGAAAGAAAGTTATTCCACAGTTGCTGCTAATAAAAGTTTCTGTATATTTTCTCTATAACATGCTTTTCTCTGCTTGCCGAACAGGTTTAAAGACCATTGTGGGCGCTCTAATCCAGTCTGTGAAGAAGCTAGCTGATGTGATGATCCTAACTGTGTTCTGCCTCAGCGTCTTTGCTCTGATTGGTCTCCAGCTCTTCATGGGTGTCCTGCGGCAAAAGTGTGTCCGCAGTGCTGCCCACTGTGTGAACTCCACTTACCCAGGAAGTGGGAGCTTCATCTGTAACAACAAAACATGGCAGTCTATGAAGGATTTCATAACCAGTGAAGGTACACTGCTGACTTTTATAGGACAGTTCTATGATTATCACTTTACACAGGTGTGCTTAACACTGGTATTAAAATTATTGCTACAGCTTTGATTGCTACCTTCATGCCTGCTGTGAAATATCCAACATAAATGATAATAATATGCCACAGGTGTCCCATTTTTATAAATATATTAAGCTTTCATTGATCAACCGATTAACGTTTAAAAAATACAATTGAAATTCTTTCTGTTTAATTTCTCCTTGCATCATTATTCGCAAATCCAAATTCTGAATCTTGGAGCAGTATGTAAAGTGCTAATTAAAACAATGATTACTAAATTATTTTTTAAATTATGTTATATTAAAAAAAATACAAAGACACAATATTTGATGCCCTCCTTTTTTTTGTAAATAGATGCTTGATCTATATTTATGACAAAGGCACTAACTATTAAGATTAGCTATTTTTACTATCTGTTATTTAGTGTGTTCTTTCTGACATTAAATTGCACTCTCCATCTTCTTCTCAGAGAACTTCTACAAAATAGAAGGAGCCAAGGATGCCTTAATATGTGGATTTAGCAGTGATGCTGGGTAAGTAAAAGCATTATCATTTGACAGTTTTCTATGCTGCCTGCAGTTTTGTACATTTGTAGTGCATTTTTGGGGCCTTGCATGACTTCCCTCATTCTCTCAATCAGCTCAGTCTCATGTGGTCATTAACATTATATTAAGAGCGCACAGCAGCCTTATCTCAAAACCATTGAGACATGGTTTTAATAAGCCTGATAAGATGTTTCTGAGAAGATGATCATGTCATCCTGACCATTTTAGTGATTCATGCTTAAGGTATGATTAGGTGTTGACTAAGTAATGCATAGCTATTGCAAAGTTATTGCATCATGAATTATAAAAGACATATTTAATTTAGTCTTAGTATTGTGTATTTTATCATGTCGTTAATTCCACCACAGAGAGCTCAGTACAGAGAATCCATACAAGGTGGGCTTTTTAAGCTTATTTATGCAAAAGATCACATACAGCCTTTTACACTGATGTCAGGCTAAAACTGGTGAATTTTAACAAATATGTTAAGTAACATATTGTTTATTATTATATGTCTAAATATTCCTGGAGCCCGCTAACTCTAGTGAGGACACAAAATGGTTTAATTAGCCTGCAGAAAGTTTGACAACATCAACGAGAAAGAGTGCTGAATGAGTCCCTTACTCTGAAGTTTTGTGATGTGTAGCATTACTTGGCTGTTTTGCACAGTCCTGCTCATTGGTCTGTATATGAACCAGCAAAGGCGACAGTGAAAGTATGCTGGCTGGTGATGGATACCTTTTTCAAAGTAATGTGAAATCAAGCAGCAAATCCTTAAAGCCCATAGAATCACTTGTGAAAAGGATATATGTTAAAACAGCAGACACTTCAGCTGTGCTACACTTAATCTTTTCCTCTAATGTTGCCAGACAACTCATGTTAAATACAAGCATACACACTTGCATATCAGCCAGTTTGTGACTCAACCAGATGCAAATACACATTAGTCCTGGAGGGAATATGTTTTTTTGTTATACAGAGACAATTGCATGTAAAAAATAGCCCATATTAAATTAGGTGCTCTGACTGCAGCTCTACATTCAGTCTCTCCCTTGAAGCAGGGACGCCTGGCCTTTGCTCTGCCCATTTTATAATCCCACAAATCCCAGTGCCTTGCAAGCAAGTGTCATGGGATGATGTTTATGTTTCCAGGGCTAGTTCAAGGATTTTATTAAACTAAATACCCATCTGTGTTAATTTTAAAACCTTGTCTGATTTGGGACAGATAGAATAAATACTATTACAAATCTGAGTGAGATTTGAAAATAACTATGTAAAGTCACCTAATTTGTGATTTAAAAATTAGAATGTGCATATATGTAAAAAGGGTATTCCGTATAAGTAAATTGATGATTAGGTTGTCGTAGGCCAGTATTGTATTTTTTTCTGTTCTTGTTTATGCTAAGCTGTAAGATGCTTGTGATTGTTGTGTAAGATAATGCTGGTGACATACTGTTGTACATACTGTGTACACTCAGTATCCGTCACAGCTCTAGAGAAGTTAATCTCTTTCAGTATCAGAGAATACAGAAAATACATAAAAAAGAAGGACATGAAAAAAAGAATTAAGAGTTCTGTTTTGCATTACTTTATTACTGAATACAGCGCGTTTCGCTACAGATGACATCACCAGCATAACAGTAAGAGTGGCAAGTAGAATTGTTAGTAACATTTTAGTAGTTGATATGTCCCCGTTTTGCTTTGATGACAGCGTACAGTTGAGCTTGTGCTTGACATAAAAGGGATACGATAAACCTTAAGATGAACCTTAATTGTATAATAACACAGAAAATGTTCTGAATCTTATACATGATCTTTTTTTACATTAAGTTAGTGTGCTATAAGCGCTGCTATTAAATAGTGGTGCTTTGAATGATGGAAAAGTCTAACATCTCGTTTGGATAGTTACATTTCTTTAATTACTTTAACTCCAAGACATAATTTCAATATTCAGTATTACATAGTACTATATTACATAAGTTCTATGTTTGAACAAATGCTGTGCAATCTACTGCTCTAGTATAAAACAACAATGCCGAATGATATAAAAAGATTAGCTACGATGCAATACATCATGCTGCATTGTTACATCCCTGCGTATTGTTTTTTTTCTTTAACTCTACACTACCCTAGAAATTGACACCTTGTGGTTCTGCTGTGTAGTTTAGCAATGTTGGACAGTGGTACCATTTGTGGGATCGAGCGCACTGCGCTGCTGCACTTATAGCTCATATGCAGACCCGCTCTGTGGAGGATTTCCCCTCTAAATTCACATCTGATCCTTTCTAAGCTCTTTTGTAGGTTCGTTAATGGCTGTTTTTACCATAACAGAACATTGGGGATTAGAGCTGCTGTTCTTTTCTCTCTCTCTTTCACACAGACACACATACACGCATGCATATAAACAAACCCAATTCCAACAAAAATTGGGATGCTGTGTAAATGTAAATAAAAACAGAATGCACTAATTTACAAATCTCATAGACCCACATTTTATTCATAATAGAACATATAACACATATCAGATGTTAAAAGTGGGACATTATACCATTTAAAAAAAGGGCAAAAAAGTTGGGACAGAGCAACAAAAAGCTGGAAAAGTAAGAAAAAGTGAGCAATTTGCAACTAAGTCACATGACTTAAGAGGACTCAAGAAATCTGTTAAGCAGCTAGAACTCTCTATCTTACAAGACTTCCCAGATGTTTACACACTGTTTTTAAAAGAAGAGGACATGCTACACAATGGTATACATGGTCCTGTCCGAATTTATTTGAGATACGTTGCTACTGTCAAGCTCTAAATGAGTTTATAATCACTTTCCACATCTGTTATTTGTTTTGTGATCTGTTGTGTATACAATATGGATCTATGAGATTTGCAAATCATTGCATTCAGTTTTTATTTACATTTATTTACATTTTACACAGCATCCTAACTTTTTTGGAGTATATTTTGGATGTATATTTCCACCCCTTTCTTTCTGTATGTCTTTCCCTTATGCCCTTTCTTAATGAGTTACAAGTGATAAATAAATAACATGCCACTATTCTTCTGTTATTCTGTGATGTCTAAGGAGTAACCTGTGTGAGTCAATCTTACAATCAAATATACAGTACTGTGCAAAAGTTGTAGATACCTACGCACATTGTTTCAAAGCTTTTATTTGAACAAAACACCACATATCATTAGAATAAATTAAAATGAACATACACATAAATACAATAACATGAAGTTCAAAAAAGCAGTTTTGCTTGAAACTCTTCACAACAGAAGACCCTGTCTTCACCAATTGGGTTATGGTTAAACTTTTAAGTTACTTCAATGTGCCATTATGATCAGCAGGCGATTGTTCACAAACCTTAGTTAAGTTAATGACATTGACCTCTAAAATCACCCACAAGTACTTGATCAGTAAATGTTTTTACCTTTTCTCCTAGAAGAGCTAAAACTTTTGCATACATCTCTTTGGCCTTTGGGAAAGTTAGCAAGCAACCATTACTTACTACTTATTACTAACTATAACTGTGTTTCCTCAACCTCTTGAAAATTGTTTTAAACTGAAAAAAAAGTTTTTTTCTAATTCCTACTCTATTAGCAATTTGTTGGCATAGTAACAGCTAAACCACTTATGTTGTTTGAAATACTTTTACTGATGAAACCACTTGTGGGTGAATTTAGTTGTTATTTAAATGTAAATGTTATTAACTTCACAAATATAACTACTTATACTTTAACACTAAATGCTAGGAAAGGAAGTTTTTAGAAAGCACAAATTAATAACATTAATACTTTGTTGTAAACATCTATGATAATACTTAACTTTACCTTTAAACTGCATTTATTAAATTCCTTCACCAGCAGTCTTGATATGGCTTAATGGAGTACTGTGTAGCCAAAGCAAGTATTAAATGATAACTGCAAATAATACTGGGCTGCCACAAGATAAAGCTTGGAAAATGTTAAATAGATACACAGACATGTAAAACCAAGACTTGTTGTATTAATAATATTTGTATATTTAAAAAATATAGTATTTTGCTGAGCATATAAATATAATAATGTCCCTAAGGGCCTAAAGCTTTTGCGCTGTACTATTTATAACGTGAGAGTTAGGTTGAAAATAAATATGTCATGAATGCACCTAATTTTTCTATTTTTAATAAACAGTTAGGAATGTATTAGTTAGTAGTTCTTTTTTTCCATGTATAACAGCTTTTTGATAAGGGCTCATTTAAAAGCGGGCAATTACATTTCATCAAATTACTCAGTAATCATACTCATAGAGCCGGAAGTATTGCTGACATGCAGTCACGCACTGACACACACATGTTGACGCTCAGCTGAGGCTCAACCCAAGAGACACTCCTACCATGGTCTCTGCTGGTAACCGCCTCTGAGACTTTGTTACTATAGAGACTCTGAGTGTCCTCATAGCAACCCTGTGCACATCTGATTTGTCCTAATGCACGGAATTTAGACCTGCTTCCTTAATCTGCTTGCTCTCTCCCTTTTCACTGATCTGACCCTACCAGCAAATATTCCTTCGGGTGCTGTGTGGATGTGCTATTCTCATCAGTTCCCTCTGTACTTGCACAAGTCTGCCTGATACATTTCTGTGATATATACAGAAGTGTTTTTAATGAAGAAATGTGTATTTTGAGTATTTTGGAAGATAAATCATGTAAGCCCTAGACTGAAACTCTTGTGGTCAGTCTCCTGTTCTCTTCTTTTTTACCTCTTCCTCCTTCCATTCTGCCTCTCTCTTACTGTTTACCCCCTTTATTTCCTTTACCTCTATCTCTCTCCCTCTCGCTCGGTGTTCCCCTTTACCTCCTCCCCCTTTCTCTCTCTCTCTGACAGATTTACAGATGTCCTCAAAGTGAGGCAGTACTCTCTCCAGCTGTTGGTAGTTCCATTACCAAATGATCCCTCTTTCAGATTGACACAGCTCTGTCCTGCACTCTGCCTGTCACTCAAACCTAATGCCTCTATGGTAACAGAGAAATGGGACTGGCCGAGGGCAATGGGTTGGAAATTTTTTTTTAACTGCAACTTGATACCCATCTGTCTCATTATAATCCCCTTTTCTCCTCTGTACATGCTATAATGGATGTCTTGTGAGACCCAGATTCAAGTTTCTCTACTAATATGATGACAGAAATGCAACCTCTGCATTTTTTTGTGTTGTCAAACAATGGGATTTTATTTTTGTCCTCCAAGTACTCAATACACAATACATGATGTGTATTAAAATATTATTTCCTTTATTTAAGAGGTAAGAGCTTGTCATGCAAAAACAAAACTTTGATGTACTATCCAAGCACTGTTACACTTTCAAAACCTACCAGTCGATCCTGAGTATGTAGATGAAAACTGCAAAAAATATGGATTCAGAACAGGCAAACAGAGAAAGTATATTCCATACTGAAGTGTGTATTCCCCACTCTTTTTCTAATTCAGAAAGTGTCCTGATGGGTTTGACTGTTTGAAGACTGGGAGAAATCCAAACTACGGTTATACAAGTTTCGATAGTTTTGGGTGGGCCTTCCTGGCCCTCTTCAGGCTAATGACACAAGACTACTGGGAAAACCTCTACCACCAGGTATACTGTCTGTATTGCTATGTTATAATGCCTAGGAGTATAACAATACACATATTTTCATTCTGAGGTCAAAATAGAATTAAATTTTTAATAGTTTGCCTGTTAAACAAGGTCTTGATTCTGTGTAGCTCTGATTACATATTACACTGTTTGGTTTGGCTCACAAGAGATTACAAAGTAGCAGGTTCTTAATTCAAGGGGTGTTTCTAAAAGAAACTGTCATATAAAATACTGTACAACATTTTATTTTCTTTCTTTATTTTTATGGAATTAAACAGATATTTTTTTGTTTATCTTTTAAACAGTATTAAAGCTGGTATGAGTATGTGTTTAAGAGAGACGTTCAGTACTCTTTGCTCTCATTCAGTACAGTAACTACAGTTATTTAAAGGATTACAACATCACTTTTGAAGACTACTGCAAATTGCAAAAACCTGTAGACAAAATGGTCTGTAAATAAATCATTTTCAGTAGACAACAATTGCTAATCATATGTGAAACATCTTCTGACAGTTGTCAAAGTAGTTATTATTTAGTTTGATCAGTTTTGCATTCTTATTTAGTTGCTGCATAATTCCATGCATAGTACTATGCAAAGGTTGGTGACCACCTTTTCATTTATTTAATTTCTAAACAGAAAATGATAACTAGGTCTGAAAATCAGCAGCTTCTTGTTTGATGAGTGATCATCTAGCAGTGCCCTTTGTTTGTTATTTTGCTATAAGACTTTCTTCCCAATTAAATGATTTATGATTACAATTTGTTTGTACTTATTAGTGTTCATGATACCTTCAATTAAAAACAAAAAAACAACTTCACACATTGTTATATATTACCAAACTTGTACTGATCCTGCTATGGAATTTTGTTATTTTTAGGAGATAACTTAAGATATAAAGTGTTATTTAGTATGTAAGAATAAACAAGGATCACGTTAGTGGTTTTCCTTAAATGGTTTCTTGCTGTTTCTGTAGAGCATAGGATTCTAGAAATGATTTTTTACCTAAGGTCAACATTTATCTCCAGGTAGTGTTTATGCTATTTTAAGTTATAGTTTAGGTGAGTTCACTTACTTATTGCTTGTCCCTTTGTTTTCTGGTAGACCCTGCGCTCAGCAGGTAAGACCTACATGATATTTTTTGTGTTGGTGATCTTCCTGGGCTCCTTTTACCTGGTGAACCTGATTCTGGCTGTGGTGGCAATGGCCTATGAGGAGCAGAACCAGGCCACCATTGCTGAGGCCTGGCAGAAAGAGAGAGAGTTCCAGCTGGCCATGGAACATCTCCGCAGAGAGCAGAGGGTATTACACACAACCTCATTTTTTCCATTGTTCTTTTGAAATGTAAGCTGTTTGAAATTATTTTATATTACTTAAAATTGTGTTTTTTAGGCATTAGCAAAAAGAAACAAGGAGGCTGAGCTGGCTCGAGCACAAGAGATGCTTCCATCTCCCATCAATCGCAAAGAGTCAAGAGAGCGCCGGTTAAGATCCAGATCCCACAGAACAATGTCAGAGGAAACAGAGGAAGACACAGACCTCAGATCACCCAAGTTTGATCCATTCGATGAGAAGGTAAAATTCTGTATCCCAGATTCAGGGGGTGAGACAGGCTGGCTTTTCTATGTTGGGAAAGAAGATAAGTGGGAACCTGCACGCTAGAAACCTGTCCACAAGTACAACCATGGTTATCTTGTTTATTGATGACATTTAACAACTTTCTTAATTAAATCAAGTAGTGATTGGATCTTGTGCATGCACATGAAAGACTTGATTATGAACATCCAATCTTCACATCTAGTCGAGCAGCTTATTTTTTACAAATAAATAAGAAGTCATATTACGCATATATATCAGTTCATCTTTTTTTAATGTTTAAATGATCTGGAATACCGTTTTATTTATGTGATAGTTCCTTCCAACTGATGCACCTGGTCATCACATTGAGTAGACGCAGCATCGGAGTCTAAACTGAATATAAATTCATTATGTAAATAATTTTACAATTATGTAATAATATTTAGGTTCTATGGTAAAATCTATCTGTCTAATCCTCCTTTATGTTCATTCTTCACCATCTGCTCATTCCTTTTCTACGTCACCTACTTCATCCTCCATATATCTCCCTAAACCATCTCTCTCTATTTGCTCTAGCCAGCGCATCCTTTGTTGGCCACGCTGTCCTCGCATCCTTTGAGCACACGGCGGGGCAGTAACATCAGCATCTTTACCTTCCGTCCACGCAATAACTCTGAGGCTGACTTTGCTGATGATGAGACCAGTGTGATTGGTGATGGCCGCAGCAGAGCAGGGTCCACTGTTACACCGTGGCACAAACGCCGCACGGGTAGTGTTCGCAGTCACTGCTCACAGGTCTTCACGCCCACACTCACTGTTAATGGCCGTCTTAATCTCTCACTTGACCAAAATGGAATCACCAGCATCGCCCCCCACACTCCCACATCGCTTCCTGGCTGCAGCATGGAGAAGGTCAAAGAGGACATGGTTAGTAGCAGCTGTAGACAGTAACGGTCAATAATGGTGGTTAGTAGTGGTAGTGGCCTGGGAAAGGGCCAATGCACACTGAATTGAAAACCCAATAAGAGAGACACACACAGACACCAGCGTGAGTAAACCAGAGAGCTTTATATTTTACGCAAGTGACTTGTAACTCAAACATTTTTACTTTTTAGAGTCCATTTGGCTCTCTTGGTGTGTGTGGCCAGGAGGCCAGCATCCTCTCTTACACTAGCAAGATTCTGTTTTTATTGGGAAAGATGCCTCTCCACCACCACATGCAGTAAGAATAGTTTTCTGGGTTTTTTGGTGGTCAGAGGTGGTAATAAAATAGTTTGTGTTGATAGTTTAAAGGTCCACTGCACGGAACACAGTCAATAACTGAAAATAGTTGAGCAAGTATTTCTATTTAGTAATACATGGTATAGCTTCACAGGGCCCCTTTGTGTATGTTTGAAATTAATGTGCCAGACAGGTAAATTTGTGAATTTTGGTGGACATCCAACACCAGTAAAATGTCACTTTACATATTGTCATGTCGGCCAGTGGTTCCCAACCCCTGCCCTGCATATTTTGGTTTTCTCTGATCTGACTAATTAACAAGTACTTCCTAAGTTGAAGGATACAGGTACCTCTAGACTTTTGGCCTGGGTTAGTAGTTTTAGTAGTTTTAGATGGAAGGATCGATCGGCTATGTATCGGTATTGGCCGATTTTAAATCAAAATATGCGATCGGTGATCGGCCGATATTTCTTCAATTTAGAGCCAATCGATGGCGTTAAACAAATGAGCCTTATTTCTGTATTTCCAGCTAGCGTTTCATCCAGGAAGAGGAGAACCCCCTTCCTGCAATTCCTATCTGAACCGCTAGGTGGAAATACACACCCTTTTATTTTCAAAAGACTGACTGAAGCAGCGACCTCGCAGAAAAAAATGCGCTGAAAGTAAACATGTCCGTCTGGCAGTTTACCGTACGTGACAGGCTCATCCGGGACGTTTTTTAATTAGTAAAATCAGCGTGTCTCTTTGAGGAAGCAAGACAAAGACATTTAACACTACTAATCTGATACGACACTGCACGCAGCTGAATATAGTGAGTACCAGCAGAGCTAGCACGTGCAGCTAGCACAAAACTAATAACCCAAAACACAGTGCAGACCAGATCTGACCGGTGCGAACAGTACAGCAGCAAGGCAAGATCTACATTTAATGATTGCAGTGTTTGTTTAAAATAACAGAGTCTGTGTTTAATGACTGCAGTTTTTACTGCATTTATTTAATTTGCTCTTTTATTTTTAAATTAAGGGTCTAAATTGATTGTTGTTTGATTTGTTTATTTACTGTTAATTTTGTTAAAAATATTATGCTGTTTCACATGAGCTTGTTAAAAATGGTAATAAACCAGTTTCAACCATGTTTTATGACTTGCTTGCGCTAAAATAACTACATGTAGCCTGCCATGGCGTATTCTCCGCCCTCTATCGGTATCGGCTATTGGCTGATCGTGCTGAAAGGTGATTGGAATCGGCCTCAAAAACGCAGATCGGTCCATCTCTAGTATATGTCATTACATCCACAACATAAAGCCCCCCCAAAAGTTGTATTTCTTTACTCTGGCAGTTTAAAGATACATAAATAAAATACATAAAGAAATTTCCTTTGTAGAAATGTACTTTCTGACTGGCTAACATTTACAGTACTGCTTACATCTGTCTATGAATGCATGTATGTATTTACTTATATTATTATGATATTTTGATACAAAAGTCCCCAGCCCTACACTGTTTATAGACTTACGTAGTATTTGGGTTTTAATTATGCATCATATATATGGTGGGTAACAGGAGCTAGTGTGTTCTGAAGAGCGTCCTCCTGAGGTCCACAAACCCCCACAGGAAGTGCATGTGGAAACACTACCTCCTCGCAGAAAGAGAGGACTTAGTTCCATCAGCTTCTTCAGTGATGCTATTGATGGTGAGTGACATTGCTAGTTGACTGATCTTAGTTTCCTCTATGGAGCAAGTTTTTTTCACATCAGAAGAGCTGCAAGGTTCCTCTGAGCACCAAGTACTGAACAAAAACCCTAAGAAACGAAGTGCTAGCTGCGTAGCTAATGCTGCGTTCACGTTTGCTGTAGTTGTACATCTTCAAACCAGATATTTCATTGTGTTCAGTGGATTGTAGCAACCAACACATGCTTAACATATTTGGAAATTCTTCAAGCCTGTTGAAAGAACATTTATTGAAAGCTGGGGGAATGTGAAGATTGTGTTCAAGTTCATGTCAAAAGGGCTATTTTAAAGAAGCTAAAATAAGTAGTTGCGTCTAAGCATGCCTGGTACCGTTTGGCAACTGAAATACTATGATAAAAATCTTATTTTGAGTAGTACCTCCAATGTTACTATTCAGGACCAGTTTCAAGGTACCATAGTATACACAGTGCTTCATAGTGTTACCACTACAGCTGTATAACAATGTGTTCTACTATGCATTTAGGAAACTCAGCACAGTTAAGCAAATCCTAATGGCTGATGTCTTTATCTCAGAGCTAGAGGAGTCTCGCCAGAAGTGTCCCCCATGCTGGTATGAGTTTGCTAAGAAGTACTTGATCTGGACGTGCTCTCCAACCTGGCTGAGGCTGAAGGACGGGGTGAAGGTCATGGTGATGGACCCTTTCCTCGACTTGGCCATTACCATCTGCATCGTGCTTAACACACTCTTCATGGCACTGGAACATTACCCTATGACCGACGAGTTCAACGGCATGCTCAGCGTGGGGAATCTGGTGAGAACATGCTCAGTAATCTCCTGAGCAGGGGTGCAAAAATGCAGGGTGGCAATACAAATAGTAGCTGCATCATTTTGGGAATATTAGAACAGATTTTAGTAATATTAAACAATGTACAGTACTGTGCAAGTCAGAGTCCACCCTTAATTTATATAACATTTACATTTTCCAAGATGATTAGATGTGAGATAACCCGCTGTCATAAGAAAGGAGAAAATCCAAGGCAAAGATGCAAAGATTTTCAAAAACTGTAGATCAAAAGAAACTCTGCCATAAGAGAAAATGTAGCTCCCAACATCTGTGCAAGACATGTTAGACCACCAAAATTGAAAACATTAACTAATGGTTTTGTCCATTCTGCCACTGTGAGAACTGAATGCTAAAGTTCTGAAAATATGTCTAGCTTGGATTACTTCCAATGAAAAACAAAAAATGCAACAAGTTTCTAAAACTAAATTTTGGAATGTGTATGAATATTTTATTCTATTTCTTTAAAAACTTAAAGCACACTAATGAAGCGTTTAAATGTTCAGAGTACAATTCAAAAACATATTTAAAAAACAGGCCGATGACAATACCAAAATAAGCACAAACGGCACATCAAAAAGTAGTGCTGGACCAGGCAACGGTCAAAACCAGAAGACAAAAAACAATCAGATCAACAAAAAAAGAGAAAAAGCCAAAAACAGTCAAAAAACAAGCCAGATTAACACAAAGATAAAGCCAGGGAAAAACCACTCAGTACACACAACGGATTAGTGACAGTACTTAGCATGGAAGGAGAGGAAACAAACAGTCTTTATAGATAGAATAGTTCAGGTGGAACTGGTTAGAGCTTTGGAGAGACTGATCTAGAAAAGAATTGCTGATACAATGATGAAGAGGGTGTCACATGATCTCCCAAGGCATTCTCGAATTTGGAGACCATGAGGAGATTGGGGTTCTGCATGTTAGAAACTACAGAGCCAGAAGGAGGAGTAACAGTAAGCTGTAATAAGGACAAAAGATTGAAACACTGAAAAAGCTATAACGTAAAATAATAACGTAATGGCTGTTATGTCTGTAAAAAAGGCCTCTGACAGTATTGTATCTTTCAAAATGCAAACCCAAAAAAAGCTATTTTATTTTAATGCATATAAAGTTTTTCCAATAAAATGTGTGTGGTCAGTTTTAAATGAATTTGAGTCATACTTAAATAATCAAATTTAATTGTGGTAAACTTTACGGTGCCATGATTGAATACTCATGTTCATTCCTGTTGCCTGCTCCAGAACCTTTGCTACCTGTTTAGCAAATTTGCCAAAATTTGGGTTTTCTGAGCATTCTTATTGCATAATAAGCCAATGGAGCTGAAGTGGTAAATGTGTTTAGGAACTTCTAAAGCTAAAATTAAAAACTTTCAGCTTAATTTATTTTATTAAAATAAACGGGTTAAAATGTAATTGTTTACTGTTTACTGTTAATTAATTATTAGCAATTATTGTATATCTTGCTGCTACTTTTTAGGTGTTCACTGGCATCTTCACGGCTGAGATGGTTCTGAAACTTATTGCTATGGACCCATACTACTACTTCCAGCAGGGCTGGAATATATTTGATGGGATTATTGTGTGCTTGAGTCTAATGGAACTTGGCCTGTCCAATGTGGAGGGCCTGTCTGTGCTCCGCTCGTTCAGATTGGTGAGTACTGAAAATGTTAAAAAGTTTTTACTGGAGCTTGCTCAAATGTTATTACGTTTTAAGGTTACTGATGACTTTAAGGTCATCAGTTAATGACTTATAATTGCCAAAATGTTCATCCCTTTACATTTTACTGCAGACAAAAATTTTGAGGAATTATACTCATATATGAAGCACACCATCCATCTTTGAACTTGTGTAACCTTTTGCTCATAATCACTAGATGAGTTTTAGACATTGTTTTCTCAAGCCTATACGACATACCAGTATGGAACTGTGCATATGTTGTATGTGGAAAATCCGTTTTTCTGGCCTTTTACACTTACATACTCCAGCATACAAAGCCCCTGCATTACAATGATTAAATAAGCCATCATATTTCACTCGAAACCGAAGAAAGTGGCTTACCCATTCTGTCCACTTCAATCACAGTGCATAAACAATTTTAATACAGGTCATATAGTGTTTAGCCAAATGGATTGACCAGTTTGCCTATTTTTTATGTGTAATAGTTTTGACTTTGAGATTGCCCCCACTGCGCTTTACTGACCATTAGGTATTATGACTTTCTAGCTTCTCATACAAAAGCATTTAAATGCACAAAAAGTTTTTAATCTGCTGTAACAGTTGATTGTATATTCACACATTTTATTTGCACTGCCCATTAAAAGTTGACTAATGATTAAAAGCTTTTGCTTGACTTTTTAACATGCTGCATACCACATGTTGATGCTTTTTGTAAAAAGAGACTAACCTCCTTGTTTTTTTTTTCAGTTGAGAGTCTTTAAACTGGCCAAGTCCTGGCCCACACTCAACACACTGATAAAAATCATTGGCAACTCAGTGGGTGCCTTGGGCAACTTGACCCTTGTCCTGGCCATTATTGTCTTCATCTTTGCTGTGGTGGGCATGCAGCTATTTGGGAAAAACTACCAGGACTGTGTGTGTAAGATCAGCAAGGACTGTACGCTGCCACGATGGCACATGAAGGACTTTTTCCATTCTTTCCTAATTGTGTTCCGGGTGCTTTGCGGCGAGTGGATCGAAACCATGTGGGACTGCATGGAGGTGGCTGGACAGCCACTTTGCATCTTGGTCTTCATGCTGGTCATGGTCATAGGCAACCTTGTGGTAAGTTAAAATGTTTTTAAACATTTGTCTAAAAAAAAAATCTAATTAACACTATCCCCCCCCCCAACTTCTGCAGCTAACAGGTAATGGAAGCGTATATCATACATTTAACATTGTTCAAACTAAATTTCAAAATAATCCAACGCTGTATGGGGGGTGGGGGCTGGGGGGGACGCTTTAGTTGACAATGTATGGCTAAAGTCTCAGCACTCCCCGACGTACCTTGGAGTGAAGCTTGATAGAACACTGTCCTTTAAAGAACACCGGGACAGTGTCAAGGCACCACCTGTGCTTTACTGATACGGCATCTCGTCAGCGCCATTTGGGGGCTATCTATGCTTCATCACTACATCAAAGACCCAACAGATGTTTCTGGCCACCCGTAAAAGGTGGACAACCCTTAGTCTTTTGAGGTCAGGGGTTGGACGTTTTGGTGCGGTGATGCAAAAGTGGGGTCTCACAGACAACAAGGTACCCACTGTTAATGTGGGGACCCATCACAGACAGTGGAACATGTGCCGCTCGTGGTTTAATGGACCTGGATGACGAAACAGTGGAATGGTTTGCAGCAGCAGAGCTAAAGGTCTAAGGACATATGCCGGAGAGAGAGAGAAACGCTGAATGACATATATAGTTGCATGTAAAATATCTGCATTTATTACTAATTAAACGTGCCTGTTTGTGACCTAAGTAATAATCACAAACAAACACAATCCAACATACAAACAGTTGTACTTTTCATGTCTTTTATTGAGCACATTGATTTAACATCAACAGCGCAGGCTAGAAAAAGTAAGAGAGACCTAGAGTTTAATAACCTATAGACGTTCCGTTATCAGCAGTCACCTCCATGAAACAAGAAGGGCAAATGTTTTGAGGATGAATTTGGAATATTCCCTCCCTGCTCTGCTCTGCTTTTCTGCGATGCCTTACTTTCTTAAAAGGACTTTCCTTACCTGAGGCCAACTGACTGTCTAGAGGCTCTGATATTTCTATAGCACTTGAGTTCTATTACTTTTTATTTGATTATTTACTTGTTTTCCCCTTATATTAATTATGAATGCTAATCATTGTGGAACATCCAAGAGGACAAGGGTAAACTTGAGATGAATGTTTGAACACCATACTGTTTTTAGTATTCTTACTAATGAAAAACATGAAGAGTACAACTGTGTGTTTTGTTAGATTATGGTTGTCTGTACTTGTGGCATACGTAACACGTTTGATAGATAATCAGTGCAGAAATACAGATAATTCTAAAGGGTTTATCTTACTTGCTCTTGCAACTGTACTGTTAACAATATTAATGGGCAAAAGCATGTCAGATAGATGAGTTGTAAAATAGTCAAAATATATACAAAGCAGCAACATGCATCAAACAGTATCAGAAACCACAAAAGCCAGTCTCATGCCAGTTTTGTGTATTAGGTGAGTAAGTTATGCTTTGTGAGAGATCTGTTTTAAGTAATAATATCCACCACCAACAACTAGTGGTTGTAGTGGTTTGGAAATTGTTTGCATTTGCACACTACTTGTAATTGAGAGAGGTACTAAAGCAAACCCAAAATTTGTCCTCTTGTTAGCTGGTTGACAGAAAATGACTGTTATTAGGGAGATAGGATAAAACATGTTTTAACACAGAGCCCATCAATGTGGCTAATCTGTACTAGGTCCTCTATAGAGGTCAAGCTATTACGGAAATTACTCTGACACGGCAGGGTTGTGCCTGGCCTGTGATAACTATGGGATTAACACATCTGTCATATGCTGCAAGTAGGACTTCCTACCTCACCTTCTCCCATGTACTCTTACCTTCTCTTTTAGTCACTCATTCTTTTCCATTAGCCTTATACAGGTTATGACCAAAGTACTGCAACAATAAAAGAACATTAGATTACAAAACACTATGATATAATCTCATACACTAGGGCTGTATAGTGAAACAATGCTGTAGCATGTGCAAGATATAAATCCTGTGCAAATTCAAAAAAAAGTGTGTGAACTAAGCGAGTGCGCTCCATTCAAATAATCTGACAGGTGTTAATGGAAATAAGATAATAATGTAATATATGGATTTTTCTTACTACTTTGTATGTGCAGTCAGTTAACATTTTTCAAGTTCCTCACATCTCCTCAAGCATAGCGGTGCCAATGGCAATGTTAGTTAAAGTCGGTCAGACAATTCAGACACTATAAAAATTAAGTCAAATGTTTCTGAAAAAGGTTTAGTGGTGTTGAAAATACCCAATGCTTGTTTTGGGAGGCCCTCTGCCAACCCCTCCCCCCAACACAGTCTGAAAAAAAAGAATGTTTACTTTTTCTAATAAACTGCAAGTCAAGAAACTAAAAAAGAGACAACAGAAATGCAGCAAACAATAACATCTGTACTACACAGACAACTTCTTAAGCAAAATAAGGTTCCTCCTTTTAAATAACCGAACATCACACAGCTCCCTTTGCACTTCAGAGGAATATGTAGACGATCAATGTCAAAACTCGAGCGTGCATAAATGGCAGGTGAAAAATATAAAGCTGCACATTTTAACATTCTGCACACGTAAATCTTTTTACTCGTGAATGTGAAACTCGCAAGCACAGAAAGAGAAACCGCACGTGCAATTTTCATAAACATGCTCAAACTGTCTTTTTTCCTCCTTTAACGCTTTTTTGCTCTCGCGAAGTGCGTAACAGTCGGCAGAATTATTTGCACTGGAGTTTTCAGAGGGGGTGGTTTTGACAGTTTGGGGGCGGGACATGGGCTTCCATCGTTACTTAGCAAACTAGCTAGTGGTGGTAGCCTAGCGCTAGCTAGCTGTTTCTCCAGCTAGCTGTTTCTCCAGCTAGCGTCGCCACAGCGGGCGGAAATTATCATACAGTTAAGCCCGCTTAGAGGGAAGATATGATTGGTCAATTTTCCTGTCATTTGAAATTGGTATTGCGCTGAATTATAACTGGCTCTGTGTAAATGAACAGTGGGACCACCAATCATGAACATTCTGCGGAGGCATCACTGTCCTTATAGAGGGAGACACAGGCTCACAGGCTTCCACTTAACCCCTTACAGTCCAACACAGATTGAATAGACATGTTTGAATAATTTATTTGCCTATATTTTTGTAATTGTTTAGATGTTGATTATATATATATATATATATATATATATATGTGTGTGTGTGTGTGTGTGTGTGTGTGTGTGTGTGTGTGTGTGTGTGTGTGTGTGTTAAGAATTTTAGGCCCTCTGAGCATAGAGGGCCATGACGGTTCCCCACTGATTAACACATACGCTGTGTAAGCTGAATTGAACAATTCCCCACTTCAAACTGTTCAAACTGTGTTGTGTCAAGCATCTTAAATGTGATTTCTGACTCTAGGTGCTGAACTTGTTCCTAGCTCTGTTGCTCAGTTCCTTCAGTTCTGATAACCTGTCAGCTCCAGATGAGGATGGTGAAATGAACAACCTGCAGATTGCCATTGCACGGATCCATGATGGCCTCACCTGGTTGCAGAGCTTCATCAAAGACCTCTTCAATGGCAACCTGACCAAGCGCAGACAGAAGGTCAAAGAGGCCCAGATAATCACAAAAGCTCACAGCACCAACCACATCGAATGCAATGGAGTCATTGGAAGAACCGGACGCTATGGAGAGAAGTACATCATTCCAGAAGGGGAGGACAGCTATATGACCAATGCCAACTTAACTATATGCGTTCCCATAGCTCCTGGAGAGTCAGACGTGGAGTTCCTTGAGGAGGAAGAGGAGGAAGACACTGAGACATCAGAGGATGAAGACAACAAACCGGTGAGGAGTTACTAGATAAATTCCTACCCAAAAGCAGTCAGTCAAGACATATGTGCCATCAGAGATTTGCCTTTTTTGTTATGCACCGGATGCTAGTTTAACTAGTAAGTACATTACCGTTTACCAACACATCTGTAGGAATTTTAGACAAAGCAGGAGCACACCTGTTCAGTGGTCAAAGACTGAGACCAACTGACTGAACAACTGATATCAGTTGTGGTTTGTGGATAAGATTCGACACCAGTGCCATGTGTCATTGCCATAAGCATAGGCCTAATAAAAAGAATATTACTAATGTGGATTTCTCCAATACTTTTGACGTCTATACACGATTACACCTCAGTCATCATTTTGACTGAACGCGAAAGCTGTCTCTCAAATGAGACCCATGGTTCAGAGGTCATGGGATGATGTGAAAGGGCAGATTGCTGTGTGTGTGTGCCAGGGAGGCAAAGGGAGGGGGTCGTGTAACGGCCTTGGATGTGCGAAGTCTGTTCCGGATTCATAAGCTGTTAAGCTGCACCACAGACAAGGTGATCCTAGCTGCAGCACATTCTCCCTTACATAAGAGCTAAGATGAGAAATACGTCTGCTCAAGTAGGCCAGCTTGTCAAAGGCAAGAGCTTAAAAGTGTTCAGTTTTGTAATTTTTAGCAATAATTAGCAACAATTAGTAATTTAGTGCATGAAAACTTACAGTATTGGTGTGTAATATTGTTATTTAGGTTTTCAACATGGTGGACAATGTAGGGTGAGGTTTTGCTGAGAAATTAACTTCAAAGACTTTAGCGTTAAAGAATAATTACAAGAAAAAACTTAAAAAAAAAAACCATAATTAACTATTTGAAGTCACTGGAAATTTATGGTTTGTTGTTATCTCTAAAACCACAGACAGTACTATGTCTTTCTATGTCTGCATTCACAGACAATGACCTATTATAATGTTCAGAACAGTGAATACTGTAATGTACAGTACTAGATAGGAAGTACAGTAACATAGTTTTTGAGAATAAGCTAGTGCAAATTTTAGTCATAGAGAGATCTGAGTGACAGACAGGGTGGCCCTCAGAGGGGTGTGTCCAGTACCCCATGTGACCAGTTGTGTAATCTTAATGCTCAGCAGGGCGACCTCTTTCATAATGATCACGTTGCTCATAAACAGCAACACTCTCAAAGAGAGCAACATCGGCTCTCATACAGAGCCTGTAAGTAACTAGATGATGACAATTTTTTGGATAACCCATAAAACGGTTACAACCACTTTTTATAAAACTATGCAGAGAATTGTACCAGTTAACATACTCTTAAATGCAATTACCATGTTTAGCTCTTGGTTGCACATCCTTTGATAAACATGTGCTACAGTAGTTGGAGTTTAACTGATATTGAAGTTTTACATGCCGGTGGTTCAGGATAATTTCATGCTTGCAACAAAAAGTGCTACATTGATTAAGCCTTTGAAGGCAAACCAAGCTAAGGAGCACAGACTTTTAACTTTTAACTCTGAAATTATTAAAATGTGAAGTTATCCAAGCAGTAAATACCTTTTATGGTTTGTGCTTTATTTAATAAAAAATAGTGAAATTATATAAATATTAACAGAGATGGGATTGGTATTTATAGTGTTTAAAGGTGTCATTATATATATATATATATATATATATATATATATATATATATATATATATATATATATATATATATATATATATATATATATATATATATATTTAAATAAAACGCCTCATCTCCATCTTGGTAAACAAGCTGTAAATATGACTGTGCTCTGAACTTCTTTCCGTAGCTGTAGCTACAGCCTTGCAGGTGGATGATGGCCAAGCACCACACAAAAATTAATTATATGTGGACACTTTAGATACAGCCTACAGAAAATGCTACGAAGAAAAGATTCAACAGATTGATGGACTGGACCTATATAACCTGAACACCTTTCAAGTTCAGATAATTTCAGTGTGTGAGATTTTACAAAAACTAATAAAAGTGCCTACCAAAGCAGCCAAAACTCTTAATAATAAATTCTTGCATATATATTAAGCTGAAACTATCTTCTTATTTGCCAGCTTCTCATCTGAATTTTCCATTGCATCTTAAATTGTAGGGCTGTTACATTTAGTATTACCTCATTGGAATACTATTCATTGCTATTTAGATGCAAGAGATGCTTATGGATCTGGTATAGGTATTGGAAGGAAAAATTGATACTCAGGCGTCCCTGAGGTTTATGACATTTATAAGATGCTTCTAACATACGTTCTGTTAATAGGGAATGCCTACATGCCTTGAAGCAAAACTTGCATGCAAACCTCCTTCAAAGTAACAATAATATTAATTCAATGTCTCTTTCACACACACACACATTGCTTGCTAACTCCTTTATGTGGGATTACAGCGCTGACATTATTGGATTTTGCCAGCACCTTTGGGCCAGTAATCCTGGTAAATCGGTTCAAATATGCTGCCATTACCACCCATGGGAAATCTCCTCAAAATGGCATTAAGATGGCAGGGTTGGTAGCAGCACACCCTCAGCTTGAGAGACTGTCACAGTTCATACACACGGTTAGTGTTGCTCACTGATCATCTTAGATAATGCCATAGGCCAGTAACATTTATAGTAGTCTGGTCTCCCACACTGAAAAAACATAAACACAGTATGACACCATATGGTACATAAACACTATTGGCTATCTCTAGTATATATGGGAAGGATTTGTGATTTCCTGTGTGGATGTTGGGGTTTATTAAGGATTAGAGAAAAGCATGAATGCTTGTTCTGGACGGTTGATGATAACAGTGTCAGTGCTTCTTAGCCAACAGGAGTCATTAATAGTGCTCAGAAAATGGAAATAAACACCTGCCTGTCACCTCTTTAAGGAAGTGATTAGCTTGTCAGAAGGAAGTACCGTGGACCTGAGGAAGCCAGGGGAAGACGATGAAGTCTCTGTGCTAGCTGAGGAGACCATGGAGCCAGAAGAGTGTCTCCCTGAATGTGAGTGAATGACAGTGTTCCAATATGCATTTTTCCCTTGTCTCATATGTTGTGTTCTACATGCAAGTCTATTTCTGGTTACTTAATTATTAAGCTCCAAACTCTACCTAACATCTACTGTCTGGTATTTGGAGTAAAGTAAAAACTGTATAAAATCTATTTTTTCCCTATTGTTTTTTTTGGATCCCACCTAAACCAAATAAACAAAACCTTCTGCAAAGATGGGATAGGTGTGTTGGATCAGAGTTACGTAAAAAATCTGATGTCCAGAGAAAGGGTGTGTAACTGTTTTAGACCATGTTTGGGAAAATCGTCTCCCTAGATGTAGGTCACTCTATCTGCGTTTGTCGCTTCAAACCGCTTGACCCAAATTCAGGTCTTATGACATAAGATAACAAATGACTATTTGAGGACTATTTCAGGATACAGGCCTGTTCTCCAGATGTCCTTGATCTGATTATGTTTGTTGGCTAGTGTCCTTCACCTTCTTTTTTAGCTGCTGACTCTAATAATAATGTCATTTTCTGCAGTCTGTGTGCGTCGCTGTGAGTGCTGTGACATCAACACCATGCAGGGTTTGGGTCTGGCCTGGTGGAGGCTGAGGAAGACTTGTTACCAGATTGTAGAGCACAGCTGGTTCGAGACCTTCATCATTTTCATGATCCTCCTTAGCAGTGGAGCTTTGGTAAAATACATAATTACATAGTTATGTAATTAATTACATTTACATTGGAATGACATATTGAATCAACAGTTGCACTTATTAGTTTTTGCATTTGTGTTTTAAGCTATGGCAGACTCAAAGAATCACCAAAAACATTGCAAAAAAACCCATGTTTTTTTCATTGCCTAAAACATGGCAACAGATGATTACAGTAACAATAAGTCAAATTCAAAAGATAATATTTTCTTCTGTTCACAAATGCTGTATATTATATATATATTTGTTATATGGTATAAAAATCCATTGGTTTAATGATGGTTTAACAGTTAGTGGGTTTTTTTTAATTACCAGCAAACTGCGCCTCTGGGTAAAAGTTGTTTAAATAAACTAAATAATGTTGAATTAATCACCACACTTTAGTCTATGCACTCCTCACTATCATCTTTATTTCTTTGTGATGTGGAATGCCATATGTTCGCCCTCCAGTTTTGGTATTTTGGCATTTATGTTATATAATTTGTCTTCTTTCAGGCATTTGAAGACATATATATTGAACAGAGAAAAGTGGTCAAAGTGGTACTGGAATATGCAGACAAGGTCTTCACCTATATCTTTGTGCTGGAGATGTTTCTTAAATGGATTGCATATGGATTTAAGAAGTACTTCACCAACTACTGGTGCTGGTTGGATTTCCTGATCGTGGATGTGAGTTTACAGCGCTACTATTCTGAATATACCAGTTGTTCATCATGGGAAAGTTGGCTGCCTGTAAGCTAACGATACATGATCTTTTTGTGATCAGTTGGTAACAGCTCTTTGGTTTAGGGACAGTGGAAAACTTGAAGATCAGTTCAGTTTAGTCTGACTGTTCGGGGTGCATTAGAATAAATGATTTACCAACTTGATAAGACCAAATTTAGACATTTTTATTCGTGTAGGCTTATGCTTTTTAAAACTGTTGATGTTCATGGATTTCACTATATAAATGGTCCGACCAAGACTGTTTAAAGAAATAATTGCCACATAAGCATGACTTTACATTACTATTCATATGTATTAACGTATTGATTATAATGATAAACATGATCCTTTATGGATGATATTTATATGAATAATTAAATAGTAAGAGCTAGGGTTTTTTACAGCCCCTTAAAGTTGTTGGCTTTTATTCATTTTAAAACAGCTTGTATAAAAGTAGCCCTTTTAGTACTGTCATATTTATATCTTATATAACAGTAAAAGCAAGATGTCCTTTTTTCCTTTTACTGAACTTCTATCTGTAAGTTAGCATAACAATGGTCTAGTTTTATGTTTTCCTAACATATTTCAAGTTCAATTAACTCAGAATTTGAAGGCATTTAGGTTACTTACTTTTTTTTAAAACACTGACTCATATTTACAATGTGGGTGCAACAATGTAACATCGTCCTTGCAGGCTGAACGAGTTATTGTGAAGCTAAACGCTGTTGATTCAAGGTTGCAATGGCCACACATACAAATTCACACCCACACTCACCAAAATTTTGCACTGGCGAGCGAGAACTAGAACTTATGATTTGCGTACACAAGCCCTCACTATGTTTCTCCTGGTCTCACCCACCCGTCTGACCCCATACAGATCTCCACACATACCTCTAACGATAGGGTAAGTTCATAGTTCAAAAGTCAGAGGTGAGTAAACACTCAGGTTAAGCTGTCACATTTGTATCACGGCTGCTTTTCTGCTTCACTCTTACCACTTCAAGATATAAATGCCACTGTCTCTCTCTCTCCTAGGAAAAATCTGAACCAACATTTTATTTGCATTCAAAGTGCGTAGAGCAGCAGATTTTGTAACATTGCTGTGGTTATATGTGCAGGACCTTGGCTTTTATATCAGATGAAAATGCACCCATCAACTGAAATGTTTCTCTAATTTAGTGGGAGAAACTAGACTGTGTTTTTTTAACAATAGACTTGAAGTCTGTTTTTTTTTTAACTATTTTCAGTTGCAAAATGTAAAGCTGCTAAGGACAAGTAGGTTAGTATTAGATATTTTCAGGTAACTAGGTCATGTAATTTTGTAGCAGGGAATAATAATAATAATAATGTAATTACTCTTGTTCAGTTATGTGCTTTATGTAATTGTATCATTAAATCTCTTTGTTTTGTTACTGACTGTGTTTTATTAGAGCCATACACAGAAACACAATATATTAATCTTTCTTAGATATATTGAACAAAACCCATAAAAAAAACTTTCTTTTATAAAGAACCAGCGATTCTTGGGACTAATATAAAAAATAAAAAATATATGTATATTATTATGCAGTATCCTCATTTGACATTCAGGATACTATTTGGGTACCACAAAAAAGTCAATCTGGCTGAGAAAATTTAACTTTTAAAAAAATAAAATTCTTTATAAAAACCGCACTCTATTTAATATATATGCATATTGAAATGCATATATAGTTGAGTATGCGTGTATGTGTGCTGATTATAGCGGATATATCCGCATACTTTGTCTTCTGGTTTGTCTTTGTGTCATTTCATTAGCTGCTCACGAATCTCATGCCATATCCAGCCACAGCCATCACAACGGGTCATTCGACAGTGGAATACCATATTGTTCTGTCTGCTTTGAATGTAGAATAGAGTGGAAGAGTATGTCTTGAAAACAAACCAAAAATTGAATATAAATTGAATCTCACTATTTGCTGAATTTTATAATGTCCCAATAAGCGTGTTCCTGTAGAATGTCCCAAAGCACATAAGTATTGGCTCTACACTGTTTAACCATTTATCTTGCCAGCTTTTGTCACATTGCTGTATGTAGAATATAATATAACTGTTGTTCTGTGTGTGTACCACCAGGAATAAAATCGCTCACTTGCATTACTCAGTTTGCCAACACTTAATCAAGAGTGAATTGCATCTCTTAGGAAAGCATGTATTTCTTGTATCTGCATCATATTAAACAAAGCCTGTAGATTTGTTCACAGTGAGGCTATACTAAGCTTTCATTTCACTAAAATGTCACTCCACTAAAATTGAATGGTGGAGTTTATCATTATGAAATCAGAAGAAACATTCTTTCACCGTTTTTAATATAGAATTGTTATTATATATATTATATATATGTTATTATTATTATTATTTGGTATTCCAGAATACAAGACTCTATACGAGCGACTTACCCAACATTTTCACGTAAATGCTGCTGAACAAATATTAGATTAAAAACAAGGTAAAAAATGTATCGCTGCCCAGTTGCAGAAAATTTGAAGAAGCTGTATTGTGTCGCTTAGGTCGTACCACCAATAGTCACAGTCCTGCTTGTCACTGAGTGTCACTGGCTCTCTTTCAGAATGAATTCATTCTATCTGTGTTGTAACTTTCGTCTACAGCAGCATGCTCACAGGGCTATAGAGCTGCTACTTTTTTCTTCTTTTCAAGTGTGATACATTTTACAACAAAGTTAATGTTTCTTTACAATTTGCATAGTTTTATTTTGGCAGTACAGATTTTACATACAAGTAGAAAACACTGGCATTGCAGATGTCACAAATGGCTGTTATTTTTCAGTTCAGTTTAAACTAGTGTACATTATGCACCTTCTGCAACAGTGGCGTGAATAGAGCATAATATTAGCCCTGCAAGACAAGCACAAAAACCATGTCAGCTGTTAAATCTTCTCTTTGTTAAAAACATGATTTTCCAATGCTGTGCATTTATTTAATATGTAAAGTATGAAAGCATCTAATCTAACAAAGCCAAAAATGTGTATATTTTAGTTAATTTGTCTCAAACGTTTTCTTTTAACAAGGCAAAAACTATATCCATCTTCGATGCATGTTTTATCGTTACTGTTGTCCAACTGCACTCTGAATGACTATGTGTTTACATCACAGTGCATTCAACGATAAAGGCAGCATAATGGCTTTTTTACATATTGAGGACAAACAGGGTAGTACACAGAAAGCTCTAATTCTTCATACTGATGTTTTCACTATGGCTAATGTGAGCATGCACATGCCTGTGGTTGCAGATTTGAAGGAGTTTTAACAAAGGCATTGCCAAAGCTATGAGTAAGCAAGATTGAAATTTGACTGATATTAATATAGCAGCTACTGTTATATTGTCTCTGATAAGGATCTTTCAGTACAGTACACCCTGTGTGATGAGTAAGAGATGAGTATTTGGTTTTTTTGTTGTTGTCTTTCTTTTTTAGGTTCCTGTAAAAACAGTAATTCAGAGCCCTCGTAGTAACAACCTTATTGGCGTGATTGATTTGTTTTTCCTTCTCTAGCACATTAATTGATAACTGCATATTTAGAACCATTTCTGCAAGCAGTTGTGTAGTGTTAGTGTTAGACATAGATTTTTTTCTAGCATTGTTATTACATCTGCACAAATCCTTCTTAAGCAAATCTCAGCAGAAGTTTCCCAACCTAGAAACTAAGCCTAGTCACTCCAGCTGTTAGAATAAAGGAGCATCTCTGCCAACACTGTAGTGTACCATGAAGGCATGTTTCAGATCCAAACCCTGCAATACTCATGTAACAGCCTATCAACTTGTAGTTCCCATTAAAGTGAAATATGCTTCTTCTTTTGATCCTGCAGGTGTCATTGATTAGCTTGGTGGCTAACTCTCTTGGCTATTCAGACTTCGGAGCTATTAAATCCCTGAGGACTCTAAGAGCACTCCGACCACTGAGAGCCCTGTCCAGATTTGAAGGAATGCGAGTAAGGATCTTCTTAATGTCTTAATGTCTTCACTCCTGACAGAAAATCTGAAGAATCTGTTTATGTCCCCAAAAGGTTATAATGTGTTATATCTATGGTAAAACCAGAACACTCAGTTAGAAGTCAGGTTACGTTGCATTGTTTTAATTGTAAACAAAAGCATGTTCATTTGGTGACTGATGGAGTGGGAATTAGTGTTGAGACATAGGGCTCGTTGTTGCCCAAATCCTAATTCATTTTTATAAAATCTTTCATTTTGAACAACATCCAATAAGTTACAAAATGTGCTCAAGACATCAAGTGACCAAGTATTTTAGTGTGCTTATCATCAGTTAAAGAGCATAACTGACTTTTTATGATCTGCATTTACAAGTCACAAGAGTTACAGTACAGTCTAGCATTTCTGGCTCAAGGAGGATTAAACATGGCTGACTCTTGTACTATATGGTCTAACGTCACTGTTTGCATTGGTAAGGTGGTGGTGAATGCACTGATTGGAGCCATCCCCTCCATTATGAACGTCCTGCTGGTGTGTCTGATCTTCTGGCTAATCTTCAGCATCATGGGCGTCAACCTTTTTGCTGGGAAATTTGGGAAGTGTGTTAACAGGACAGGCTACATCCACAGTGCCTCGATCGTAAACAACAAGTCTGACTGCCAGGCCTTGAATGACACTCAGTTCTACTGGACCAAGGTGAAAGTCAACTTCGACAATGTGGGGTTGGGCTACCTCTCGCTTTTGCAAGTCGTAAGTTTATGATTTATTGTCTTTTGCTGTATCTGTTTTGTTCAGTTCCAGTTCACCCATCAACAATAAACATGCAAAATGCTCAATGCAGTCTGTCTTATATTTTTATTTATATTTCTAATGTGATAACATTGAACATCTGATACATTCACAATGAAATAAATAAATTAACTGTTATATTCGCTCATTGTTGCTTTTTACAATTTTGTTTTTACTGTATTTCAGTTGTTTACTTTGTTTTACTGTTTAAGTTTTCTCAATTCCACCCATATAATGAAAAGGCAAGCTTTGACCCTGATATGCCCTTTTAGCGCTGTCTGTGACTCATAATACATTTGTTTAATATAAAAATGTAAATAAAATATTTTTGTATGCATTTATGAATGTAAAGTTTTTTAGATTGATATTTCTTACAAACATTACTGACTTAAATGTCATTAGGAGCTATTCAAACTAAGGTGTTTTTGTATGTCATCTTAAACTAAATTAAACTACTTTTGCAGCCTATACTGTACATGTACTCGTATAATGTTAGTCAAATGAGTAAGACTTGCATTACTGTAAAATGTCACAGCGTAAACATCAAATTTATGGTAATTGAATATCAGCCCAAATATTGGTTATCGATATCTTTCATTACTAATAATCGGTATTAGTCCGGATTAGTCCTGAGGATACTTCATATCCTATTGCTTTTTTAAGAATACCTTGTTTCAACAGAGATTATTTGGTGAGGTAGCCAAGCAACCATGCCACTGGCTCTGCCAAGACATCTCCCTTCTCCCTCTCACCTCATTTACCTCTGGAAATAGTTTGCTTTCAGTCATTCACTAAAGCTTGTAATTGCCTGTTACCAAGGCAATTGCTTCCTATTGTGAGGCACATCCTATTGGTTTTGTAATGACTCTTATATTGGTGAGTCTTTTCAGTGAGTAAATGAAGGTAAGGTAGTTTCCAAAATCCTTATGGACACGGTATGAAACACTATGTTATGTGGTTAAATGTATGATTTCTGTCCACCTCTGAAATTGGCCTTAAGTTTATTTATTCATTTTTATTATTGTCCTCATTACACAGGCAACTTTCAAAGGCTGGATGGAAATCATGTATGCAGCTGTGGATTCTCGTGGGGTAAGCGTCATTATCTTGAAAATTAATGACATTTTAGATGTTTTGCCAAAATCCAAAAGCAGTTTTCTGAGTCATGTGTTCTCTGCACCACAGGTAGAAGAGCAGCCTATTAAGGAGATTAATCTCTACATGTACCTGTACTTTGTCATCTTCATCATATTTGGTTCATTCTTCACCCTTAATCTATTCATCGGTGTCATTATTGACAACTTCAATCAGCAGAAGAGAAAGATAGGTATAATACATATGCAAAAATATATCAGTTGTGTGTGAATTAGATGATGTTAAGTAAGAATAAGGCTAATGTCTTTTTCTGTTGCAAGGTGGGCAGGATATCTTTATGACTGAGGAGCAGAAAAAATATTACAATGCAATGAAAAAACTGGGAACGAAAAAGCCACAGAAGCCTATACCAAGGCCAATGGTAAAACACTGTTTTTTATCAAGCACATTAAGTTTATTGTTAGCTTAGCTTATTAGCCTTTAATTCTTATCATTTCTTTGGTTTACCTAGAACATTCTGCAAGGCTTCTTCTTTGACTTGGTATCCAAGCAAGCCTTTGACATCACAATCATGATGCTCATCATCTTCAACATGATCACCATGATGGTGGAGACAGACGAGCAGTCTGGTCGCATGGAGTTCATCCTCAACAACGTCAACTTGGCCTTCATCATCATCTTCACCACCGAATGCCTCATCAAGATCATTGCCCTCCGCTGCTACTTCTTCACCATTAGCTGGAATATATTTGACTTTGTAGTAGTCATTCTGTCCATTGTTGGTGGGTACAGAGAGTCTGTATGAGTTGCTCCTCAGTTCTTAAATCAGAGTGTCAAACTTGCGTCATGAGACGAAAAGTTACTTTTAGAAAACTGCCTGGTCAAAAAAAGTCCCACATTCTAATACCTTGTTGGACCATCTATAGCTTTGATTCTAGCATGTTTGCCATGCAATTTTAAGCTATTTTTTTCCAACGAGTCTCACTAACAAGTGGTTTTCTCATGGAGACAGCTATCACTGTCCTTCGAGATCTCATTACATTGTGTGTGTAGAAGTGCTCTAGGGTTGTTAAAGAAATGAGAATCTGCTTACTGTATCAACTAGGGTTAGGACAGTTATTGCTGTCTGAAATGTATTATTCACTGCAGTAATTAATCAACAAAAAGGCTTTGAAGTATTTGCTAATTTTAATCCAAACAGCAACTTTTTTGCCAGGCAGTGCATATGGAAATTTAAAAACTTAGTTATAGCTGGTTTAGTTAAATGCATCATAAATTCATGCCAGGCATCTATGTCACCTTGCCTTAAAATGCCAACTAACATATAAGAGAACAAAAAATTGTGTGCGATGTTAACTGTTTTTTTTTTGTCTGTAATAATGGAGTCTTTGGTTACTTTAAAATAGAAAACACCACCACACATTTCTCAGGCTATTCTCTATTCAGGATGCAAAATTAAGGGCCTTTATTATTTTTGGGTTCTGTATGTTTTATAGTATTTTTTCTTACTATAAAGTATCAATAATTACTTGCATCATGCTTTTATGCATCATGTTGAGGTAAATAGCATCATTTTTTTGCTTTCAAATTAATGTGATCTCTTCGATCTGTTTTTCCTCACAGGAATTGTCCTGGCTGATATTATTGAAAAATACTTTGTGTCTCCAACCTTGTTTCGAGTCATCAGACTGGCCAGAATAGGACGAGTTCTCAGGCTCATACGAGGAGCCAAAGGAATAAGGACATTACTCTTTGCCTTAATGATGTCATTGCCAGCACTATTCAATATTGGCCTCCTGTTGTTTCTCGTCATGTTTATTTATGCCATTTTTGGTATGGCCAACTTCGCCTATGTGAAGAAGCAGGGTGGGATTGACGATATGTTTAACTTTGAAACCTTCGGGAACAGCATGATATGTCTCTTCCAGATCACCACGTCAGCTGGCTGGGACAACTTGTTAGATCCCATTCTGAACAACTCACCAGAGGAATGCAACCCACAAATCATCAACACAGGAACCAACACCAAGGGCAACTGTGGAAATCCTTCAGTGGGGATTACCTTCTTTGTTAGCTACATTATCATCTCCTTCCTTATTGTTGTTAATATGTACATTGCCATTATCTTGGAGAACTTCAGCGTGGCCACTGAGGAGAGCACAGAACCCCTCAGTGAGGATGACTTTGAGATGTTCTATGAGGTGTGGGAAAAGTTTGACATGGAGGCCACACACTTTATCGAGTACTCCAAGTTGTCCAACTTCGCTGATGCACTGTCAGAACCCCTGCGGATCGCCAAACCCAACAAGATTAAGCTAATTACCATGGACCTGCCTATGGTAAGCGGGGACAAGATCCACTGCTTGGACATTCTGTTTGCCTTCACTAAGCGCGTCCTGGGCGAGTCTGGCGAGATGGATGCCCTGAAGCAGCAGATGGAGGACAAGTTCATGATGGCCAACCCTTCCAAAATCTCTCATGAGCCCATTACCACCACACTCCGGCGTAAGCAGGAGGAAGTCTCAGCCACCATCATCCAGCGCACCTACAGGAGGCACCTGGTCAAGCGGCAGATGAAGCAAGCTTCCTACCTGTACCGACAGATAAACTTGGAGGGTGTGGACGTGGCGGATGCCCCAGAAAGTGAGGGACTCATAGCTTGTATGATTAAAGAGAATTATGGTCCTGAGGATGAAATAGTTGAGGAGTCTCTGCAGTCCTCTCCTCCATCATATGAAACTGTCATTATGACTCCCACTGACCTCTTTCAGGAGCTGTTATCTGGTTCCAGGGACTCTGTGCCCTCTGAGCCTTGCACCTTTAGAGAGACTTACGAAGAGACTTTTCTTTAGGAACTGCTTTTCTTTTTTTATCAGAAGTGGGTAAATTTTGTTGTTGCCACATTTTGAAGAGTGTCTGGACAAACTTTTTCAAGATGAGCACTTTGATGTTCATAGCACATCTGTTTTTGTGGAGAAATTCTATTTTTTTTTTTATTATGTTATTTGCTATGGTGGAATATGCAAAGGCATGCAGAACTGTCAAACACATTATTTTTTTGCTGTTTTCTATGATGCTTTAAACTTGCAGAAGCCATAAGTTATTAACTCCACTATGAACAGCCTGCAACATTAGGGATGTATGAGTAACGGTTTAGACTCATAAAAGTAAAGGTCAGGCCAGACCTTATTAATTAAAGACACAGAGGCTTCTGGGAGGATAATGTTTACCATGCAATAAGGAAGCACATGACTATGATAGATTTTTTATAAGTTAAGTTTTTATATTTCTTACCAAATTATTGAATATAATGGATTATAAATAAATAAACAAACAAACAAAAAACAGTACTGTGCAAAAGTCTTAGGCACCCAAGCACAATATTTAAAGCCTTTATATTTAAAGCGAATACTTTTGCAAGGCACTGTCCATAGGGTAAAAAGTAACAAAATTTTTGGGTTTTTAAAAAGTTGTCAGTATCTTGTAAGCTAGAAGAATAAGGTTTGGTTCCATGTCTCCTTGTTGTCATCATCACAAGGATTCTTTTGATTCTGCAAACTTGTCTTATCATAATAAAGAATTCACTACTCAAACCCCGTATTGGATTAAATCTACAATTAATGCCAGGGATCCCACTCTAAGTGAAATGTTAAATTCCTTGACTTTCATAGACGAAAACAGCTGATTAATGAAAAACAGGTCACCTATGTGCTGAGCAGACAGAACCAGCCACAGGATTTTAATCTCATCAGTTTCCACTGCTTAAACATAATGCACAATTATAACTAAAATGGGAGATAAAATAATAACAATAATTATTGCAATAAAACCTTCCTTGATAGAAATATAACTAAGCAAAAGTAGATTTTCAGCCCTATACTGGGTGGATTTGGATGTGGTGGGAATGATGAGAATATGGGGTGTGCTCATCAATGATATACCAAGCCAGGTAATGTTCGCTGTTCATACTAAGCTAAAGCTACTGTGAAACTTAACCATTTACCACCTGTAACATGATAGCTTACCACTCTTCACCACACAACTAAATTGAAAATAAATGAAAAATCCACTCAACCTAACAAACAATGTAATGTCTCAATTTTCTCAGGTGCCTATTGCACAGTACTGTATATATAGCTATTATAAAATATATTTTTCCAAGGCTACAAATATTACTAGTTATGTGTAGATGGGGACTAAATAAATCAATATCAACTCGTCACTGACTGTGGATTGGAGAGAGAACTGTCCATGTTTAGGACATGTATACTCAGTAGCTCTTTTTAATGAGCACAGCAAAAAATTCTGATCACTAAACTGGCACACGTACCTTTTGTATATGAGGATGATTAGTGTTTCAGAACATGAATGTTTGGCATTTATACTTTGTAATTATATGTCATATTTCAAAATGGATAATGGTCACGGTCCGCCACATATTAACCTTCGTCATAAGCTTCCAAGACTAAAAAAAGACACATGCATTGTTTTTCTCTAATACTAAGTGAACGGTCCAGTTTCTTTAATGACAGTGCCAGTCAGTTTAGAATTAAACCAACCTTAAGATTCTGTTCCTGTCTATTGTAAACCACTCTTTCACTAACTTTGTTGTTCATGTCCAAGCAGAACCCACCATTGACATCCTGACATTTCAGGATGATGACAGCAGTCTATATGTGACTGCCTTAGTATAGTGGAACACTGGGACACTTTGCCTGACCAGCAGAATTATCAGGCCTCAATTCTCAGTTTGGAACAGCAGGTGAAACTTTGAAATAAGGACACATTAGCTCTGACTGACTTGTACACCCAATTAATGTAAGACTGGGCAAGAATTGACAGGAACGGAGGAACTCCTGGACAGGATAGATGTAATCAGACTTTGTACCACTATCAAGGCAAGAGAAAAGGCAAGTATTAGAACCAAGGTAAACTATTGGAAAACAGTGCATGCAAACTTTGTTTTGTCTTATAAGTTTACTTGTGCTACATACAGCTTGCAGGATAGCAATCAGACTTTTTAGAATTCTGTTCTAACTTTTCTCAACAGGGTCAAATAAGGTTCGGCACAAAATATTCAGACTGTGATCTGGAGCTTCTTGCTGTGAGTTCTACGATATGTGCCTGCTCCTAGGTTGTGTCTGTGAACATGATTCAGCTTGGTGAAACTGTCCTTCAGACACCATTGTAAGCAATACTCTGAATCCCAGTTATGTACACTTTTATGCTTTTGTTTGAGATGAATTGTGTATGATGTAGTATATCATATAAATTTACAGTTCAGTTAGTTTCTTCAGTAGTTGCACAAGTACAGTGAATTATTTTGAAAGGGATCTTCCAGAGTGCGATGTGTAAAATTAGTTAATGCATTCATTCATTTTTTCGAATGTATTTACATTCACTTATGAAGTACAGCGAGAGAAAGAAATTAGGATATGTTGAGATACATCAGATGTTTGATAGATGTTGTTCCTTTTTATACAGTACAAAGGGTTTTCCTTTTACAAAATGTTTATTCAGTTGAAATATTTATGAAGTAATAGAGATATTGACAATAAAACATTTGTCATTGAACCAAATTGTACAGAAATGTGCCAGCCATTCATACACACACACTAACACAATGGTGCACAGTACTCTTGTCAGTTACAGTACTGTGCAAAAGTCAGACAATCTGTCATTTCATTTCAGTCATATCATTTTCTATAACAAGAGACATAAAGTAGAAAATTGCTCTTTATTTTACATTAAAAAACCTATATATAAAATAATTACTTGATGCAAAAAAAGAGTAAGATGACATGTTGAATTTATAATCCAAACAATAGGGAGTAAAATATCACCAGAAAGTTGTGGTGTCCACCCCATTATAAGAAACAAGGAAATACACAGTTCTTCCTTTGCATTAACAGACGTTTATTTACCAGTCTAGAAGGAATATTCAATTGAGAGTTCAGTATCAAATTTGAAACTGTACTTGCCAGGAGCGTCTACAGCAGTGGAAAGCAATGTCAGTTTTAAATTTGTTTCACTTTTTACCATTTGTTATGTTTGTTTGTTTGCTTGTTTGTTTGTTGGCGGCAGCGGTCATAATAGTCACTTGTCAAGAGCTTCAGCCATTATTGCCATATTTACTCTTCCTTTCACAGGCTACCTGTCCTTAAATGATCTAGCCAGGAGCAGGACCTTCAACATGATTGACAAGAGGTTAGAATATGCGATCAGGGCAGTGCTTCTTCTTCATCCACTTATGTTGGACTGTCTTTTTCAAAGACTCCCTATCGCCTCTTGAGGTAAAAAGTGGTATTAGGAGACAGGATGGGCCTGGAGTGGCTGGTTAGTACGCAAACTTCAATAGATATCTCTGAAGCATAATACAGATGTCTTTAACATACTGTCAAAACTGTTTTTTTCTTCTTAAGAAATACAAATAAATATAACATCACATTTTTCACCTTTTGCCTTTATTACAGCTTTTATTCTTTCAGGAGACTTTTAATGCAATTTTGTATTTAAATAAATCGGCAGAAATATTTTTCCACACCTTTCAGGGTTCCATCTTTACCTTGTATTAGGTGCACCAAAAATGCCACAGTCTTAGGTTCTGAATTAATTAAAAAAAATAATTTCTTATATTGTAAAAAAATAAATAAATAATGAGAAGGTCGCCGATGGTCATGGTCGGATCATATTTGCCTCAGTTCAGGATTGATTTGTCATACACTACATCCAGCTGGCAGAAACCGTTAACTGTTCACTAAAGCATTAGCTTGCTCTCTGAAGTAAAATGTCCGCTGTCCTGTTTTTGCAAATCTTTCTTCAGTGGAACTGCACTTTAATTTAGAATCCTGTAGCCTGCAGCAGTTTCAGAGTGGAGTGCTTGGAGTTTGTAAATGAACACAGATTTTTTTGGGGCTTTGGAGGAGGGAGCCAATTTGGCAGTGCTCCCGGGGAGCTTGCCCCTCTCCTGCCCAACGGAGAGGGTGCTCTAATCCCTCAGTGACCAGCTGGACCTTACAGATTATCCCAGTGCAGAAGGGGAAAAAATCACTTGTTTTAATTACACACGCATACTTCTCTCCCGAGCGCTCTCTTTCTCCGTCATACAGAAGCGTTCAGAGTCTTTCTGTCTATGCAAACCCTTTTCTTTCTTTGTTCTTCTTTCTTTGAGTTTATTTCTTCTGTGCACTCACCTCTTTGGGATTTTAATTTCCTGCTGCTTGTTCCATGTTGCTTTCTGCTCTTATCACAGTTTGTCCATTTTCACAGTTGTTCCTGGAACTTTTGCTGTGTTCTTTTGTTACTGCTTCCTGAGTGTAGCTGCACTGCTGACAAGCTTTTAATGACAGAATGAAATTTAAAAGAACATCCTTCTTTATGAATGTGCCTTGGTAATTGATATGATGTTTAAGCGTTTGAACATGTGGCCAGGATTAAGGTCTCTGGAGGGGAAATGAGATTAAAAATGCACTATTACTAATTACAAAAATGCACTTGCACATGCTACACCCCTGTGCGACTTGTGAACACAGTCCAGCTACATCTGAAATTTTTTTTTATAGGGGAAAAAAATACACCCTTTAAACTGACCTTGTACTATGGAAGTATTTCAGTGTTGATGGGTCAGAAGCTTCATATTGGTTTTACTTGAAGACATGAAATCTTCTTCATGGAGGTTCTGTTTGTATGATCAGTGTCCAGACCACAGATTGCACAACTGGGTGATAGGCACATGTTCTTTTCTCGTTCTGTTACAGAGAGTCACCCATGAAGCATGCTAACATAAGTAAGCTCAGCTTAGCGTCCAAACACATGGTGTGCCAAAAATAGGTTTCCATGAAATGTCCACAAATTATGTAAGGTAGGCGTGGTCAGAGTCTTTCGGCAGAACCTGGAAGGTTAATGATATGAGCGCCACAGCATTAACAAATGCAAATATCTTGTCCACTGTGCTTTTTTTTTTTTTAAAGAGAAATGTCAGACATACTATTACTGGTCTAAAACAGGTCTGGGAAAAGATCCTTACAATGGAAATTCCATGCTTTTCAATTGAAATCAGTAATTTGGAGCTGAAACAAACAAAACAAAAATCTTGTGCAAAATTTTGCTTCAAGAATTGAACGGCAATTTGTCGAGGATACGGAAGAAGCCCTCAGATTGTTTGAGCTGTTCATGATTAGGAAGATAGATAACTTACTGGTTACCTACAGTTTCTGCATTTGTACCCCATTATCACTAACCATTACTGAATTGCAGAGTTAATGCTAAATTGTTAATCAAAATTGTTAATCAAAACTGATTTTTTGTCCATCTTGGTTTAATTTCACAATGAAACTACAAATGTCTACTGTGACTGCAGTTCAACTGTCGCTTTATCCACAAATGTCTAAAATGTTGCCTTTATTTTGTCTTTGGCCTCCTTACTGAACATGGTGATTTACATCAAGGTTAGCGTTACCGGTCCAGAGTTACTGCAATAGCTAAAAATGACATTCAATATTCATCCTACAGAATTGCATGTACATTGCGTTACACATGTGTTAGAACACTCGTTATCAAACTAGTCATCAAACTAGTTCAATTTAAGGCCACCTGTGCAGATTATGGTCCAGTGCACTTCCCCCTTGCAAGTTCCACACCACCCCATGTCCCAACTCACCCACTCCCAGGTTATTACTTCCATTTAAACAAAGAGCATGTCTCATTTCTCTGCAGCTTTCACTAACCTGCGCATACAGTGGTCCCGTCAGATAGCTCATCAAGTGGGCACAAATTGTAATTAATATAAAATTTTTATAATATTCAAAAGATGTCTACCATTTTTAAACAAGTACCACCACCCAAGGTTCGGCTGTTTACCACAACTATACAACTATAACCATGTTAACAATATTTAACATAGGCTAAATAAATAAATAAAAAAAAAAAAATCATAGTACCAAAAAGGTACTATCAGAAGTTGACAAGTGAAATGTGAGTTGGTCTCTTGATGCTTTGCAGGACATGTTTTAATGTACAAAGTTTGTTTCTTTATTTTTGCACTGGAGCTATCAAGCCAATGCAAATAATGGAAGCCTAAAGCCCACCAATTAGCACTGTACAAACTTGCCTTTGACAATGTAATGTCTAACCTACTTGCTTATGTGATTTCTGACACTGTAGGAAAAACTGTATCTATAAAAAAGTATTGGCAACTCACTTAACGATTCATTTTATTAATAATAATAATAATAATAATAATAATACTTTATACATGCAGTACGCAGAGCTGCAGGGTTTGTTTTCCATGAAATGTAACAGAGCCTTATGCATGATGAAGACAAGGGATATAGAAAAAAAATAATTAAGAAAAAAGAAAGTGAGGCAGCAAGGAAAAGAGTAAGGAAAGAGAGAGCGTGCAGCACTTGCATTTAGTTCCAAGTCATGAGTACTGTGACAGAGAAAAGCCGGGTTAAGCCCTAGAGTCACTTCAGAGCCATTAGACTCATTTCAGAAAAACATATAACAGAGAGAGAGAGGGCGGGAGAATCACATCATCGGCTCTTACCGCTGTGTAGGAGCTCCTGACTCACATCATCTGCACTAAAGGCACAGCGTATCTAACGCCGCTCTGACCTTCAACAAACTGAATTTAAAAATTAGCTTTTTTCATCTGACAGCCTCATTTTGCCTGCAATCTGAAGCAAAACAGCCTTTTCATGATGACATAATTAAACTGTGGAGTGGGAATATAACTGCTAAACTACTGCCAGCAATAGCACAATCCTCCCAGGAAATATAAACTACAATTTATCATACAAAATCAACAACTCACACCATACTTATGTTGATGGAAGCTTTGCAGGCTTAGAAGGACCTTAGCTGAGATTTGTACCGTTTCCTGCATTACACATAAGAGAACATTTTAAATGCTAAAAGGCTGAAACAGAACACAGTCTCTCTCTTTGAATGTTTAAAAACATCACTGAGTTCATAATTTGTGATGTATAATGGTTTTTAAATATGAAAGTAACAACACCATCGAAAAAATCCTATACACTGCATAACATCCTGACACACTAATAATAACCGCTCAGCTGTTGAAAGCTCCATTCTGACTAAATGTGAGGTGCATTGTGACCATTGTGAGTTACTCTTTTCGCACTGGTAAACACTGAGCTTACTGAAGGTTGACTCACGCTCTGTCTGTCCATCTCGATGTGACTGCAAATCTGGAGCTGAGAGCATCAGATTCCTTAGGATGATGTATTTGGATGTGTGAGTGGAGATGCACTGTCTGGGAGTCTGAGGGGGGGCTCCAGCTACAGCTGGTCCTTTGGCTCTCCCCTCTCATTTATACATTACAACTTGAGCCACTTCCATCACCTTATTGAGTTAAATATTATTTAATGTGTTTTGGGGTAAATTTAGGTCAGATAAATGGGAAAATGGATGGATAAATATAAAAGATGTAACACTGAACAAGTGAAATTCATACCTAAGTAAAGTTTATAGTATCCCGATAATAAATGCTCAGTATCACCCAGGCCTAGCAGGAGGTCTAACAAACTTTCCAACAAGGCAGAAACAATAACGCAAGTTGTTAAACAGATGAATTACTAAACTCCCTCTTTCATCATGTGAAATTTGCTTTCAATGCATTCCGGCCCATTTCCACCCCATAAGTGATGTTTGTTTGTGAGGCTGTGGTGAGTAATGTTTTTACATTTGTTGTTAACACTTTTAGACAGCAGCAGTGTATAATGTTTGTTTGCTGTTTGTTAGCACCATTAAAGGACAGCAGTGAGTAATGTTTGTAGTTTGTTAGCACCATTAAAGGACAGCTGTGATCAATTTTTGTTTATTTGTTGTTTGTTAGCACCTTTAGAGAGCAGCAGTGAGTAATGTTTGTTTATTTGTAGTTTGTTAGCACCTTTAGAAAGCAGCAGTGAGTAATGTTTGCTTATTTGTAGTTTGTTAGCATCTTTAGAGAGCAGCAGTGAGTAATGTTTATATATTTGTAGTTTGTTAGCATCTTTAGAGAGCAGCAGTGAGTAATGTTTATATATTTGTAGTTTGTTAGCACCTTTAGAGAGCAGCAGTGAGTAATGTTTATATATTTGTAGTTTGTTAGCACCTTTAGAGAGCAGCAGTGAGTAATGTTTGTTTATTTGTAGTTTGTTAGCACCTTTAGAGAGTAGCAGTGAGTAATGTTTACTTGTAGTTTGTTAACACCTTTAGAGGACAGCTGTGAGCAATGTTTGTTTATTTGTAGTTTGTTAGCACCTTTAGAGAGTAGCAGTGAGTAATGTTTGTATATTTGTAGTTTGTTAGCATCTTTAGAGAGCAGCAGTGAGTAATGTTTATATATTTGTAGTTTGTTAGCACCTTTAGAGGGTAGCAGTGAGTAATGTTTGTATATTTGTAGTTTGTTAGCATCTTTAGAAAGCAGCAGTGAGTAATGTTTGTTTATCTGTAGTTTGTTTTCACCTTTAGAGAGCAGCAGTGAGTAATGTTTGTATATTTGTAGTTTGTTAGCAACTTTAGAAAGCAGCAGTGAGTAATGTTTGTATATTTGTAGTTTGTTAGCATCTTTAGAGAGCAGCAGTGAGTAATGTTTGTTTATTTGTAGTTTGTTAGCATCTTTAGAAAGCAGCAGTGAGTAATATTTGTTTATTTGTAGTTTGTTGGTATCTTTAGAGGGCAGCAGTGAGTAATGTTTGTTTATTTGTAGTTTGTTAGCATCTTTAGAGGGCAGCAGTGAGTAATGTTTGTTTATTTGTAGTTTGTTAGCACCTTTAGAGAGCAGCAGTGAGTAATGTTTGTTTATTTGTAGTTTGTTAGCACCTTTAGAGAGCAGCAGTGAGTAATGTTTGTTTATTTGTAGTTTGTTAGCATCTTTAGAGAGTAGCAGTGAGTAATGTTTATTTGTAGTTTGTTAGCACCTTTAGAGGACAGCTGTGAGCAATGTTTGTTTATTTGTAGTTTGTTAGCACCTTTAGAGAGTAGCAGTGAGTAATGTTTGTTTATTTGTAGTTTGTTAGCACCTTTAGAGAGCAGCAGTGAGCAATGTTTGTTTATTTGTAGTTTGTTAGCACCTTTAGAGAGCAGCAGTGAGTAATGTTTGTTTATTTGTAGTTTGTTAGCACCTTTAGAGAGTAGCAGTGAGTAATGTTTATTTGTAGTTTGTTAGCACCTTTAGAGAGTAGCAGTGAGTAATGTTTATTTGTAGTTTGTTAACACCTTTAGAGGACAGCAGTGAGTAATGTTTGTATATTTGTAGTTTGTTAGCAACTTTAGAAAGCAGCAGTGAGTAATGTTTGTATATTTGTAGTTTGTTAGCATCTTTAGAGAGCAGCAGTGAGTAATGTTTGTTTATTTGTAGTTTGTTAGCATCTTTAGAAAGCAGCAGTGAGTAATATTTGTTTATTTGTAGTTTGTTGGCATCTTTAGAGAGCAGCAGTGAGTAATGTTTGTTTATTTGTAGTTTGTTGGCATCTTTAGAGGGCAGCAGTGAGTAATGTTTGTTTATTTGTAGTTTGTTAGCATCTTTAGAGAGCAGCAGTGAGTAATATTTGTTTATTTGTAGTTTGTTGGCATCTTTAGAGGGCAGCAGTGAGTAATGTTTGTGTATTTGTAGTTTGTTAGCATCTTTAGAGGGCAGCAGTGAGTAATGTTTGTTTATTTGTAGTTTGTTGGCATCTTTAGAGGGCAGCAGTGAGTAATGTTTGTTTATTTGTAGTTTGTTAGCATCTTTAGAGGGCAGCAGTGAGTAATGTTTGTTTATTTGTAGTTTGTTAGCAGCTTTAGAAAGCAGCAGTAAGTAATGTTTGTTTATTTGTAGTTTGTTAGCATCTTTAGAGAGCAGCAGTGAGTAATGTTTGTTTATTTGTAGTTTGTTAGCATCTTTAGAAAACAGCAGTGAGTAATGTTTGTTTATTTTTAGTTTGTTAGCATCTTTAGAAAGCAGCAGTGAGTAATGTTTGTTTATTTGTAGTTTGTTAGCATCTTTAGAGAGCAGCAGTGAGTAATGTTTATTTGTAGTTTGTTAACACCTTTAGAGGACAGCAGTGAGTAATGTTTGTATATTTGTAGTTTGTTAGCAACTTTAGAAAGCAGCAGTGAGTAATGTTTGTATATTTGTAGTTTGTTAGCATCTTTAGAGAGCAGCAGTGAGTAATGTTTGTTTATTTGTAGTTTGTTAGCATCTTTAGAAAGCAGCAGTGAGTAATATTTGTTTATTTGTAGTTTGTTGGCATCTTTAGAGAGCAGCAGTGAGTAATGTTTGTTTATTTGTAGTTTGTTGGCATCTTTAGAGGGCAGCAGTGAGTAATGTTTGTTTATTTGTAGTTTGTTAGCATCTTTAGAGAGCAGCAGTGAGTAATATTTGTTTATTTGTAGTTTGTTGGCATCTTTAGAGGGCAGCAGTGAGTAATGTTTGTGTATTTGTAGTTTGTTAGCATCTTTAGAGGGCAGCAGTGAGTAATGTTTGTTTATTTGTAGTTTGTTGGCATCTTTAGAGGGCAGCAGTGAGTAATGTTTGTTTATTTGTAGTTTGTTAGCATCTTTAGAGGGCAGCAGTGAGTAATGTTTGTTTATTTGTAGTTTGTTAGCACCTTTAGAAAGCAGCAGTGAGTAATGTTTGTATATTTGTAGTTTGTTAGCATCTTTAGAAAGCAGCAGTGAGTAATGTTTGTTTATCTGTAGTTTGTTAGCATCTTTAGAGAGCAGCAGTGAGTAATGTTTGTATATTTGTAGTTTGTTAGCATCTTTAGAGAGTAGCAGTGAGTAATGTTTATATATTTGTAGTTTGTTAGCAACTTTAGAAAGCAGCAGTGAGTAATGTTTGTATATTTGTAGTTTGTTAGCATCTTTAGAGAGCAGCAGTGAGTAATGTTTGTTTATTTGTAGTTTGTTAGCATCTTTAGAAAGCAGCAGTGAGTAATATTTGTTTATTTGTAGTTTGTTGGCATCTTTAGAGGGCAGCAGTGAGTAATGTTTGTTTATTTGTAGTTTGTTGGCATCTTTAGAGGGCAGCAGTGAGTAATGTTTGTTTATTTGTAGTTTGTTAGCATCTTTAGAGAGCAGCAGTGAGTAATATTTGTTTATTTGTAGTTTGTTGGCATCTTTAGAGGGCAGCAGTGAGTAATGTTTGTGTATTTGTAGTTTGTTAGCATCTTTAGAGGGCAGCAGTGAGTAATGTTTGTTTATTTGTAGTTTGTTGGCATCTTTAGAGGGCAGCAGTGAGTAATGTTTGTTTATTTGTAGTTTGTTAGCATCTTTAGAGGGCAGCAGTGAGTAATGTTTGTTTATTTGTAGTTTGTTAGCAGCTTTAGAAAGCAGCAGTAAGTAATGTTTGTTTATTTGTAGTTTGTTAGCATCTTTAGAGAGCAGCAGTGAGTAATGTTTGTTTATTTGTAGTTTGTTAGCATCTTTAGAAAGCAGCAGTGAGTAATGTTTGTTTATTTTTAGTTTGTTAGCATCTTTAGAAAGCAGCAGTGAGTAATGTTTGTTTATTTGTAGTTTGTTAGCATCTTTAGAGAGCAGCAGTGAGTAATGTTTGTATATTTGTAGTTTGTTAGCATCTTTAGAGAGCAGCAGTGAGTAATGTTTGTTTATTTGTAGTTTGTTAGCATCTTTAGAAAGCAGCAGTGAGTAATGTTTGTTTATTTGTAGTTTGTTAGCACCTTTAGAGAGCAGCAGTGAGTAATGTTTATATATTTGTAGTTTGTTAGCATCTTTAGAGAGCAGCAGTGAGTAATGTTTGTATATTTGTAGTTTGTTAGCATCTTTAGAGAGCAGCAGTGAGTAATGTTTGTTTATTTGTAGTTTGTTAGCATCTTTAGAAAGCAGCAGTGAGTAATGTTTGTTTATTTGTAGTTTGTTAGCATCTTTAGAAAGCAGCAGTGAGTAATGTTTGTTTATTTTTAGTTTGTTAGCACCTTTAGAGAGCAGCAGTGAGTAATGTTTATATATTTGTAGTTTGTTAGCATCTTTAGAGAGCAGCAGTGAGTAATGTTTATATATTTGTAGTTTGTTAGCATCTTTAGAAAGCAGCAGTGAGTAATGTTTGTAATCAACCACTTTGGGTTTTACTTTAAAAGCTATATGCATTGTAGGACAAACAAAAAACAATTTATTCCTAGTAATGAGATCTTAAACCATTCTGGACTGTTTATTTTGCTCCATTTGTTGTGAAATGTCTCTATAATATAAGGTTTTAGTATAACTGCAATGCTATATTTAATCTATTGGTATATTCATACTTGTTTATCTGGATTATATTTTAGATTGTACTTAAATACAGAAACGATAGTTCCTAAGTTGATTGGATTGCTCTTGGCTGAAATATATTCGGAGTGATTTTGGAGCAGCAGTGGCCTATAGAGAAACAGCAGGTGATGCCGGTCAGCCTCAAAATGACATACAACATCCATCCTTCTTAAGTGGATCATATTATGCATTATGCATGAACTGATGGATGTGGATGATATATCGCATTTATAGCTGTACTGGTGTCACACAATAATATTGTTTTTCAGTTTTAGCAGTACCAATACTTTTGTTACTGAACCAATACCTGTTTTTACATCTTTACAATACAAACACAACACATCACATACAAGCTCTCAAACACATCACATACAAGCTATTGTAATATTAACAATCTTTGAAATTTGTCTGGTTTTTGATTACAGTACTGTCAGATCATGCTTTGCTCTTCAGACATCAGATCATGCTTTGCTCTTTGTCAGAACTGCAATATCCATATAACCTGCATGTTTTTATTGAACAGCCATTGTAGTTTGAAACCAACCTGAACTGAATGAAGGACATAGCTCTGGCTTGGGCACCTTCACTCCTGCCTTGTTTGATGCAGACCTGTCACATTTGTCTTTAAATCTCAGCTCAAGCTTTAACACAAAACTGCACAATCTCTGAGAAAGAGGGGGTAAGGCGGGTGGGAGATAGTGAGAGAGATTAACTGTGAGGATACCAAACACACTAAAAGTAATTACACAGCACTTCCTCTCACCACACCATCTGCACACTGTTTGCCCACTATGACTAAGTAGATCTCCCTCTCTCTTTCGCTCTCATGCACACGCATACTACCTCCCACCTACGCAAACCCACCCACATCTTAATATGACCCACATAGTCGGACAGTATGTACAGTTGAGACAGAGAAATCATTTGAACATTAGTTCAGTGTGGCTTGGAATAACCTCACTTGTACTTTCCGCAGATTTAACAGAAATAGATATATTGACTACACACCATCACTTGTTCCTCTGTTTTGTATCTGAAAGGCTTTAGTTGTTTTGGTTAACTACCCTTAAATCCATAATAAAGATGTTTTTGCAGATAATTTCAAATGCATTCAGTAAGGAGGGCTGAACTTGCTCTCTTGAAGAGGTTTTAACCTCTAGGGATTAAAAAAAGTCACAGAACACTTCTTTATTAAGCTCTAAGAGCTGTAGTCCACACCACTGCTGCCCTCTTGTGTTGAACATTGGAGTATGCCCTAAGCACTAAAAGTTTTATTCTTCCTTCTTATATATGACCAAGCACGATCATAACTCATTTTTACATAACTACATTCCAACATCTCTTCATACTGTTGAATCAAACAAGCTGTTACTGTAGCTTTAACATGAATATATGTAAATAAGCTCTGTTCTGATTGGCTGTACTGTGTTGTGCCTCATTCAAAAAGTAGTCCAGGCTGAAACACCTCATAACCCTATATGTAAGATAAGCAGTAAAAAATTAATTGGTGCTCAATATATTTTTGGATTACTATTCAAAGCTCAAACCAGGAAATTGTGTACATAATTCTGAGTATAACGCCTGATTTTCAGTATCAGAATCAGAATTGGACTTTATTAGCCAAGTATGCTCACACATACAAGGAATTTGTGTTTGGTTACAGTAGCTCACAGTGCACGATAACTGACATTACTGAATTAACAAACACACCCAAGAGTCACTGGTTGAGATGGTAGTACAGAGTGTTCTGAGACACTATCGTCAGATAAATAGAAGTGCAGTACAGAGAAAGAAGAGTGAGAGAGCATTTGAATATGGATGTATTTATGTATGTGTGTATAGAAGAATTTCTGACATTTAAGATAAATACTGAAATAGTGTTTGCGGTTTTGCCTTTAGAGTTTGAGAAAATGTGTGAGCAATCATGAAAAAAACTGGTACCCGAGCCATACATATTGGCCTCAGTTGCTAAAAGGCTCTAACGTAGCACACAGTATTGGATTCCCGAGCAAATCCAGGAAACTCAAAAGCTTAACTGCAAGAGTATGGGCTCAACCAGCTTAATCCAGAGAGACCTTTGACTGGACAAAATGTCAGATTTTCTACATGTGAGCTACACAGCAAAAAGATCTAATGTTACATGCAGTGTTGGTCTTTAACTCCAGGGCAATGCAACGTGGACAATGTTGATGCAGCTTATTCAATGATGTTTGTGTGAGAGACAAAGAGACACAATGAGCTTTAATTAATACAAAATTCCACTGTTTGTTTTTTTTGTGTATTTTTTCTGCATAATCAATTATTACTTTGTCAGTGAAGTCATTCAGAATAGTTTGATGTGAAATAATCCATTCAAGAGAATCCTACCAAGTGTTCACAGTGGTGATGGTAGGTGATGGTAGGAACCAGATGTCTAAAGAGTTTGTCTCTAATGTATTTAATGGTCAGTAAGGAGTTGCAAAACAAAATAGTACCTAAATAAAGCTTAACCTTTTCTAGTTTTCCCACTATAATCAACATTGTCAGAGGTGTCAGAAGATGTGTTTTGGTTTTGGATAGTAAATAGAATGGCTATACTTGTATACTTGTATCGCTGGTTCCTTTCAGCAACACTGAAGAGAAATTTGCAAGTTACAAAGTTTCTCTACAATGAACTCTGAATGACTCTGTTTGAATAACAACAGTAAGTGAGGGACTAGTGACACCAGTAGACACCTTAAGGATACTCAGACCATTCTGGTTTTACTCAGACCATTCATGGTTTTTCAGACCATTCTGGATGTTGGATAAGTTTTGGTATTCCTGGACAAAAAATCTAAAAGCATTGAAACATTTTCATATCGTCGCTGTCCAATGAAAAACAAGTACCTCCAAAATTGCAACTTTTCAGGAGAGAACAAAAACATATTTTACTTTTAATGTAAGTCAATGGAACCAGAATTTTTTCTAAGCTGTTTTGGGGCATTTCTATTGGTCCATTTATCAAGAAATGATTCTTCTTCGAAACAAGACTAGTGTCTTTCACGTCACGGCACAGTTTTAAACAGCATCACTGTGAGGGGGTACTACATCTGCAGGGGAAGAGAAAGTAGCTGGTACCAAAAGCAAGGCAACGCAAGCCATACCATGAAGTGGAAACGCGGCTTTCGACTGAGCTCAGCATCTCCGTTCTTTCTCTTCAACAAATCTTTATATGCGCCGTCCACTTATGCTTTCTGAGTAACTATTGCTAGGATGGAAAAGCTTTACAGAACACTGGCAAAAATCAGAACCTACTGAGCACTTAAACGATCAGCTTTTTGTAAAAGTACGTACATTTGGAATGTGTTACTGAGGTCAGATTCTTATTTTGAGTACTTAGTGCCGTATCAAAATTGTTATGGCCTTGTTTTAATTTTTAAAAAGAAAAGGTGATGTTACGTAGCACATGTGAACTCCAACCCTAAGCTTACAACAGGATTGTTACCTAGCGTTCTGTAAAGCTCATCATCTTCACAACAGCACACATAAGCCAATCGAATTTTTTCTGTTTTGGAGCACTTCTATTGGTACATTTATCATGAAATTTGTCACACAATGTAAACGACAATTGGCATGTTTAAATGATGTAGAAAACTCAAAATCGAGAAAAATGGAGACATATGTTATTCATTGGACAGCGACGATATGTTAGATGCATTTAAACTATGATACACATGATATATGTATAAAAGCACACAATTCAAATATAACTACACACTGCTGGTGATATGTTTAGCCACTAGGCTTCTGATCAAGTGTCCAGGAATTTGCAACTCATGTGTACACAAAGCTAAGCGCAAATTTTCTAATCAAATATTGTCTTTTCTATCCTCCTTCCTCTTCACTCCTCCCGTTTGCTTATCAGTCTAAAGAATTGCTCAGCATCAAACTTCATCCCTTTACTCCCCAAGACCATCTCCAGCGATGGAAAGCAACGTTGTGAGTCTTGTTTTTGAACGTGTTTCGTTTATCATATCAAATTATGTGGAAATCTCTGCAGCACGATACATGGCTGTGATCAGACTGTATGCAAATTGGATTTTCTTCTCAAATCAGATCTTTTGAGTCTGTCTGCACTGTTATTTGTAAGTAATCAGATCGGATTTGTGTGGCTGGCATCAGTTCCTAATTATCTTGTCTTGAATCCCACAGCCTCTGTCACTCTGGATTTGACATCATCGTTGATTGTTGCGTTGTGAGTGACACAAAAGACAAGTAATCCTGCCCACCTCTAAATATGGCTTGAATCAAATTTTAAAAAATTGGATTTCAAAGTTTTTTTGCTTGTTTGTTTATGTGTGTGTTAAGTAGAACGAATCATCTAACATAAGTTCCTGACGAATCACACCGATATTATAGCATTTAGTGAATACCAAACCCCCAGCAGAGTAGAGGCTGTTACTGCAGCAAAGAGAAGACAAATTACCCATTAATACCCTTAATTTTAGATGAAAACACTGCATGAGCCAGTATCCACATATGTATGAACCTGGGGTTGTATATATTAGTCGACTACGTTGATTATTGACTCAGCACTTTTCTATGCTCTACACATTTTCTATTGCAGTTTTAAACACTACTAAAACAAAAGAAGTCCTGGACAGCAACTCAAAAAGGCCAAACCAGAGAAGCAATGATGATTACCTGCCCATAAGCAAACTGTATTCAGTATTAATAACTGACCCACCGACAGTAAACACCCCAGTCAAATAAGCTGTGCAGTTGTTCCATCAACTAGAAAAAAAACACTTTCTTTTTAGAAATAAGCGATATTTAATTAAACCAAATACTGAATGTAGCAACAAAAGAAACAAGTTGAAATGAACAGAATTACACAAGCAGCAATAAATCAACAAATGCAAAAACAAACACAAATTTTATGGGTTTTGCTTCCAGTATTTTTTCAGATTGCTTGCGAGACAAATTATTTATTTGGGTAGATGCTGCACGAGCATTACATATGCACCTTCAGACAAACGGTCAGCCTTGTGCAGAATCCTTCGTGACTTTATTAAATAAATGAAGGTTCAGAGTTCATCATAATCATATTCCTTAGCTTGGAGTGTACTGGTCAAGAAGTCTAATGCAATTGCCCTGATAGCTGCTGACCTGTGTCAGGGTCAGTTAACACTTTAAACCATTTGGCACAAGCCTGCATACAACAACTGTGGTACTTCAGAAACTAAAATTCAAATCCCTGATGTCAGTGTAAATTGACAGGAGTATTGAATTGGCTCAGGTAGAGGTCGGGGACAATGCTACCGTATACACAGATATAATAATAAACAACACATAAATACAATCAAAACAGCTGAAAAGAGAAAAAAAACATTATTCCAGAGTGGTTAAAATGAGGTAGGTTACACCTTTTATAGAATAAAAAGTTACAATAACATGAGAAAACGTAACTGCTACTGCATGGCGACTCATTATGCACAGAAACCCAGGACCACTTGTCTTTACATTGGTACATTATGAGCACACACAAAGAAAAATCACAGCACTTTCTTTAAAATAAAAAAATGGATAAAAGAAATTTCAATCATATAAAAGCAGCCATACATTAAATTACAATTCTACCACAAAACAAGAAAATATTCAGGTGGGGGAAAATAAACACACACAAAAAACTGTGGTACACTTTATGAGGTTGAAGTTGTTCTAATTTGCCGCTTTTCCACCGCATGATACTGGCTTGACCCTGCTCGACTCTACTTGCCTTTTATTGGTTTTCCATCAGGCACACCTGGTACCTGCTACTATTTTTGGTATCAACTCTGTCGCAGTTCAAATCGAGCTGAACTGATGTGGAAAGGTGGCACAAAACCGCTGTAAACTACAGATTGGTTGGAGAGAACAGCTAAAAGCGAGAAGCCACTTTTCCACTCTAAACATATAATAACCCGATAGGGGTGTAAGAAAATATCGAATATCGGGATATTATATTTGGTGATACTGTATCGATTCTCAAAAACAGTATCGATACACAGATTCTGGCAGACAGTGAATCATTGTGTGTTGTGTTTAAACCTCTGACCACTAGATGGCAGTGTTGTAGTCCATTTTCAGCTCCACTCCAACATTAACAAGCAGCACAAGGGTGCAATGCTATTGTAAGCATTGGCAATCCTGTTCATATAGTGGTGTGTTTTAATAATAGGATTTTAAAAATTGCAGTATATCACTTTGCTTGCAGTATTGCAGTATATCACGATGTATTGAATCGTGACCGCTGTATCACGATACCTATTGTATCGCCAGGTTCTTGTCAATACACAGCTCTATAATCCGATGCTACCAAGTTAGCGTACCCTGTTGGGTCAACAAAATTTTCTTGTTGGGAACTCTGATGTGGCATTTCACAAGCTCTCCTAATCTTTTATTGGTGCTTCTTCGAAACAAGACTAGTGTCCTTCACGTCACGGCACAGTTTTAAACAGCATCACTGTGAGGGGGTACTACATCTGCAGGGGAAGAGAAAGTAGCTGGTACCAAAAGCAAGGCAACGCAAGCCATACCATGAAGCGGAAACGCGGCTTTCGACTGAGCTCAGCATCTCCGTCCTTTCTCCTCAACAAATCTTTATATGCGCCGTCCACTTATGCTTTCTGAGTAACTATTGCTAGGATGGAAAAGCTTTACAGAACACTGGCAAAAATCAGAACCTTCTGAGCACTTAAACGATCAGCTTTTTGTAAAAGTACGTACATTTGGAATGTGTTACTGAGGTTAGATTCTTATTTTGAGTACTTAGTGCCGTGTCAGAAATGTTATGGCCTTGTTTTAATTTTTAATAAGAAAAGGTGATGTTACGTAGCACATCTGAACTCCAACCCTAAGCTTACAACAGGATTGCTTCCTAGCGTTCTGTAAAGCTCATCATCTTCACAACAGCACACATAAGCCAATCGTCACTCAACTCGGCTCAACTTAAAGTAAGCTGACCTCCACAAAACAGGCTGTTTTTCTAAAGAGCAGTGAGTACACAGCAGCTCGATGGACATTCAGTCTTTGCTACATGGCAGAGTCATTGCATACGACATAGAAGTGAACTCTGAGCGTACAGGGAAGATTTCTACTGTTGAGGTCTATTGCTAGTAGCTGTGAGAGATTAAAAGCTAGCTATGCTCACCAGACACTTGTGAGATTAACAGCTACTCATACATACATACATACACACACACACACACACAATAGCATTTACCTGAGTAGTGTAACAGACCACGAACAAAAGCACCCTCATTTATCCTGATGTGTCAATGCTATTGCTCTTTATATAGACAGCACCTGACAACAAAACACAACAAACGGTTTACCTGTATGCTCTGAGAGGATCTGCCCTAGTGGGCCAAACGTGTGGGTGCACGATTAAATCATGTTCACTGAAGATGTAGCCACTATACTAAGAACACAACGGCCTTTTCTTCTGTGCCACAAATTATTCAACAGCCTAGAAGTCTGTTCAAATTTAGCAACAGCAGATCTGAAAATCCTATGTCGGTGCCTTCTGAGCGTTTGGTTGAAATCAACAGAGGACAAGCTAATACGAGACTTTCAAGCGTTTGATAAAGTAACACTGAAGGAAAACAAAAACAGTCCTGCTGCCTTACAATTCCAGTGTTTCAGACAACCGCTGTATCTGAAATTCCACTCTTCAAGGAATCACTTCAAGACACATACTAAAATAAAATAAAAAAAAGATCACTGAGTAAAAAAGAGAGGTACGCTCGCGCTCTCAAACAGAAGGTCAGTTTTGAGTGACAGTCTTTAGCGTCCCCCTCCGTTTTGCCAAGTCACTGGCTAATCCAACATGGCGGCATAAAGACGGGCAACGTGGTTTTCACAGGCGGAGTCCTTTGGATGGAGGTATTCGTGGAGTGAAGGCAGATGAAGTTAGAAAAACTAAAATCGCTTTCCAAAAAAAAAAAAAAAAATAAATAAAAAAAATTATTCATCCTAAAAAGTACAATGAAAAACAGATGAGGTAACGTGTGCTAATGCTACAGCACTTTAAAGTGGTCACCTGAATGCCCTTTGAGGTGTCAGCTTTCTTGTCGTGTTTGTGCTTTTCAGACAGAGGAATACAGTAGACGGGGTAGTGTGAGGCTGGTAAAACTGATCGGACATGTCCAAAAAAGAAAACACCCACGACTGATCTGAAGGAAAATACATGAAGATCAGAACAGCAGCAGAGTTCACATTATTACTGGAGAGGTTTGACGGTGTCCATCCAGTCGTCATGGAAACAGAACCATGGTGAAGTGGTCTAGCTCCTGGTTCAAGCGGCTGGCGGTCAAGTGCTGGACTCTTTGGGGGGCAGTTCTGAGTCACTGTCCGAGGTTACCATTGAGACCAGGCACTCAGAGGTAGAAGTGTTAGTGGTATTGGTTGCCCTGGCGATGGTCACAATGCGTTCCTCCACACAGCCCGCGGACAGACGAGCCTCGGCGTCATGGTCCCAGCACTCCTCCACCGTCTCGCACAACTGAGCCAAACCCTGAGACCAAACAGAGAATGTGAAGTCAATGAAGCTTCCTAAATTAGATTTTGTATACAGTAAGAACATTAAGCCTTTAAAACACTACGTCAACAAGGGCTGCACAATATAGACATGATATAGACATGAAATGCAAAGCTTGATATCAAAGTCCAAACAGGAAAGTCTGTTCACTCAGCGCCGTCTGGCAGTTATTTCATACAAGACCAGATTGCTCTCTCTCTGAATGGGTACAGACCAAAGCACTTAAACAACAGATTACCTATATATATATATATATATATATATATATATATATATATATATATATATATATATATATATATATATAAATAAAAATATATAAACTCATTGTTACAACCTAATGAAAAATGGTTTGTAGCATTTGCCTTGTGCATAAAAACTTGTTTTTTTTGGTCTTGTGCTGGCTACAGATCTTTCAAGCTTTCCCCACAAACAATACTGTCCACCCTCCCTATTCGTGGCATAACCAGCAAGGGCAGGACTTTCCCTGTAAATGGACACCATGTTGGGAAATCGGTCTAAAACCAGTCATGAAACTCTAAACAGCTTTTTGTTTGCATTTGTACTTAAGATTGAAATACCAATAAATATGTATATTTTTATTTTCAATACAGGGCAGCAACAAACAAGTAACTATACATTTAATAACTTAAAAAGCTCCTTATGATGATGATGCAGATTGAGTGTGTCAGTGTTTTTTTACATTTGGCCATACAGTACATGCATTTCACACAAAACACTATGAAAAATTAAATGGTCATCCAAAGGGTCAAGTTCTCCTTTACCATGCCAGACTGTACAAAGTCAGTCTTCTAATCTAGAGAAGTCTAGTCTTCTTATTTGTCTTCCAATGCCCAAATCACGATAATGAAAAAAAATAATACAATTTATTGAGCAGCCCTATTGTGTGTGTAAAATCACCACCATGAAAGGTAAAAACCTGATGCTCACGACTTGAAAAAATAAAAGTCCTCAGTTCAGCTTACAGACTTCTCACTCTGTAACTTTAACACTGTAGCATATGACTAATGCTTCTAAGCCATCATAAACTGACAAGGCACCTTTACAAAACAGAGGCTAATTTGATAAGCATTACTGCAGCCCCACCTCTGAATAAATAAGCAGAGCATTAGCAATGGAAACTAAGAAGTCTGTTAAAAGCTTGTTTGATGCCTACAGTTTCAAAACCCTCCTGCCTCTAAAGCCTAAGCACTACATCCTCACCGGATGTTTGAGCCAACAGTCCTTCAGGACAGGCCTCATCTTCTTATGCACCACCACGTCTTGCAGGTCCTCCAGAGACGGGTGCTGACCGATCTCTTCCTCAAAGGGGAGCAGGTACTCGTCCACAGGCCCTGAGAACAGATTGAAAACAGCACATTCTAATATATAATGCATATAATGCATCTAAAATGTTCAAAAACAATACAATGCTTATGTCTTACGATATCATACGATGATAGATCATATTCATGTCTTCACAGACTAAAACACTCACCATCGACAGCAGTGCAGCGAGACAGTACCTCCCACAGCACCAGCCCCAGAGCATACATGTCTATCCTTAGAAAAGCATCCCTGTGGAAGTTGATGGCTCCCTCCAGCACCTCTGGAGCCATGTAGCGCCTAGTGCCCACCTGCAACAGGGCAGAGATTAACCAGATTTTAATTTTATTTATTTTTTATTTATTTATGTTATTGAAGATGTAAATTGAAACATGTACAATGCAGGAAACCAATAAAGAAAAAAAAACATTTTAAATTCAGCAGACAGGCTTTGTTTTTAAGACGGTACAGTGGAAGACAGCAAATCTAGGCACCTGCTTATTGGCCTTGAGCTCGACTTACAGTAGCAGTGAACACGCACAAAGGGTTTTAGTGGGTTCAGCTTGAAACAATGCAAGTATAGACACATTTCTGGCTTTAAAATAGCTGTTCAAAATGCTACAATATGGTGTGTGCATTGCTGCGAGTTACCCTGTAAAGCCTGAAACAGTCCTTTGGAAATTTAAGATCAGATGAAGAACAGAATATGACCAGTAGGTGCTGAATGGAATTGAAGTACTTTGGCAATCAAAATAAGCCTAGACAACGCTAGTTCTAACTCTTTTCAGTTTTACCTGGCCATGAGTATCTCCTGGTGGCTTGCCTGGTTCAAAGCGCACAGCCAGACCAAAGTCCGCAATCACGGCAGACAAATCTGTTCTGAGCAGCACATTCTTACTCTTAAAGTCCCTACAGAGGAGAGAAGAGGTGAGAAGCCAAATACATGCTTTTATTAAAACATTACTGTTAAATTTTTAATTAATTCTGGTGCTTATGTAAAATTCTGTTTAGCAGCCTAAAAGCAGTTCAGCGATGTACCTGTGCGCAATGGCAGGTTTAGGTCCCTCCAGCCTGTAAGACAGATCCTCATGCAGGAAGGCCAAGCCTCTGGCCATGCTCTCAGCAATGTGGCACAGTTCAGTCCAGTTCACTACACTCCCCTTCAGGTAATCAGTCAGAGAGCCCTACAAAACAAATGAACACATACACAAACACTTCAACATCATGTGAAGAACTTCACCACCAGACAGTACAGAGGATAAATAACCCCAGACACTCTTATGAAAAACACGGTGCCATCTGCAAACATCTTATTCGCTGATTTAACAAAAAGGGTCTCCTGCGTTCATGCAAAGAAAGAACCATAAAAGCAATGTTTTTCAGTAGAGTGTACTGTAGCATTCACAAGAACAGAGTTTTGACACAGGCTGCAGCAGCACATGTTACAGTTTAGCAACAGAGTACATAACCTGGCATTCAAATGTTCAGATGCTTAGACAGATTGTGTTTTAACTTGATTAAAAACAAAACCTTTTCTCTAGATTCCAGTACACCATCCAGTCTACTTGAGATTATTTAACAACTTGACATGATTTCAGACAAGCAAGCAATGATATAGGCATGCAGTCTGCAAAAGGCTACCTTAGGCTACAACAGGGTACAGGGACCTTAGAGCTCCAGGACAGAACTAAAGAAGCTAACTTCAGATACCAAACCTCTTTCAGGTCAAGAGCAGCAAGTGTGGAGAACAGGGCAACATCAGCAACATCAGTTCTTTTTCAAATATGCAACTGCCCAATTTTTTTTTTTATGACACAAGACAGTTAAGTATTATTACAACTAATATATATATATATATATATATATATATATATATATATATATATATATATATATATATAAATAATGACATGGAAGGATCAATCGGCTATGTATCGGTATCGGCCGATTTTTAATCAAAATATGCGATCGGTGATTGGCCGATATTTCTCCAGAGCTGATCTTAAGAGCCGATCAATTGCATTAAACAAATGAGTCTAATTTCTGTATTTCCAGCTAGCGTTTCATCCAGGAAGAGGAGAACCCCCTCCCTGCAATACCTCTCCAACCCACTAGGTGGAAATACATACCCTTTCATTTTCGACAGAGCAGCGACGAAAGTAATGCGCTGAAAGTAAACATGTTCGTCTGGCAGTGATAGACTCATCCATGCTGTTTTTAAAATGTGTAAAATCAGTGTGTCTTGTTGAGGAACCAAGACAAAGATATTTAACACTACTAATCTGATACGACACTGTACACAGCTGAATATAGTGAGTACCAAACAGCAGAGCTAGCACACACAGCTAACAGAAAACAAACAACCCAGAACACCATACAGACCAGATCTGACCGGTACGAACAGAACAGTAGCAACAATTCAAGATCTACATTTAATGATTACAGATTGTTGTTTAAAATAACAGAGTCTGCATTTAATGACTTTTTTTTTTTACTGCATTTATTTAATTTGCATTTTTCATTTTAAATGAAGGGTATTCATTTGCAGTATTGGTGATGTGTGTTTGATTTACTTTGTTTATTTACTGTTAATTTTATTACAAATATTATGCTGTTTCAAATGAGCTCATTAAAAATGGAAATAAACCAGTTTAGACCATGTTTAATAACTTGCTTGTGCTAATAAAGACGTGTAGCCCTGCCGTGGCATATAACCCCGCCCTCTATCGGTATCGACTATCGTAATCGGCCTCAAAAACGCTGATCGGTCCATATCTAATATATATATATATATATATACATACACACACACACACACACACACACACACACACACACACACACAGCACTTCTAATCTGATTCATGTTATTCCAGCTAGCAGTAAATTTTTACTATTGTGAATTCCAGAGAAAATAATGTATTGCGTAATTTGCATTGTGACACTGGCTGATACAAAGTACTGCAAACATGCTGGTGTGTTTTATGTGTTCATTTAGCCCACACAGTGTGAGGCTAAGAGAGCAAAGCAGTACTCAAGCATTACTCAAGCATCTGCCAAGAAAGACGGTCAGAGGTTCCAGAGAATAAATATATAGGAAGGATAACTCACCCTCTCGTGGAACTCAGTAATGAGCCACAGCTCCATCTGCAGATTAGTTCCTCGTTTCTCAGCAGAGATGTAGCGAAGCAGGTTCTCATGTCTCAATCCCTCTGTCAGGTAAATATCTCTCTCATTCTGCCATGACTGCTTATCCTGTACCAATACATAACATAGCATGAGACAACACACAGATGTTTTTCCACCTACAACACTCAAGAACGACGCTTACAGCCCACAAAACCTTGCGTATCCAAAACAGTTACTTCATAAAAACATTCTACCAAGTAATTCTGAACCATTTTCATTGGTCCCTCCGTCATCTGTTCACATAAAAGACTGCTGGCATTTTCAAACAGTGGAGAAATAAAATGCCTTGACATATGACAAAAGCACCACGAAGCTGACCTGAATGGGGAATATCTTGACCGCTACATATTCACTCAGCAGTTGAGCCTTCCACACGCAACCAAAGCGCCCCCTGGCTTTCAGCTCCAGCAACTGCAGCGGCTTCAGCCCCATCAGAGGTGACGGAGGAGCAGGACTCACGTCCTACCAAAGCATAATGCGGTTAAGGTTAAGATTTTTCATTCATCTCATTTTAAAAACATATATAAAAGTTGGTTGTTTATGCACTTTAATGTGTGTTTCGTTCTGTACAAGTGCCTTTTGATTGACATACATAATTACTGTAACTACGGTCTTAACGTTTGTCCAACACTAAACAGCAGTAAGAAGAGCAAGGAAAGAATGACAGAGAGAAAGAAATATTTCTCAGATCCGATGGTCCTGTCTAACCTGGCTGATGTCCACATGGCCGTAGGGTGGTTTGCGTTGGTGGTAAGTCCAGCAGGCGAGCACCAGGGCCAAAGAGAGCACAACCAATGGAAGAAGGGAATAAACCAGAACCCCCAGCAGAGATGGACCTGTGGGCGGAGGCTGGATCTTCACTGCAGCAACACACACATACACAGAGCATCAGTTAACCATCATTTCTGTCAGTAGATGTACAAAAATCATATTTAAAATTACATTCAATATCAGTAAGAACCTGGTAATGCAAAGTCAAAAACATGAGAGCAAAATTTAAATTTTAAACTATTGCTGACTGAATGCAAGTATTTTAATATAAGGGTGCTGAGCAGTAGCATTGCTAGCAGCTGTAGTGTAAAATACTTGCATAATTACACATACTGTGGATGTAGCACCAGTATTTTCCAAATCAAGGAGCTGTTTAGGTGCAAAGCTATTGTATCTATAAAAAAACAGAATAAAATGTTCACTGTTGTCTATGTTTTTAAGATGTTTAAGTTTATTGAATTCAGACAAGTTGTAGGAAGATTAAACTTTTGTTTTAATTAGATGCACCCAGACAGATGAACAGAAACCATTGCATTTTTTTGCCCTCTTGTTTAGAATTATATAAAAGAAAATTCCATTTGCTTTTTTCAGCCTATGACATTGTGTTTTTTTCCCCACATAATATAATGTAACATACACACGACACATCTGATTTCACTAAACATAACAGCGATAAAAAAACATGAAGTAAAACATCACTGTGACCATTAACCCACATATTATTTTGTTTGACAACTTTAAAATTATAACATCTTGCAAAACGGAAACCGCAAGCTCTGGCTTCCTTAAATTGTGCTTAAGTGTCCACCTTAAAGGAAGGGTGGGCAGAGTATTACACCATAATGACACCATAGTGACCTTAATGGTGCAATTTCAAAGTTAACTGTCCTGTCACGGGTTCTTTATGACAAAAGGTTTATAGGTGTGATAAAAGACTAGCCTCACATTTTCAATCCTTATTTATTTTTGATTGTGTAAGATTGAATTAAAAAAAATAATTAAGATTTTTTAAATCAAATTGGCAGTGCCACTTTTCTTCTTTCCCCTTTCTCATTTGCCTTATTATCACAAGAAGTGTTTTAAAGAAGTGATCAGGCCCATTCAAACTTAAGATCAACATGTAATTAAAGGAAAACTGAATGAATGTTATGTGAAAGCATGTCTTGTCTTCACAAGCATTTGTGCCCACCTGCTGGAGCGATGGTCTCAGGCAGGTGTGTGAATCTTTCATTGCAGTAATTCCCCTCACAGCAGCAGAAAAAGACCTGAGGACTTTCCTCTGTGGCCACACACTCCTGTCTGCTCACACACAGTGATACAAAACTGGATCAATAAAGGAGACACACACAGAAAGCAAACACAAATAACAACAAGAAACTCAACAATCATGAGGGGCTCTCTCGGCAGGTGTTCTTGCTGCTTGAGGTGGATTGAAACATCACTACCATCACTGAGGGACATCCATGCTCACCCAATTCCAGCAGGTCACTTACTCCACTCATAGTGTTTTCACTCTGTATAGATGATTGATGCTGCAGATTCATGCGAATCATGTCAGTAACAACTTCGAGGGAACCCATTCCACTTTTCTGTTTTTTTTTCTCTTTCAGTGGAGTGTTATGTAACTTGCATTGCATGTAATTTCTCAGCTGCCTGAAATGCTACAGTCCTTATTGGCCACCTGTACCTGTACTTCTACTGCTACTGCTAAGCTTACGACCACTCTCCCAGTTAACCAATCCAAACAGAGTGGGCAAGCTGACCAATTACAGCATGATGGGTTCATTAGGCCCTAGCTAAATGACACAGGAGCGCTAACAGAGTGCTCAACAGTGGGTTAATAAATACGTACAATATAAAAATAATTGTGTGTTTTGGGAAACCTAAAGCAAGTGACTCTATTCTAGCAGATCCCAAAAACAACATGCTGTAGACTGGGGTACCAAACACCACCCTGGCCAGACTCCTAACACTACCTTCGCATACCTCTGAAAAGTGATCAAATTTGATGTCGCTCTGGATAAAAGCATTTGCCAAATGTCATAAATGTAAATAAATGTTTCTTCTCACCTGTCGTAGCAGTTGAAGTCATCCAGCCAACAGCCTTTTTTGACCAGGTGGATGGTTCCAGAAGAGTTGAGCCAGGAAGCATAGCAATGCTGCCGTTTATCCTTTTCGCCCTCACACCTCTCATAGCCGCTCTGATTGGTCCTCTCCGCCCGCCAGTTATCATTATAATACACACACTCTCTGGTGCCCACCTCTGCATGCCCAGGACCTGAGGGACCATGAGAGAGAAGGAAGAGAGATCACATTAGCAAATAAGACTAAACGCACTGTTTACAGTGAAACACACTGTTTATTGTGAAACAAAACTGTTTCACAATAAAATAATGAGTTCTCACATGTAAGAAATTAATTAACAAACTTTTAAGAACAGAAAATTGATAAAATGAATGATAAATGTATACAACTATTCTAATATAGTGTAAAGTACTTGCATAATTACTAGGGCTGTGTATTGGCAATAACCTGGCGATACAATACGTATTGTGAACACGATTCAATATATTGCGATATACTACGATAATGCAAGCCAAGTCATATATTGCGATTTTTTAAAAATCCTACTATACAAACACCACGTATGCACACGTTTGCCAATGCTTACAATGACATTGTGTCCTTGTGCTACTTGTTTATGTTGGAGTGGAGCTGGAAATGGATTACAAATGGATCTCTAGTGGTCAGAGGTTTAAACACAACGATTCATTGTCTGCCTGGAATCTTTGCATCGATACTGTGTTTTTAAGAAACAATATTCTTACACCCCTAGTAATTACACATAATGTGTAGGTAATTCAGGGCTTTGTTTAGTTAAAGTAGCAGGATACTGCTGATAAATATATTTGCTCTTCGCTATAAGTTCACAGAATTCTAATAACTTTGTCGGAAGATTAAACTTTGTTTTAATTAGCTGCAACCAGACTGACAAACAGATCTGCACATGCTTCCAAAATACGTGAGAAATCTGTCACACTGAATATGATGTTACAAAAATTTATCTCCAGGACCATTAATTTCTTTCAAAATTGGTAAATTGCCAATGTACAATTTAAACAGACTACTCCTCATTATAGTTCATTTTTAACACTTAACATGTTGTCCCTAAAAACAAAACAAAAAACATCTAAAATCACTTTGGTTGTCCACCTTATAATCTCAGTGACTTCACTGCATACATTAAAATACAACAATTATTACTATAAAATATTTTCAGAATGGTGATAGACAGCCACAAACATCAAGTACAATACCATACACATCAAAGCACGGGTGTGAAACCTGTAAAGGTTCAAACAGGACAAGCTAATATTACACTGAATTGCTGTCAGTCATTTGCTGTTGTGGAGCTGCTAAAACACGGAGAACCTTTCTAGCAAAACCTCAAGGGTTGTTTAACAAGTCATTAAATCCTTGCTGGCAGTAAAAAGAACATAAGCACATACGCTCAACATACATCAGAAACCACGTGTGACCCATAAGGTTTGAGTTTAGAAAGTGGCCTATAATATCAATATGGAACTCTTTAAAAACCACAATTAAATCCAGATGTGCGAGGCGTCAGTATAGAAGCCTCCGAGTAACAGCTCACTACAGTTTGATCAACCCCCCCCTCCATACACACAAACACACAAGCAGAATTGGGTCACGGATCATGTTTACCTCGGGTGAGCTGCTATAGGAGTGAATAGAAAGAATCTTCAGATTAAACCGAACGTTTTAAAAGATTATATCATCACAGAAATATAAAGCTGCAGTAACGGGAACAAAATATTCCACCGTTTAAGTCATGTTTAAATCTCTCTCTCCAAAGTGCTGTGCCTCTTTAAATCTCATGTATAGCCGAGGGTCGCCCATCCCCCCAAAGTGGTAATCTATCTACCACTAACCATCTCCCCCTTTTCATCCCTCTTTTTACCCCACACCACAAACACACACACTTCTTGAAAGACAGGAAGATTGTGACAAGTCTGTTTCAGCAGGGCTGCTATACTTCATACTGTAAACCTACACTGTACTGCAGATGCTTCTAAACCTTTAACGTATATAAAGGTAATGAGAATTTAAGTCATTTTGAACCATCTTTGTTGGTTCATTTGTCTTAAACTACTGAAATGTTCACAGCATGCTAAGGGCAGCTGTTAGGGATGAGCAGTCCAAACCTAAGATTACGAAAGAAAATTCATTTAACCTTTAAAAATAGAAAGAAAAAAAATCTCAAAAAGGTATCAACCGACATTGATTACAGGCTAACTTTTTAAGGTGACAGAAAATAAATAAAAGCATGCAGAGGAATACACTTGAAATGTTTTACTATTCAAAAACGTTTGAGGAAAATCAATGGGTTTTTGTGTCAAATGAGTATCAAAGCTGCTGCATTTTCAGATGAGCGAACAAAAACAAAGTACAGATAACTAGGAGTGTAAAAAAAAATGATACCAGAAGATACCAGAAATTGCAATACTATGTCACACCGTATCAGAGAATACACTTTTAATTAATAGTTCACGTGACTGGTCACAGACAGTGGTTAACTTTGTGTTGTGTTTAAACCTCTGACCACTAGATAACAGCACTGTAATCTTCAGACATTAAGACTCTTCCACTCCAATGTAAACAACTGAAGTAATGGTGGACCTCCAACATTAGCATTAGGTGGTGTGTTCTTTATACAGTTTTCAGTCGATTTAAATAATCCCAACATATTGCCTTGCTTGCTGTATCGCAATATATTTAAATGTAACCCCTGTACAATGATCAGCGTCGTGTTGTCAATAATTAAGTTCTTGCCAATAACACTACAGATAACCAGTATAACACTATATGATTTAGAGTGATTTTCTTTTATACATGGTTTTATCACTTCTGTTCTCTCACGAAAGTCTGTTCTTTTTTTTTTTTATATTACTTGACAATGTATTGACAAAAGCGTGTGTGTGTGTGTATATATATATATATATATGGTTCTGTGGATGTTGACGAAATCATTAGTTCATTAATTAATTAATCCTCCATATAGAAATAATTTTGGTCAAAATAATGCAGACCAAAAATGCATTTTTTATTCAAGTTATTCAAGGCGCTATGAAGAGACAAAGTCACAATGCTAGTATTTTGTCCATTTCATGCAACTCTACCACCCCACTTCTAATGTACTCTGCTCTACTGCTCCTGTTACTGATACCGGTTGTCACATAGTAAGGGCAAATTACAACATAATCAGCCCCAGGCCACGACCCCCACCCTTTCCAATTATCTCTCTCTCTCCTTTTCCCTCCCTCTTTCACTCTCTCACATACACACAAGAGAGAGAGGGTGTGGGGCGTTATATGCGAGTTTCAGGTCCCCTGTGGAGGGCTACACATTACAGCCCCCTGATCCACATTACCTCACAACATCCCAGCTGACGTAGAGCTGCTGCTGCAGGGGTGTCAAAAGCTCTTTTGTTTTGAAGGGATTCCCCCACTTTCTCTCACACACAGGAAGTAGGTCCCAGAGTCGATTACAAAAGTATAAAGATTTGGGGATTATATAAACAAAGCGTCTGTTGTGTTCGACAATAACAGAAACTAATTAACTATGAAAACAAATCAAAGAGTTTAAAGCTGAGGCACCTTCATTCACAATGAAAAATCACAAGGAAGCTCAGCTGGGATACATCTAACCTGAGCAGAAGGCCAAAATGAATTACCTGCCATCTACACAGTCTGTAATGTAATTCAGACATGAATACCACATGATCTCTTCTCAAACCTACCCAGACTCAGCTCTCTAAATACTTAAACCCATTTGTCATTACTGATGATATAAACTGTATGTAAAGCACTTTGAACGGTGCTCTACCGATATTAATAATAATAATAATAAATAAAATAATAATAAATGTCAAATGCTAAGGAAACTTTTCAAAGAACATTTATGCTATTGATGAAACATATCAAATAACCAACACTTTTGAAATTTCACAGCTTTATACAAAAGTCTCATAACCAGAACACTAAATTATGTAATAAATCAGGAGATAAAACAAACCCTTAACCACATAGTATGTTTTATATGTCTTTTTTAAATCAGACAGTATTACAGGTTTCTTCAGCTGTGCAATCTCAGAGAACATATGGGCCATTTATCATCATTTCATGTCATGCATCCCAAACCCAACAGCCCAGGTAGACCGTTTTTAGCACCCAACAGTTCAGGTAGATCGTTTTTAGCACCCAAGAGGCCACACACATAATTCCAGATCCAGTAGTCTTAGTCCAAGAAGACAATAACAAACGCAAAACCTTTGCTGCCAGTGCTTAACACATCCAGCATTATTTGTGTGGTGCTGTTCACAACAGGCACAGAAACACTTTCCCAATTCAGTTTTAAAGAAACCCTAACAGACGTTTACACAGTCAATGATTAAACACATTTATTTAAAAGCTGATCTCATAATTTGTTTTCATAAGAAAGTGAAGCTCACAAGATTTGCACAAAGCCTGTCTTACTACAAAACACGCTGAAGCCCACAGCGCCCCCTGCTGACGGTGGCGCTGTAAGTGTTCAGAGCAGCTGTTCATGACATGTCTCACAACTCTTTCTTTGTGCGTAGCCTCTCTGTTTCCCCCCGTGTCGGTCGCTCTATCAGTCTGGAAAAGCACAACTGACCACTTCATTTTTAAGTTAACTAAGCCTGAATAACTCAACACGACAATAAAATAAGTCGCCAACAAACGACAAAGGGAACTGAATACAGGTCAGTGTGAGTGTCAATGGCAGAGCAAACAAAAACACTGGACCAAATGTTGGTGCTAGTGCGCTATTTTCAGTCACATCCTTCACTTTGCGTCAATTATTGGTTTCGTTTAAGCAAATATCGCTACTTTTTCCACTAAGGAGCACAAGCACTGTGAATAATCCAGTTAGTATTCGTGTTGTGTCCTGCATCAGCTGCTCCTAACAAATAAATCAGCACTTACAAATCACTCCCAGCTCAGCTCTTACCTGCCAACAAACTTCCCCGAATAAGTGCAAGAGTCAGCCAGCGAGCAAACATAGTCCTTCGGCGAGGGAGACTCGAGCAAGACTCTGTCCTTTATGTCGTTCTCCTGTGGAAAGCATTTACGAAGAAAAACAAAACGAGCCGAAACACATGTGAATGCTAACAGTAACCGAACGGCCCTCGGCCTGCGACTCGACTCAGCGCCACAATAACAACGAGTTTGTCAACAGCAGCGCCGGTCCAGCTCACTTATTCCAGCGAAAATAAAGTGTAAATCCGCACAAACACAGGGTTTCATATCGACAGGACTCCAGCAAAGCCTGTCTGCTGGAGCAGCGTGTTTTAGCTACAGCCCGAGTCCAAACAGTGTCCTTGTTTTCCCCCCGGTTCCCCTCAGGCTGGAGTTGACATGGGAAAAACTGAACCGCGGCCAAAATGGCTTCTGAATGGAGAGAGGAGTAGCTGAGAGACCCGGATGTTCCTTCAGGCTGACCAATGAGAACGCAGCAATTTTCTCAATTAAATAACAAACCCAACATCATAAACATGTTTATTAAAAATAAACAAACCACCACAAATATTCATGTGTTTAAATAATTACAGGACATTAAAAAATATATAAACGCAGTAACTGTAATTACAAATAAAAAAAAAACATGCAGGAATTCTCTCAAATAACAAACCCATCACTACAGCACTGTTATAAAATTATAACAATAAATGTGTATTTTTAATGACAAAACATCGAGACATTAAAAAAATAAATGATAAACGATGTAACTATAATTACAAAATATAAGACATGCAAGAATCCCCAGTTAAATAACAAAGGCAATATTACAAACAGGTTTATTAAATAAAACTATCAAAATAATGGCATTTTTTAATAATTACAAGACATAAAAAATATATGAATGCAGTAACTGTAATTACGCATAAAAAACATGCAGGAATTCTCTCAATTTAATATCAAACCCAACACTACAGCATTGTTATAAAATTATAACAATAAATGTGTATTTTTAATGACAAAACATCGAGACATTAAAAAAATAAATGATAAACGATGTAACTATAATTACAAAATACAAGACATGCAGGAATCCCCAGTTAAATAACAAATGCAATATTACAAACAGGTTTATTAAATAAAACAATGAAAATAATTGCGTTTTTTAATAATTACAGAAAGTGAGACACAGATTACAGATGAGTTGATGAACACTTAAGTACCAGTATTTCCAATTCTGATGCTCCATTTTTAGATCTGATCTTTAAAGATATTATATTTTCCATAATCATACATTTTTCCTTTTGTGCTTCTTCTAAGTTTGTTACAGAGCCTTTACAACCGACATGTCATTGCCGTGGGAAACAAAACATTGGATCTCCAAAATGGTACCTTTATAGGACTTTCTTGACTTTCAGTGTGAGTTAATGTAACAAATAAAACACCAAAAAAAGACAAAAGTGAAATATTGAAATGTTTTGTGTGACTGTGATGATATGTAAAAAAACCTCAGTTGTGATTGGTGGTCTTGTTTCAAAGACATGCAGGAATCCTCTGACTTAAGACACATTAAAAAAACAGGTCTATTAAAAAATAAAACTGTGAAGGTAAATGTGTTTTTTAAAAGAATTACAAAAAATTATAAATGTAGTAATTGTAATTACAACAATAATGAACTGCTTTGTTTAAGAATATAAAAGAATATAAATGCTGTTTTTATGAAATAAAAATATAAGAAAATAAGTGCAGACTTGTTAATTTAACCTTATATATAAATATAAAGCCAAAAATACAACATTACTCATATATGCTAGAAGGTCTAGCATTATCTGAAAATAGCATTAAAATACTTAATCTAAAAAAATAATCTAATAAATAATACATATTCTTTTCATTTTCTAGTTTCAGCATTGGTAAATCAGTATAACTACAAAATTAATGATTTATTTGACATAAACACAAAAAAGTGACTGTGTATGTGTTATGTATTCAGCATTATTAGCATATATCATATTTTAAGCACAGTGTTTGTGCATTTCCTAAAGAGTCTCCAGTGAATCAGCAGTGTAGCACCGCATGTGGACTGTTTCATTTCTTCCTCTCTCCTGCCCACTCTTCCTGCTGTCTTTGAGTAGACTCTCTATTAGCACCACAAAGGCCGAGAGAAGGCCCAGCATGGACTGACCCCGAAGGTCATGGCTTTGTCCCTCAGCCCCTCGCTGACAAAACTTCAGAAGAGAGGGCGATTCTCCCCCCCAGGACCCCCGCATGCTCAGCTGTCACACACAAATCTAGCATATTCCCTCTCTCATCCTCACTTACACAAAGACTCTTGCTGTTTTCTCACCAAGGAGCAAACACAGGATTCATGTCTTTACCTCTGAGCTCAGCACACATTCACTGAATGAGTGAAATGGTAGAAAGTGAAACTGCAAAGAACACTCACTATGATAGTGATCAAGTTACACACATCTTAACCTTCATTACTAAAATAAAAATGATTGGCCATCTGAGATACTATTATGTAAAGCCATTTAATCAGCAGGGAATAAATGTGGATTTGCTCACTGGATACTAATATTAGAAAAAAAACGTGGATGCACAAGAATGTGTATGATTGCAACAGACTTACAGATTCAGTTATCAGTATCTAGTTTACCAGCTAACCAGTCCTTCAGGTAAATCAGGTGTGCTGGTAAAGTAGTTTACAAATACAGTAAATTCTAGAATAATGGGCTTCCTCAAAGTGGCGAAATGATTGACTACCTTAATGAATAAACCTTTCAAAGATTGAAACTAGTCCTGTTTTCAGGGCTGTCAATACAAAGTTCTACTTGTACAATTTCTTGGTAATTCACACATATGGGTAAATCCAAAGAGCCTCCAACTCAAAAGAAGCAAAAGGTGCTGGACCTGCACACGTTAGTAAAACCCAGTAATAAAAAACGAGCAAATGAAATGATAATTTCACAGAACAGCATAGTTTAGTTTAATCTTGGGGTTTTCACATTTCTGAATCCACTCTCAGATGCCTCCTCCATTACCTTCAAGCTTTATGACAGCAGCCTTTTTCAACAGCAGCTTACAAGACGCAGTACCTGAAGTGTGCAAATGTCACTGGATCTACAAATGGAATCATGTAATGTGGCTAGATGAGAGAAAATGTGCTTGTTTTGGTCTTGACTGTCGCATCTAGTGAAATAAAAGACTGTACACAATGACAATCACCAGAACTTGGTGCTTTTTACACTGTGTGTAGACTGTTCAGCAAAATAATGACCCAAAGACGCATCAGAATCTACACAGAAATGGTTGTAGGAACACAAAATGAAAGTTTTGCAGTGACACTATTAGTCTCCAGATTTGAACCCAACTGGATATGTTCTGCATGAGGACTGGTCCAACATCGCTAAACAAATGTTCACCAGGAGCTAATGAATAAAATATTTTGTTCTAAGATATGTGCTAACAAATAACATTATATAGTGCCTTCATTTGTTTAGGTCTAAAATGGCACATATTTGCACATGTGGTTTATTTAATACATTGATTTTATCTAATTTTCATGAAAGTCACCAATAACTCCAAAGGTGCATGTACATATCAGTAGTTAGATTCAAACACTTGCAAAATAAATATAGATTAAAATGAATAAAACACGCTACTTTTTTGTAGTCTGCCAAAAATCTCTTTGAAATTGCCAGTTGAAATGAACTTTCACCAATGTTTTATAAAGTAGAGATCAGTTGAAGTATCAAAAATACATATTCTGGTTCGTTTAAGAATTGATCCTTTCTATAAATGGCCCATAATCAGAAATGTTTTTTTTTTTTGTTACTGAGCCTTTATGACTGAATGTCACTGCTGTGGAAAACAAAACATCTCCAAAATGATACCTTGACTTTCAGTGCAAGTTAATGTAATAATTAAAACACCTCTGTTGGTCTGTGCATCATGTAATTGGGATGCAATTGTGAATGGCTGCCTTGTTCGGCTGAAACACTCTTTAAAACTTTTAAAGAAATGTGAATGGGTGGGGCTAATATGAAAGGTTTAGGCTGATAATATTAATGATGTTAAAGGGGTGGGTGGGGTCTAGGATAGATGGAAATGCTTCAATTGTCTGAAAAGCTACATAACATACTAAATGAAAGAGAAAACATGGAAAGACATACTAGCCCCCTTTAATTATAAAGACTTCAAAAGTGTAAATATTGGTCACATTTACCCCTTTTTTGTAGAAATTACCAAAAATCAGCTTTAAGTGCATGTTTTGGATTAGCAATAGTATTACTTGGTAATGAATCAGGAAAAAAATCTTGTGGACCCAACAAAAGTTGCTATAAAGAAGCAATTGTGGGTGGAGTATTTTCCATAGATAGGTCAAATGACCTTATCTACATAGTTATGTCTTTATATAGACTTCGTATGGACTGGATGTAAATTGGTTACATAACAGCAGGTCAGGGTTACTAACACACCCCTGAGCAGTAAACCTCTACATTGAACATTGTATAAAGGACTGTCATAGCCAATGATTCAATATTTGTTGAAGGAAGAGGTCGAGATATGGTATGGACATCTGTTGATGAATGTTAGTGTGATGGGATAGTGAACAAGATTAACATACAGAACTATAAAGTAATTCATTACTGTAGACTCTGAGATAAGAAGTAAAGGCCTGGCTGACAATGTTAAAGCTTATCAGCTCTAACTGTTGCTCAATGCCAGCGTCTTACAGGAGGTGACTGCCAATAACAGAGAAGCTCTTAAACTCAAATCCATTCGCTCAATATCAAAAAACACACACGCATTAGACAAAGAAGTCATAAGCTACTTTCATTATTTTACAATTTTATTGCAATAAGCTTAAAATGTATTTTAGGCATATATCTGTTCTTGCTTGATGAGGCTGTATCTGTTCCACGGTATGGAGCATGTAGCTGTTGCTAGCTGGATATGTTCAGATTTAGCTCTGCCAAGCCGACTGGCCATGTTTTGAATATTCAGAAGTAGTTGGCCACTCTGCGGATGGACTGGATGTTGGGGTTTTCGGCCTGCCATTCCATGTGGCTGCAGAAGCTTCCTCTCTCCACAATGTACATGCGCCCGCGGTAGTTTGGCTCCTCGTACAGCACCCAGCTGAAGACAAACAGCAAGTTAGAATGTAGTTTTGTGGCTAAACTTAGGTTGATAACCAGTTATGATACGAATATATATCACCACTCACCAACTGGCTCTGAGAAATGTGGAGCGCTTAACTCTTACACACCATGAGGCCAAAATGACACTCTAATTATTGATTGAATTATGATGTGGACACTCTAATTATTGAGTTCATGTGTTTCACGCACTCTAATTGCTAACATAGCCATTCATAAACAAACACGAGCAGCAGAATAGATGGTACTAATCTGCCCTTCTAGATCTGCCCCAGTCAACTGTACATATTATTACATGCAGCACATAAAAATCACCTCTCCTGTGTTGCCTTATGGACTGTAGAGTAAACCACCTCTTGAAGCAACATCAGCACAAATACATGGGGAGCTTCATGAATTGGGGTTCAATGGTGGAGCAGCTGCACACAAGCCTAAGATCACTATGAGCAATGGCAAGCATTGGGTAATTGAGTGGTGTAAAGCATGCCACTACTGGACTCTGGAGAAGGAAACATGTCTCTTGGAGTGATGAATCATGCATGCTTCTTAATCTGGCAGTCTGATGGAGTAATGCAGAAAAAACTGCTTGACAAGCAGTTTTTAAGTTATAAGTTTGGTGTGGAGCTAAGTTTGGTGTGGAGCAACACCAGTACCAGTACCCTGATTTCAACCCAACTGAACACCTTAGGGATGAATTAGAACCTTCTTATCCAATATCATGGCTTTACCTCACAAGTGCCCTTTTAACTGAATGAACACAAATTACCACATACACAATCCAAAATCTTGTAGAAACTGTTCTCAGAAGACTGGAAGCTCTGAAAACCAACATCATAGCTGATTGTGTTGGAATTGAATATCTTACACATTTGCAGTGTTGACCATATTGCGTACTTGTATAATGTGCACATGTTTGCCGGAGGAGAAGTTAAACCATTTGGAAAAACAAGAGTTACATGAAACTTTTTTCAATGTTCTCTTGAAGGCAATGAGATATTTAGTATTAATTATTATATACTATAATATTATATATTATATACTGTCCCTGTTAAACAAATAGATAAAGTAAAGCTAACTTAGGCATGTTTGTAGTCTCCACCTCAGGTGCTCCGTCCACACAACTCTGTGTTGTTTTTTAAACAACTACTACATTTGCTACATCATAGTCCATAGACAATCATCAAAGTCAATGTGTGCTCTAATTAGGAAGTCCATGTCTAATCTGGTTTTCTTCATGTAACTGCTGTTAGGATAAAACGTTCCGCCTATACGTTCTCAGCCTATACGTTTTGCCGTTGAGCCATTTTTCTTCTGAACATCCCAGGATCCACTGAATACAAGATCATTAAGGAGCCAAAACAAATACTGCTACATGCAAACTAACACTACTGCACCCTGAACCAACATCATATGACTGGAGTCTGTACCAAAATACGCAAGGCTTTGGCAGTTACTTACACGCAGCGTCATTTCAGTGCGCAGCGTTAGCTTGTTTATACTATTTTTCATATTTTAAATTTTAAGCGACTTAATAATTTAGAGAATCCAGTGACATAAAAAAATCAGCCTTGGTGCATTTACTTTACCACAGCTGACATCAGAAATCCAGAATCTAGCATTTCAATCTGGACATTCAATGTCCTGGCACTTACGCTCCATCTCCATAGACTTTAATGGAGTTGACGCAGGTCTTGGTGAGGCCAGCGCTCTGAAGGAAGGGACAGTCCTCACACAGCTCCACACACTGACCAGTGAAGTCTGGACCATCATACATCTGTATTCTGTAGTTTTCTCCATGCTGGCAGATGGAGGTAGAGCAAAAAAGAAAAAACAGTTTTTATTGTGTAGTTTATTGTGTGTCTTATTTGTAGCAACAAACTGTTATTTTATGCTCTTAGACTTATAATTCAGGTACAAGTAATATGAATCCTATTATGAATGATTTGGTGGCTAGAATAAATATTAAGGAACCTTTTATATTTAAAACATTATGTTTATCTTGTATAAAGTACATTGAGATTTTGTAATTAACAGTGTTGAAGAAAAAAGATTATTGAATACAAAGTATCACCTAAAAATCTTTTTAAAATCAACAAGTAACCAATTAATGATTACAGTAAGAACTTGATGGCCTCTCCAGCTGGCAGTTTTGCACCTCTTACCATTTTGATTGGCTTGCAGGAGCCCATGTGATCATTGAGGGCGTTCCAGCGTTGGAACTCTGGGTACTCTCCTCTCTCCAGCATGTACTGCTGACCTTTGAAGTCTGGGTGGTCAAAGCAGACCCAGGCTCCGCTCTCCACACGGATGGAGTTGACCCTGTTCAGCAAGCCGCGGTCCTGGAAATTATCGCATTCTCCAAACACCTCCAGTTTCCTGCCTGTGAAACACTTCCCCTCATAGAAGACTACCTGGGAAAGAGGGTAGACCATTAGCTTTAGCATGATCGCTAAAGACTTGTCTTTCACTTTTCACGTACATCATCTCTCATGGTTTTAAAATCATTAAACAGAATAATAAAGCTTCTTATGATTATAACTACAACAAAACTAATCTGCAATATAGACTTAGTATCCTAAAATAATAAATTACTTTCTAATAACGACATAGTGAGACTGTAAAATGTATTTTATTTTTATGAGATAGAAACTCTTAACTATGAAAACACTAAAGATGCGATTACCATTACTATAACTTTTTTTAAATATTTAAATATATTCATAAAGATTTTTTACCCAATGTATTAATATTGCCTTCTACAGACATAGTATCTCAAAATAATCTCATATTTATGATAATAATGAGATGCTGTAAGTATTTCATAAGTATGAAACTAACTCATTAAGATGCTACATCAAAATTATGGAGTCATAGATAAGATACTAGGCCCCATAATGTCTTTGTTCTAAGTTATATTTCTGAGATCTCTCTGTCTCATTGTTATGTGAAAGTAACTCATGATTATGAGACAATTTCATGTACTTGATAAATTGCGAAATAGTATCCCATGAAGCATTTTATTACTTTGTTATATTCAGTAATGATTATGAAAAAGGTTCTTATTATTATGACTTACTAAATGCTTTTTTCAGTCAAGTTTAAAGCACACTCTTCACTGGTAAAGCCATGAAGCTCAAAAGGCCATCACACTAGATACTGAAGCTCTGGCTCTAACCAAAGATCATAATGTTGAATTTGAATAAAACAATATTCTGAACTTGACTGTGTTTGAATTTGGATAATATTTTAACAGTTAGAAAACGATATGTTCTATAATGAACTGAATGTTCGCTCAATCATTCCCATTTACAGTTCATGGACATTCAACCTTAAATCAACATGAACTTAAGGTAACTTTTGGTCAGGCTAAATCAAATGTCCTTGTGTTCCAGCTTGGCCCAAAGGCCACACTTCAGCAGGTCTGGCCAAGAGTCTTTACGTTTTTGAAGCTTAAAAAGTTTCTTTACACTGGCACAAAAATAGTTCACTCTACAAAGAATTGTTCACAGGTGGGGAGGGCAAAATCTTTTCTTCTATGGCATCTTTCTATGGAACTTTACTGGATCCCTGTTATTTTTAAACAGTGTAAATCAGCGTTTGATTAAATTAGCACTATGTACTTTCTCCAAGTCCACTGCACCTTCTCAACACACCATCACTGGAAAGATCAACACACTAGGATAAGAACACTAACCTCTGATTTTGTTTTGACAGCTAAACAGACTCCCAGACATGCTAGTGTTGCGCTGAGTGATGAGTGAGAGGAAAACATTTTGAGAGAACAAAAAAAAAGATTCTCTTTTGGACTCTCTTGTGGATTGAAATACTGGGGGGACTAAACTCACAATCGTGAGGACAAATGCTTTTCTTACTGTCAGAATTAAACATTTACACTAGCTTTACATTGTGTGAAATTTTGAATGAGCCAATAGAAATGTTTTTGAGTCAGTAAAATTATTGAGTCAGTAATGTTTTACTTTTTATTCTCCTGTAAAGTTACCATTCTGAAAGATTTAGACTTCAAATTACCTGGAAGTTAATTTACTTGGAAATGTGAGGCAATCGATTTCCCAACCTCTGCTCATGCTGCGTATTACAGTTTACAGTATAACCAATAGGATTAGGATGTGAGATTTGCTCTATTAACATGACCAAAGCTCCTTTACTAAAAATGCAATGTGCATCATTTGACCTCAATTGTTTTTAAAATAAGATACAATCGCATGTTGACACATTTTAGGCTGAAATTCTGTCGTTGTGTGTAGCCAGAGAGGCCTACTGTCTGCAGATTAAGCAGCAGTCAGGAAACATTTCACAACTGGTACATACGACTGCATGCACTCTTGCACACATGCATGCACAAACACACACACACACACACACACACACACACACACACAAACAGACATACAAAGTCTGGTATGGTAATAATACATGCTAATATCAACATATAATCAGCCTCACCTCAGTTCACCTCAATCATAATTTTCAAATATTTGAATAGTCATGAAATTAAAAATAAAAATAGCAAATTAGGATCTAACAATATAATGTAACAATATAATAAGTAGCCTTTACCCTAATATTATAGGTTCTTATATTAAAGGACCATTAGATTAGAGTCTAAACTCTATTCTCAACCAGAGAGTAGTAAAGGGAATGCGTTCTATTCACAACAGCCTCCCACAGCCAGCTACTTACTGCAGATGTACAAAATCCTTCAATGCTATTATTTCTGGATCTTAGTGCAACCTTTGATACTGTTAATCACTAGATTTTGACCCGCGGTCTTGAATACCAGGTAGGTCTCTCAGGTGCAGATTCAGAATGGATTAAATCATATTTAACACATAGACAGTTCCTGGTTTTACTAGGAAACCATTCAGTAGTTCTGTGAAGGACCTCAGGGGTCAGTTTTAGGGTCATTGCTTTTCTCTTCTCTAAACACTCTGAAAATACCTCCCCTCCATGAATACCAATTCATTATTGTAAAACAATGGCTCAGGCATCCAGCAGTATATTCATAACAATTTCATAGAGTGTCTTTCTGTGAGGGAGCTTTCAGAGGCATCAAACTCTTCAGACGTTTGGTTCCCATCACCACCACTGTCAACATTTTGGACTCAAGATTCTAAAACAGAGCCTCTCACACCAAATCACTTTGAATAACAAATAGATCTTAACTATTTAATTATACACAAATATTAAGTGATCAGTGGAATTCCTCTTTTAACAAATGCTCATTTTGAAGCTTACTACTTTTTAATGAGAGGAAAATTGTGGTATCATGCCATCTCTACTAGCAATTTCTGAATAACCAATGTTGTCCATATTGTGGCATATACATAAGTAATTTGAAGGATTTGCATAAGGCATGAAAACACAGTAAGCTTGGTGAACAACAGCTACAGTAGTATGTCAAGGTTTCACCCTAGTCAAATGGCATGTTTAGTTGGTTTTCTAAGTGAAAGTAAGTTTTTGCTTTGGGTAACAAGCTTGAAAAGCATTTTAGTGCACAGTTTAACATATTGGAAACAATATAAAATAAAATATAAGAAGTGTCATATATAAATTATTAAACTGGGTAAAAAATAGTAATTAAATCAGCATTAATATGTGCAGAAGCATACTTATTAAAACAAAAAAAAAGTTTGCATATGAGTTTGCATTGTATTTATAATTTAGCTACTGATTGGAATTGCTAATCTGTGTCCAGCTGGCTGATGGCTGTTTACAGGCAATGAGTAATCCTGCATCAGTTCTTATAGGCAGGATATTACAAGGCTCAGAGAGATCTACAGTGGGCACAGCCGACACGCACATTTAGCACATTTGCTCATGCTAGCTCCATGTGCATCATTCTGCAACTTTATAAAGATGTTTCCACAAAATCGAGCGCACTACTCACCTTCCCTGAATACTGAGACATCCTGGATGCAGTCCACCAAACTATCCTCTAGACAGAGAGAGAGAGAGAGAGGGAAAGAGAAAGCAACCGGAGGGAAAATTTGGACAGTCTGATATATATGGCCTATAGTCCGTGGTGGGCTATCGCGAGGCTGGTTCTACAATAGCAATATAATAGAGGGCTTAGTGGTTTTCGCCTCATGGACAATTTCCCTTACATTGGTCTCTGCTGATATCGAGATTTGGCTGTAGGGGGTTAGACAATGTGCCTAACGCTTTCTGTTTTTTGGCCGGTGTTCAGAGCTCCAGGATGAACCACGCTGGGCACTGGCTTGTTTGGGCAGCTACAAAACGAACATGGTCAAAACAGCCAGGCTGATGCAGGCTGCAGTTATTAGGAGTCGACACACAGTGTAGATAGAGACAGTACAGCAGGTTCAACCATTATTGCAACAGCAACAGCATAGATCACAGAATGTATTGCATCAGTGGCACTGGTTACAATGGTTACATTCCCACTGTATTTGGTGCACATTTACAGAAAAGCCACGCAAAGCCTGGTTCTGAACAAACAAGGAGTGAAAACAAAGTCAAACAGAGCAGTCGTACCAGGGTTCAAACCAATCCTGACAAGTCTGAATGCTTACTCATATATTCATATGTTCATACATTGTGGACGTGTTGTTTGTTCCAGGAGGACAGGAGCCTATTTCTCCCTTGTGCAGTGCGAGTGTGTTAGCCACTAGACCAGGGGTCACTAATAGGCGGACCATGGTCCGGATCCAAACCCAGATATTGTCCAATGCGTATCCAAACCAATAAACTATTGAGAATGATTTAATGTTGACTGTGTTTATTTTAAGCTGCAGAGCTTTTCTTGTCTTTATGGTATACGGGCTTTACGGCTTAGAGACCAATCGCATACGCATCTGCGCATCTGTGCACAAGCTAGGAGCAGCAGCCGGAGACTAAAGCGAGTCAGAAAGAATAACGTGCTTTAAAACCAGAAAAGTCAACAGTGAAAACTGACTCTTTAACAGGAACGGTTCTGGAATGGACTCACTCGTCTAGTTTTGGAGAACACCGCTCTGTAAGACCAACATGTCAATTTGTGAAGCTGAGTTAACAAGAAGACGCACGTTTATTTACTTTCTCTATAAACAAACACTTTTAGATGCACTTTTTTTCAAAAGCATTCTGTTTTTTTAAATGTAGCCATTGTTCTTATTTGAAGTGAGGAAAAAAAACATTTATTAGAAGTTTATAAATAATTCATTCAGTTCAGCATTTAAACAGTAAATATACTAAAATTCATTGAATGGTATTTGTAGTAAGTTTGTCTTTCAGTTGCTGATGGTATAAGATGCTGATACTAGGTAACTTAAATATACAGGATATGGCAACATGACACTTGTTAGATTGATGATGGTCCGGATCTTGGCCTGAGGAAATCTCTTCTAACTGGACCTTACTGAATTCTAATTAAACACCCCTGCACTGGACTATCACCAAGTTCCTAATACAATACCTTGTTTTCACCATAAAGAAAGGGGCACCCATCTCATGGACTCTATTGATTTTTCTCCCACCGCTACACACACAGCCATTAAGTTAAGCAACATGTTTGATGTCCAGGTGCTGTAACGAATGAGTGGCAGATGGAAACAGCAGGCGGAGCGTTGAGGAGGGGCTGTGTACACAGAGAGAGAGAGACAGCGGTGGGGGGAAATAAAGGCAACAGGGAAGAAGAAACATTTATTCTGGGCGATACAACACCACATATAAAGGGTGAAGTCCAACGGGTCTTGAGCAACGCTGCAGCAGAAAGGTAAGCTCCACAGAGCTCCTCTTTCCTACAGATAAAGCATGAACATTTGCAGTTTACAGAACTGCTCAGACAGACTAGAGTTTGTTGTGAAGAATATCAGTTTGAAAAACTTCAGAACTTTGTCAAGAGCTGTCATAATTGTGAAGCTTCCTTGTTTTAGTAAAAGAACAGAAAACTTGTTGATAATAATAAATGCAAGCGTGCTAACCCTACTGCCCAGTGGTTTCTATTCTCCATGTTTTAATCACTGTAAATGAATTGCTTGTTTGTGGTTGTTAATCATATGCTACCGAAGTGGGTGACAGAAATGAAATTGAAAAGCAAGGTGTCGTACTTTAAAATAAACTTGCTGATCTAGGTTTGTGTAAAAAAATGCATGTTACTCACTACAAATAACTTCCACAGTAATTTGCAGTAGATTTACTATGATGTCACTAGATTACTGCTGAGGAATACAGGAATATGATATAATTAAATAATTTCCAGTATGTTTACACAACAACATAGCCAAACAATGGCTATTAAATGTTGCCAGACCTATAAATATGTTGATTTAATAATTATATCACTTATCACATATAACTTAACACATTTATTCACCATGATGTTCACTGTATATGCCCAGAAAATCCCAAATAGGCAAATACACATTTTACTGTTCAGCTTTTCCTAAAATTTGCACATAACAAAAACTTTATATCTGTCAATTTCAGTGTTCATACGTCTCACAACATAAAATTAATCTAAATATTAAAACCAGATGTGTCTAAAAAATAACATTTAAAATGTTTTTATTAAAGAAGCATTAGTGAGACTTCAAACCCCAGACTCCAGGACTGGAAAGCAGCAGTTTATATGGTGAGGCACCAATCAGTAGCTGATTTGGACCCAGATATACTTTAGAAAACAATGGCAAGCCAAAGGCTCAAGACTCAAGGCTTAAGAAGAATATTTTTTTAAATTCCCAGCCAGAAACAGACACCACTTTGCAGCACAGCAGACTCAAAACTAAGCACAGAGGGTGCAGAAAGCACTCTCATTAAGTAGAGCTCACACAGGTGGTGCTGATTGTCAGTGATTGCCTAGAAGGTGGCTCTCTGCCTCCCTCTGGTGACAGGGACCGGTCGAGCAATGTCTCCTGCCACTGGCTGGTTGGATGTTCTCTGTAACCCTCTTTCAGCAACATGACACAGTGTCATCTTCCCACACAATGTCAAATAACAGTATTGATGGTAGTATCTACTGAAGTAGGTAGCCCTGGCCTGCACTCGAAGGTGCTGTTCCCAGTTAGATAAGATCAGTCTATGAAAGAAAGTGTAAATGCAACGATGGCTATAGCTCTTGGCAAACAACTAAACAAGTCATATAAACAGATGCTAAACAAAAGTTTTTTTTATACTTGTAAGAATTGATGACGGAGGAGGAGGGACTGACCTTTTCTGGTATCACCCCCTATTGTTGGAGTATAATTCAACTTAGAAATGCCTCTTAGAAATTATGCCTATTAAACTCAGCTGCTGTCATATCCCATAATACTGTGTGGAACAACTGAATGCTAACCTCCCACCAATTTGCTGTTTTACAATTATTAATCCAGTATTTTAGTATTTGGTGGTATTATCCTGGTTATAATGAACACTTTGGAAATATATAAATAAATAGCATAAATATATTATAATGTTATTCACAAAACTATGACATTTCAGAAAACAGCCTACACTGAGCACTACATGCTCCATGACATATGTTAATATTCCACTGTACTCTATTTCAGCAGAAGAATGAAGGTGCTGGTGTTTGCTCTTGTTCTGGTGCTAATGGTGTCCTGTGGTGAGTCTATTTCTGTTTTACTGAAAAAGAAACACACACTCTAGAACTCATCCTGATTGTCGTTCACCTTTTCCTGCTCAAGCACATGGTGTGGTATCTCACAGCCACTGGATGGTACTAGAGTGATATACTAGTATAACTGAGCATGCTGTGCTGGCGGAGCAGAGTAGTTTGATGTGCGGAGATTCATTGTAGAAAACAATTGTGTTGACAGGAACTTGGGTTGCCATGTCTACAACCCAAATCTAACCATTACTTTTCAAAACCACCAGTGAACCAACACATGCCTTCTGAGTGTGTGTATGTAATGATGATGGTAAAATTGACATAAATCAGAGAATATATGTTATTTTGGGACTATTTTGCCTGCATGTACCCCTCCGCCATGAATGGATTGAAATAAATAGATTAAAATACAGAATAATAAAACTACAAAGCTATCATAAAGCAATGTCTCAGATGTCAGGTAGAGTATGTCTAACTATTTAATGTTATAGTTGTTGGCATATTGAGAGCTTGTGGCAGAAAATCACTTCCTGTCCTCCATCTGCAGTTTGGGCCTCAGCAGTGCAGTTTCTTGATGTCATTTGCAAACAACCTTTTTGACTTAACATTGTGATTATATGTCTAAATATGAAGCATTGTAAAGCTGTGACTATCCATTTTATATAAGGCACATGCTATTTGCACCCGGGTACCTGCAGCACTGTGTGCTATTTGCACTCGGGTGTACATAGCAGTGTGTGCTATTTGCACTCGGGTGTACATAGCAGTGTGTGCTATTTGCACGCAAGTATACGTAGCTGTGTGAACTATTTGCAGTCGATTATGGTTTAAGTAGAGATAAGTATTATTCTTTGGTGTTTTGTGACAAAACACATTTTACTTACAAATTATTTTAAGGCACATGCTATTTGCACCCGGGTGTACATAGCAGTGTGTGCTATTTGCACCCGGGTGTACATAGTAGTGTGTGCTATTTGCACCCGGGTGTACATAGCAGTGTGTGCTATTTGCACCCAGGTGTACATAGCAGTGTGTGCTATTTGTACCCAGGTGTACATAGCAGTGTGTGCTATTTGTACCCAGGTGTACATAGCAGTGTGTGCTATTTGGACCCAGGTGTACATAGCAGTGTGTGCTATTTGTACCCGGGTGTACATAGCAGTGTGTGCTATTTGCACCCAGGTGTACATAGCAGTGTGTGCTATTTGCACCCAGGTGTACATAGCAGTGTGTGCTATTTGCACCCAAGTATACGTAGCAGTGTGTACTATTTGCAGCCGATTATGGTTTAAGCAGAGATTAGTATTATTCTTTGGTGTTTTGTGACAAAACACATTTTACTTACAAATTATTTTAAAAGAGGTGAAGATACTTCTGTTTGGGGTGGACCTCAAAGTTTGTTTTTTATTTAATTTTGTTTTTTCACTTGTGAGTCTCTTCTTTGTTTTACTTTACCATGCTGTTTACCATTTAAATTCTAAGAGCATCGTAAAAAAACAAAAACAAAGAAGAGACTCACAAGTGAAAAACAAATGTTAATGGCAATGGCAGTAATCACATGCTAAATACTAAATTATAATATACACTGCCAGTGATAAATGATGACACAAAATGTAACACAAGTTAATATAAAGTCTGTAGCACCCTCATATGTACTGGCACTGTTTGTGTGTATATATATATATATATATATATATATATATATATATATATATATATATATATACATAAAAATATTCTTCCTGCCAGTACATTATTATCAGCCTTTTTAATTTAATTTAATTTCACAGAATGCAGAAGACAGATTTGACTTTTTTATTCATTTTTTCTGGATGGTATGTAAATTTTTTAAAGAATTGAAATGGGTTTTTTATTATTTACATCATGTTTAAATAAATTTAACAAACAAGGTTTATACCAGGCGTGAGCAAGTGGGGTATAAAGCCCCCAAGTTTGAGGTGGGGTATCCGATCCTGAATGTATAGCCGGATCTCATTCACTTGGCTTTGCTTCATTACATTTACATTTACTGCATTTAGCAGATGCTCTTATCCAGAGCGACTTACAAAAGTGCTTAGTGTTGGTTAGAGTATGAATCTCTGTCTAGTACAACAGGATTAAGTCCAAACTACTCTTATACTCTTAAGTCCAAACTACTCTTATACAACAGGATTAAGTCCAAACTACTCTTATACTCTTATACGTGCTTTACAAAGAGATGGGTCTTCAGTCTGCGTGTGAAGACCGCGAGAGAGTTCGCTGTTCAGACAGCCAGTGGAAGTTCGTTCCACCATCTTGGTTCCAGTACAGAGAAGCGTTTTGTTGCGTGTCTTCCATGAATCTTGAGTGATGGCGGGTCAAGCCGAGCCGTACTTGAAGCGCGAAGGGCTCGAGGTGCGGTTCGACTTTTGACCATTGCCATAAGGTAAGGAGGAGCTGGTCCATTCTTGGCTTTGTAGGCATCAAAACTTTAAACTGAATGCGAGCAGCTACAGGAAGCCAGTGAAGGGAGCGCAGCAGTGGTGTGACATGAGTGAACTTGGGAAGATTGAAGACGAGCCGTGCTGCTGCATTTTGGATCAGTTGTAAGAGCCTGATGGCCTGCAGAGGAAGACCAGCCAGGAGTGAGTTGCAGTAGTCCAGCCTTGAAATGACAAGAGACTGGACGAGCACCTGGGAGGCCTCCTGAGAGAGGAAGGGTTGGATGCGTCTGATGTTGTGGAGAATGTATCTGCATGACCGAGTCAGGTTCGTAATATGGGCTGAGAACGATAACTGGTCATCCAGAGTCACCCCAAGGTTTCTTGCATCTGGAACAATCTAAGAGTTCTCGAATGAGATGGCAAGATCCTGCTGAGGACCTGTAGTTCCAGGGATGAACAGCAGCTCAGTCTTGCTGGGATTGAGCTTCAGATGATGAGCTGTCATCCATGAAGAGATTCATGGATGCAGGATCTCCAAACCTCAAAAGAGCTTTAGCATTCTAAAAAAATCACAAACAAACACACACACACACACACACACACACACACACACACACACACAATACAAACAGTAAATGCACAGTGAATACACATCCACTGCAAAACACCCCCTGAAGTTCTGAAATGTCTTGTTAAGAAGCTGATTAGTTAGAACCCTAGATTTGTTATTCAGTTAATAATTTGCAGAAACAGTTGTGAATTATTTGGTAACAGGTTAGCATATCTTGTGTATAATTTTTGGGCCTATTAATGATAATTATGATAGCAGTGTTATTATTGGACACGTGGGCTTTCATTGAGGGTCTAAAGGGTTAATTCAAATGTTTTGTGGAACAGGAATAGCACTACAATCTGCAGGTCAGGTTGTCTCCAGGAGCATCAGGTTCCGCTATCTTGCTGAATTTCAGCCTAAAACATCTCTAGAAACAGCTGTATATCACACTGTAGCAGTAGCATTCACTGCAAACCCTGACTTTGTCCAAGTAGACCAATATATACACAACGTTCATTGTCAAAGACAACTTAATAAAGAAAATAAAGTTCCTCAAGAGCTGTATCTGTATCTGTTGGGGCAGAAAGCATTTTTTTTTACCATATCACAATTAAAATATTTACCGCTTCGCTTCTGCTCTTCACACTGGCTACTGCAACTCTCGGAATTCTTGCTGTTTCTATGCATAAACAATATTCAGCACTCAAGCTGAATATACATTATATATAGAAATCACGCGTGCGTTACTGCCGCGGTGTCACATTGTCACATTGGTAGAGGAGGTGTTGTGCGCCGCTCAGCAAAGTTACTGCTTCTGGTGCAACCATATCTTCTTCTTTCGGCTTTTCCCTTTTCAGGGGTCACCACAGCAGGTCATCCTCCTCCATCTAACTCTGTCCTCTGCGTCCTCTGCATCCTCTGTCCTCACACCAACTACTTCCATGTCCTCTCTAACTGCATCCATATATCTCCTCCTTGGCCTTCCTCTTTGTCTTTTTCCTGGCAGCTGCATTTCTAGCATCCTTCTACCAACATACCCGCTGTCCCTCCTCTGGAGATGTCCAAACCATCTCAGTCTGGCCTCTCTAACTTTATCTCCTAGTTGTTTAACCTGTGCTGTACCTCTGATGGTCTCATTCCTAACCTTATCCATCCTTGTCACTCCCTAGGAGAACCACAACATCTCCAGCTCTGCCACTTCCAGTTCTTTCTCCTGTCTTTTTGTCAATGCTACTGTCTCCAAACCATACAACATAGCAGGTCTCACCACTGTCTTGTAAACTTTTCCTTTGACCTTTGCTGCCTCTCTTTTGTCACAAATCACTCCTGAAACTTTTCTTCATGCACTCCATCCTGCCTGGACTCTCTTCTTGACCTCTTTATCACACTCCCCATTTTGGTTCTGGTGCAACCATATACAGGGCTAAAATAACAAACACATTAAGTCGTTAGCTATCATTTAACCAGAAAATAACCCAGTAATTAGCTGAGTCTGTCAGTACATTCACTGCCAATACAACTTAGAAAGCTATGAAAGTGATCTTAATACTACACATTACAAGCTTCAAAACTACCTCAGTATGAACAAAACATAATAAAAAATAACTAGCTGACATTAGAAAACTACTAGCCAGCAATTAGCTAGCTAAATAATCAGAATAAGCAAAATACTTAAACTTTTAACTTATTACCTAAGATAAGGTTAGATACAAGTTACCTAACTGCCTCAAACTTTAATTCAAGCAAATAACTTAAACTGAGATCCACCAAAACATTAGCTTATTCATTGAATTAGCTATAGCTAGTAGTTTGATGGTCGAGTAAAGCTAAACTAAAAAATGTTTTTCTTGTAAGCTAATGAAAAAAACTATAGCTACATTTATCACAAACTGGAATTAACTTTACTCCTGAACTTCGTTTTTGAAGAGATTTCTTCATTGTCTGTGAACATAAAATAAATAAGATGACGTTTGTTTGCAAGTTAGCTATAATGCTCCTATTAGCTCATAAATATATCAGTGTTCAGTCAACAGTGTTCTTTGGATAATTATTCTCACCCTATTTCTTGAATATATATCTTAAAATGTAGAGTTAAATTGAGTGATGGACCTTTATACATAACTATTAACTGAATTTGCGCCTTTTCTCTCCCTCGCATTCATTGGTAGACATGCACAGATGGGTTCGCTTTACTTTTTTTTAAATTAAGGGGTGAAAATAGCCACGCTGTGTGGCAAATAGACACTTCGTTTATATTTTATTATTTATAAACACTCTCTGACTTCTGGAGTGTCTGTTTTGTATTCCTTGTATTCCTGTGTTTATTGTTCTTGCTATATGCAGTAATTGCATGGTAAATGAATGTATATGACTGTGAGTTGTATATTGCAGGTTTGGCTCTGGACTGCCACCACTGCTTACCTGCAAAAGCTGGTGAGGCCTGTAAGGTCACCACAATAACCTGTCCTGCAGGAAAAGATGCCTGTGCTGCAGCCAAATTCACCAGAGCACCCTGTGAGCTTAAACACACTCACTCACATAAAAACACTTGTTAGAGATTGTGTACAGCAAAGCAGAACCTTTGATTTAGAGATGTTCAAAGTGTCCAAGAGACCCCCTTACCATTGAAAGCTTGCTTGTGTATAGTGTCTTTGTCATTTCTTTTCCCTAGAAAAATGAATGAACCAGCCACTGTGCTTCAGCCCAACTGAAAGACAACAACCTAATGGTCTCAGCGCAGGCCTAATGGTCTTGCTGGTGTTTTTACCTGCACTCATCAAGTTCTCATAGGCTATTGAGAGCTCTCTCTTTTATTTACCAGTAATCACTGTTTACACATCATAGCATTTTGCAATATGATTTTAAAAACTTCCAGATCAGTTTGCTGCTGGGGAATGTGGCCTGATCCAGATATCTCCTATGAAACACTGCAGATCTTAGTTGTGACAATATAAATAACATATGTACTAAAATCCCAATAGATTATATACAGTTTATATGTAATCCCACTGTTGATCTGATCTTTTTTTCTGTAACTGTATGGAAATACAGCTCTTGTATTCTGTTTATGCAATGTTGTGACATATTTTTTGTTACTACCCAACCCTGCAAGATAGATATAGTCAGTTACTAACAGCATCATGACTCTATTCATATCGCTTATATCACACAACTGCACGTACCTTGTGAGTGATTTTGCTGATGTTTGGAATGCAGAGTGCTGATATATAATCTAGTGGTCTTTTCTCTTTAACACAGATGGACACTACCAGAAGTGCTTGGCCATGTCAGACTGTGAAATGCTGAAGATGAATGCCTACATCAGAATCAAATGCTGCCAGGAAGATCTCTGCAACACTTTCTGATCCGGCTGACTTTTGCCCTGACCACGTCCACTTGTGTCCATGTTCTTTTAATATGAGTAGGTTTCACCTCCACATTTAAGTGTTTGGTGGTAACATCTCTGTATATCAAAACAGAAACAGTGTGATGTGCAGAAAATAAAGGTATGAAACAATGTTAAGTCTGTAATTCTTACATTTAATTTGCATTCAATAAATATACACCACTAGCCACAACATGAAACCACCTGCTTGTTTCTGCAATATTGGTAAAGTTTTTCAGTTTCATTTATCACAGAGATGCACTTTGTAATTCTACAATTACGAACAGTAGTTCAACTGTTTCTCTGTATACTTTGTACACTCCGAATACATACCAGGACCATAAAGAACAGCTAACAAGGCCACCACAGAGTAAATATTATTTGACTGATAGATCATTCTCAGTTTTTAATACTGTGTCCACACTCTCTGCACTTTATTAGACACTCGTAACATGTTGGTCCACGTTGTGGATGTAAAGTCAGAGAGATATTTTTGGTTGGTGGACTACTCTCAGTCCAGCAGGTACACTAAGAAACAATGAGGTGGCTTATCATATTTCAAAACTACATATACAGAAAGCCTACACAACAAAATTGGTCATTATCCATGAATTTTGGGTGAAAATGAAATAGAAATTATTTCATCCATCCATTTTATATCTGAAGGACTACACTTTAAAAAAGCTTCCTACAATGTTTAGCCTGGCTCCACTAGCCTAGAAAAAATCTTAATTTATTATATAAGCTTTGAATTACTACTCTTGTGATTGACTAGTTGACTTGTAAAAATGGACAGTCATGTAATATACCATTACTATTTAAATAAGACTGAATCTCACCTCTTACTGAGAAACTGGCGCTGGCTGTCTGCATTTATAATCCCTAGTTTCACTGGTGTTGTCAAGGATTTTGGTAGTAATAATAATAATAAATAACAATAATTATTATTATTATTATCATTATTATTATTATTATTATTATAATACGGAACAATTGGTTTAGTATGATTTAGTATGACTAACATACCAAAAGCCTGCACTGATTTTATTTTGGTTAAAAATGAGAGAAATGTAAACACTTTTTCTAAAGATATTAAATAATTATAATTAGGGGATCAGACACAGCCTCTTTCACTATAGACCAAGTTAACAGTCTAATTTGACCACTCTGTAATGATTCACAAAACTCAGAAGCAAAGGTACGATTCATAAGCAGGCTGACGCTGGGGTGGTGTGGATGGGTAGATTTAGCTTGAACAGGTGTGACTAGGGAAACCTGGACTTGGCGTGGCGTGGCTTGGAATTGGATGGCTTGACTTAATTTGACTGGACTTGGCGTTTTTTTGCTTGGCTTTGACGTGGCTTGGCGGGGTAAGGCATTAGCCTAGCTTTGCTGAACAGCAATAACAAGAGGCTTGGTTTGCACAAACGGATAGTACAAACAAGGCAAATTAGTATACAGGGGACAGGGACCTCTGGTATAATGTTAATGTGAATATGTGGACTGCAGAGAAAATATACAATGAAAAAAGGATTTGTTTTTTTGAGGACTCTAAATGAGAAAGCAAAACTAAGACTCCACTTAAACTGAATAAAGTTGTATTGGATCTAGATGTCACTGTGGATCTAATGTCACCTGGAACTCTATTTAATACCTGGTGATTATACATTCAAATATTCAGTTACCTACAGAGCAATCTGGAAGTATTTGGACAGTAAGGCCAGTTTTGTTCCTCCACCTTGTGGAGAACTGAGGTTGTGCTGGTTTTTATTCATGATTAAAAGTATTCTACAGGATTGAACCACTTTTACTGTGAGTTCCCGCAACCATTTCTGTGTGGATTCTGATGTGTCATGCTAAAACGTCCACCCACAGCTACCTTTAAGCTTTCTGGCAGAGGCAGACAGATCTGGGGCTAAAATCATTGTGTAGCATTCAGTAGACTTTATTATGCGAAAGTTTTTCACAAGAGTTTCTGGACCATTAACAGCAAAACAGCACCAAGGCATCAGTGGGTTTCAGGTGCTTATCATTGTGTGCAGCAGTCAAATGTGTGATCATGACCCAAATGTTATGGTTTTGCTTCATCTGATTTAGGTGTTGCATTTTGTGACTTATTTTGAAGAACTCTTCCAAACACCTCATCGTGGTGAAGATAGTGACTTACAACGGATTTAGTCAGACACCAGCAGGTTCCAGGTTTCACTTCCAGGTTTCAGGCTTCAGGTCAACTATTTCTGATATTAGCTTCCTCACTATGTGCAGACTGCAACATCAGAACTCTTGCGGTTAAATGCAAACAAATCCTCACAGCAATGTTCCAGCATCTAGTGTAAATCCTTGTTTGGAAGAGTAGAGACTGTTACTGCAACAAAGAGGGACAGATTCCCTATTACACTTAATTTCAGAAGAAACACTGGATGATGTCCAGAAACTTTTAAACAAATAGTGCATGTCCAAATATATAATGTCCCTACATTTATGAACTTTCTAAACCTAAACCTGGCCCCATTTTGTTTTGAAAATAGACAACCAAGCCATTTTCGAACAGTTCACAATCATAATGTTCCATCACAATGAGTGCATATATCAGAAAGTGAATGTAAGAACGTTAAGAGTGGCAGTTTAACGTGTTAGGACATGATCTTGTAATTGAGGTTGCATAAAAATAAACGTAACTCCTTCAACTGACAGGAAATCTGTATTATACCCTGTTGAGATAACTGCTTATTACATCAGCTGTTGGTGTGCCTGGCAATAGTACAGCCTGTCAGCCTGACAGGTTGAGGCATATCACAAAGCCAATACTGGACCCTAAATATGGTAAAAGAGATCAGTTGTTGGTAAAGTTTGATACACTGACATTTTAAGCTGTTTTCCTAATAAAACGCCTTTTGTAGTTCAAATGCTATTCTCTAAAGATATTTGGTTCCCATTCGTTTGTTTTGACCTTGAAATTGTTTGCGAACAGGACAGAAGTTTAATTTATCCAATTCAAAAAGCTTGTTTAGAACAACTAATGCTGAACATACACTGTAGACTAACGTCTGACACCCTCTCTCATCTAAAGATTAGTCACAGACTAGTCACAGGCTATGATTTTGCAAAGACTGGTGGTCTTTCAGAGTCACTATTTGCAAGACTGCTACTAGATTTCTTTTCAGATTATTTCCCATTTAAATGATTGAAGAAATATTCAGATAAAATGTACGGTTTGCTGGTATGCTAATTGTAAACACTGTAGCCCCTCTCGACTGGGATTTCAAGGGCTTCAGCGATTTTTTCCTGTTCCAGTCTGTCGTGGTATAAGTGTGAAAACATGTCTAAGAGGCACTCTTGCTCACTCCACAGCTCCACCAGTTTCTCCCCCTTTTGTACAGTCCAGGAGAGCCGCAGTTTCAGAACCCTCGCCGGACTGCCCTCCATGTCTTAACTTCTTTACCCACCAGACATTCCTGTACTTGCCTCGCGGCTTCCAGTTTGGTGGTGAACAGAGCTTTCCTATTGGTTGTCGACAATGTTCACGCCACTATTTGCGTAAGTGAAGACTTAAGACTTAAGATAATATTAAACATGGTTAATTTTATTGGAACACTAGGATTTGAACCGGCAACCCTACACTAGACAATCGAGATGATGCGAACTTGACTCAACTCTAGCAAGACTCTCAAAACTTTATTCCCACATTGGAAATTTGTCTGCGACAGTAAAATCGCTTAAAAATCACTTGTTGTAACAAGAGAGCAGGGAAATGCATAATTCGGATAAAAATACATCATATTACAGTGATTTGAAAGTGTCAGTTCAAATGCATTGACTTAGGTAGTAATAACAAGAACAATAATATTAATGTAAGAAAAAAAAACCCGAGCACTGAACGACCCAGCATTCATTAGTAGTAGTAGTAAATCAATAAGGCTCCTTCAGAATAAATCAGTTCAGTAATATGCACATACACTTTTGCTGAATACATAAAAAAATGTCACAGTTATTTAAATCATAAGATTTTATTACTAAAACTACATTATCGATGATAATTGAGTTGTTGTTAGTTGTGAATTGACATTATTAAACATGGTGCACGCTCTGTGATCTGGTTGCAGTGGTTAGTCTGAAAGGATTTGGTGTTGGTGTCTGGAGTGTCCTGCATGATGAGGCACTCAGACAAACTGATGCATGTTTTGATATGGATAGCTGAAGAGAGAAAAGAGAAAGAGCACTTTTAACAGTCAGCACAGGTAACACTGTGGGAGAACTGTCATGATCGGTTGATTAACCAATGGAAAAATACACTGTGAGACATTAGAATGCATCTTGTTGATGAACAGGCAGATCAGCAGTCTGCATGATGATGCGCACTTTAAGTATTCAGATGGAAAGCTTAAGAGTGACTGGACTCGCCCTGCTGAGATCAGACATACTTCCAGAGAGTCTTTTACTTCCATGCTTAAAATGTAGTTATAGTGTTTGACTTGTCTAAAATAGCTGGGGTTATCAGATGCCGTTCCAACTCCAGATTATCTGATATGATAGTATGATTCAGGCTTGCACACAGCTTTTTGATCAGATGCTCAGACTCTGGAATTGTTTTCTGTAGAGAATGAATGGGATAGAAAAGTGTACGCCGAACTTCTGCTCCACTAACAGACACTGTTTTGCATAACCTGACTCAGGGTTAGACCCCCGACCACAACTGTAGCATTGGTTTGACCCACACTCATCTGTTTGTTTCATTTAGAGAATTAAATTTTTGTTTCAAAAATGTAAAAATATGCTTGCAACAAGATATCTATATTATCTTTATTATCTTTTTTATATCTATATTTAAGATATATGTAAAGATAATATAGATATCTTATTGCAAGCATATTATATATATATATATATATATATATATATATATATATATATATATATATATATATATATATATTTATTTATTATTTTTTTTTTTAGCTTGACTTAACTTGAATGGATTCCTTTTTTTGGTAGATAGTTGGAGCTATAGTAATTTTAATGCTAACAATATGTATACTTGCAAAACTGATATGACTGAAAAATAAAAAAAAGAAACCAGGACTAGGTTAGGTAAACATCTACAATGCATTCACAGCGGACTATTCAGTACATGACTTTGACACTCAAGGGTGTAACAAAAGTATTTGTTTTTTACAATATGTTAAACCTTGCAAATAAACAGTTATTAGGCTCCGTTGCTTTTAACTTGGGACTACAGAAGCACTACTGAAGTGTGTTTGAGCTGCAAGATGGGAAAAAACATGTACACATTCCATTAGCAGCTGCAGCTATTGAGTATTTTAGTAATGGAGAATTCCACAGAATAATCTGTCGATTAATCAAATATTAGAAAATAATTTGGATAGAAAAATAATTCAGCTCTATGATGCACAGTGGTGTACAGTGAAAATAAATAAATAATAATTTGTGATTCTTTTAACATACTCCGGTCTTTTTTAAAACTAAACTAGCCCACCACAATAGTACATCTGCAGAAAGCATCCAGCCCACAGAGCAGAACTGAGCCAAGGCAATGTTAAAATCAACTCTTAACATAAAGCTGTATGACTGCGGCTAGTGAAGAATGGACATGAATTGTGACTTTATGCAATAGCTAGTTAAGAACATAAATTAGTATGCTATCAAGTTATAAAGTCCCTTAGTTAGTCTGATTATACTGATTAGGTCAGTTTAGTCTAATTGCAGTATACAAATCAGCTGGTATATTCATTGCAATCAGACTAAACTAAATATACCTGTTGACTTAATAATTACAATCAGACTAACTTAGTGACTTTTAAACTAAATAGCATGCGAATTTCTGTTCTTAACTATCTATTACATAAAGTCATAATTCATTACCATTCTAGTGTGTAAAAACCCAAATCTAGAATAACCCACCACCCTAATAATACCTACTCAGCAGGTAATCTCTTTCCATAGATGGATAGGGCAAAGAAATTGTGTTATTTTTGTATACCTACAGATTGTAACTACATATATAATAGGTGTTTCTCACAACAATGACCAGTGAGTGTTGGTAAATTGGCAACACAACATAACATAAAGAACAGTATCTCAATCTGATAAAAACCTCCAAACTACTTAACAAACATCTTTTTTCAAAGCACAGGCTTCAAAAATATTTGAAGGCACTCCAATTATTAGTATTTTTGTAAGATTCTCCTTGCAACAAAAATGCTTAACAAGACTAGAGAATACTCGTTAAGGGATCTTTACAATTGGGTTCAAATCTGGAGATTGAGAGGGCATTGATGTGTGTTTTTGATGTGTGTTCAGGGTCCCGCAGCTAAATGTCAGTCTTTTAAGAAAGGCAGACAGATTTTGGCCTAAAACCTTCTGGTATTTAGTGATTTTATTTTTTATTATGCTAGTAATTATTAACAAGAGTTCCTGGACTATTGACAGCAAAACAGCCCCAACACATCAATTACTCATCACTATATCAGACAGGTGCTAGTCATTGTATGCACTTACCAAAAAGTTCTAAAAAGTTCAGTTTTTGTGTCATTCCACTCACATGATTCCATCTGTAGTTTCAATGACCTTTTAAAAGTTCAGGCGTTTAATTTTCTTGACTCACTCTTAGGAAAGGCCTTGTTTGCTAAACTCCTCCAAATAGCTCCTGGTGATGAAGATATTGAATGACAATGGATTTAGTCAGACACCAGCAGGTTCTAGGTTTCACTTTCAGGTTTCAGGCTTCAGGTCAACTATTTCTGATATCAGCTTTCTCACTATGTGCAGATTGCAACATCAGAACTTTGGTGTACACACTGCTTTACAAGAAAAACAGTGGTCATTTTCAAAGACTAGCCTGAAACAAGGTACTGATGCTTACAAAGTTTATGTAGCTCCATTACACACACAGACACAGGCACACACACAAACACACATTTGTTTTTGAAGTGTGAATAACACTAACGTTATCCTAACCCTACAATTTTATAATTTACAGTGTGGGAAACAGCTTGTGATGCCTACAAAGACATAAGGTCCCCACAATGTCACTATATGATCAGATTTTGGTCCCCATAATGTGGCATAACCATTTTCCCCAAACCATGCCCCACCCCAACCAATGCATGACTGCATTCTGCACCACTACAGAGGGTAATTCTTAATATTGCACTCAGAAAGTGGGATACGTTTATACTGCTGAGGGAACACAGAGACACTCTCGTTTATGTGATGTGTGTAAGTACTGTAATGAGTCTCAGTTGAGTATGGCTCCATATAAATCATGCATGTAAATAATCAGCAACGTCCTAGCGAATCCTTACCCTTGAGTCTACTTGGGCTGATAAAAAAAATGACAGTGATTAGGGCATGGGCAGAATAGAAGAGCAGGGACGAAACCTCACCATTTGTATTATGTTATACATTATATATTATGTTGTGCCAAAACGTGATGGTAGAACTGACCAACAGAAATGCCCCAAAATATAAGTGCATTAATATCTTGTTACATTAATGTATATAAACACTTATTTATTTGTTTATTTAGTAACATTATGGAAATATTAGATCTTGTTCCAACAGCAATTACACACAATTAATATTATATAATATGGGTAACATTATTATAAATGTATATGGGTAATATAATTAAACACAGCAAAGTGAAAACAATGTTAGTTGTTCAATGTTTAATAAACAAAAAGCAGGTACGTGATTACAAGAGAGCGGTCTGCGGCAACAGTCATATGATGCAGTTCAACAACGTTTATTCACGCATTACGCCAAATTGTGCATAACTCCCATATCGGACCACCTAAATAAGCACATTTTATTTTTCTGTTTAACTTAGTATGGACTGATTTACTCCTTCATTAAATTGTTTAACTGTATTACTCTAATTATACATTTTATATAACTGTTTACAGCAAAATGCTGTATTAATCCTGCAGTGTTGTTGTTGTTGTTGTTATTATTATTAGCAGTAATAGAAGTAATAAATTGCAAGTTGTATTTTTTACTAGTCTGGGTATTTTGTATTTCAGACAGTTGTAAAAAAAAAAAAAAAAAAAAAGAATAATTCAGGCCCATTTAGAATAATCAGGTCATAATGCACGTACGTTTGCAGAATGCATTAAAATAACAGCAAAGTCACAGTCATTTGAATCAAAAGCAGAACAGATTGTAGTAGTACATCCACAATGTTAATAAATTTGCAATTTGCCATTTTCAAGCTTGGTCCATTCTCCGTGGCCTAGTTGCAACGGTCAGTCTGACAGCAAACAGCGTTATACAAACCAGAGTTCCGCAGGATGAGGCAGTCAGACAATTTGCTGCACCTTTTGAAATAAGAAACTGAAGAGAAAAAGAGAGAATTTTAACAGTCAGCACATGTACCACTACACAAGTCACACTGTGATAGAAACATCACAATAAGTCGATTAATCAATAAAAACATATATACAGAGAATAAAATGCATCTTTGGACGAACTGGCGGTGATCAGATCATGAAGTTTGCATAATGATAATACTGTTGCACATTTTAATTTCTTACAGAAAGAAACAGAGTCTGATAAACACATTTATGTGTTTGTATTTACTAAGTCACTTCAGATGTGTTGTCTTGTGTTTCCCTTCTTCCTTGATTTTAAGCCTCTAATGTTGTTTAAGATTTAATACTGTATTAATATGCCATCATTAAACTATAATAAAACGGTGTCATTAAACTGGGTTTAACATCTTATTTCTTACCCTTCTTGTTTTATTTTTTTGGTTCTTGTTAAATTCACGACAGATTTGCTGTAAAAACTTGTGGGATGGCAGTCTTTTTAGATGTATTATAGAAATACAGTATATATTACTTATTAAAACTATTGGTAGATAATCGATAATGACAGTCCTATACTGTTGATCCTTTAGTAATATTAAATAATTTTTTATTGTAATAAATGATATGGAAGCACTAAAGAGACATGAATTCACGTGTTGTTTTATATTTATATAATTGTCATGACATCACAAATACTGTTTTCTCAAGATCTTAAGATATTTATGTCAGTAGTGTCAGTAGTAGTGTCAGTAGTGTCCATACATCTTTTAAAAACAATGGTCGAATTTTTGCAATTTTGGTGGTGTTTAGGCTCCTAAGCATTAATCATTTAATCAGGTGTTATCTTGTAAATCGTAAATCGTATTTCATCTTGGAAATGTAAATCGATATCATGGAAAAGAATCCAGTCCAGAATAACCTGCCAGTTCATGTCCCTTTAGGGTTTCTGAACACTAAAGCCTGGTGAGTCTAGTGTAATTTCTCCTCTGGTTTGCTGACATTGTTTACAGGTGTGGCAAACTTGGAGCCAGTGCATATGAGTGCTGAGCTAATAGGCTAAATTAGACTTACAGGGGTATGTCTTTAATATGGCGGAGATGCAGGCATCTTCGTTAAAGCCACAGGTTTCCACAGTAGTAAAGCAACGGCCCCCAGCACTACCCGGAATGCAATGGTTACATTTCAGGGCAGAACCTGCAACAGAGCGAGAAGCATGGAACACAGTAAAATTTTTAATGCCATAAATCAAATCCGTAAGTGTTCTTTTATCATGGAATCTTAAACTGTGACACCGTCACTGCTGACTGCAGACTACAAAGTTGCATAACACAGCAGCAGTTTGAGGTACATGTGAAGTCTGACTTAGCATCTTTATGAACTACATTACTAGGTCTTACTTTATTTAGATATCCCCCAATAGTTTATCTAAATATGTTCTACAGATAATATGTTGCATAGATATAAATTTATGATAAAACTATATTGTGAATGGATTCTCAACAGTGTTAAGGTTAGTGCCGAAATCAGGACCAGGGTTAGAGTTTGAGAAAGTGAAGGTCAATTTAACAGTTGTGAGCTATTAACATTGACATCAGGCTTTAAATTAAGCATTTACATATTTTATAATAATAATAATAATCATCATCATCATCATCATCATCATGGCAACAATTAACCTAATTTGATAACTGTAAATAAAATATTAAGTGTATAAAAAGGTCCATTACAGCAACCTATGAATATCATTAGTAGTATCAAACGGAGCAAAAATAGGAATGAAAACAGTCGAATGCAGAAGTTTTAAAATCCCAAGTCAAATGGCTTTTGTTGATCTTCTAATGTTTCCATTTATTTCTTGAGTTTAATTTAGAAAATGAACCATTACTTCTGCATAGATCACATTGTGATTTTTTTTCTTAGTATGTTCAACTCAGCAAATAACCAGTAATTTTGCAACACCACCTAAAAAATGGCCTAGGCTGCGTTCTTTATAACTCACACGTGGGAAGTCAGAGCTCAGGACTACTGAACACTGTGTATTGGGAAAAAAAACATGTAGGTCTCAATGAAGGCAAGTTGGCAACATCACATCCTGGCTAACTGGAGTGCTGTGAGTTTAATGCCAATCAATGATGTAATTACCTTCACAAAACAGCAAACGTCATGGTCAGTACAAATTTCTGATGGAATGTTTTTTAGGCTTTTCCTAGTTAATTCATGTGTACATTGTTCTAGAGGTCAAAGCTTTAGCTGAAAGCAGCATCAGGGTACCCATGAAAATTGTTTCAAAGTCTTGCAATGCGTTTTCACCCGTAAAGCTTAATACAACACCACAGTACAAAATAAACATGCAAACATATATAAACAGCAAGAAAGAGTACCAACTGTTGCTTGTTTACAAGCTCAGGTTTGCTTCTTTGTGTATTGCAGTCATAGAATTTCATCAGCAGCACGCCTGATATAATTATAGATATATTATTGTGTAGATTTTGTATGGTACTGTAAATACCGGACTCTGTTGAGATAATTACAATATATGAAGCATTCATTTTTTATTATACATACACATTATTGTCTAATGTGGTCCAAAAACATTTGCACACTATTGTACATAATATAACATGTAGAATAACTGCATGTTATTCCGCAGACAAACAGAAGTTTTTCACCAGGTTTCTAGTTGGGAAGGAGAGAGGCGAAACAGGCTTTTCTTTTTTTAGTGGAAGCTTCAACACTTACCAGTCATCAACAGCATGGCAAGAAGAACAGTCACAAGGAGGGTCTTCATGATTCTGTCGCAGAAAGAAGCATTTTCTTTACATTTTATTACATATACAAATCAATGAGTGTGTTTACAATCATTTAACAATCAGAAAACTGATTTCAGTCATTTACAATTACATGTACCTGTATTTGGATTATGAGAATTGTTTTTACACATCTAGTCACTTTAGTATAAAATATCTACAAGATTAAGAATATTTGGTAACACTATACTGAAGGGTACTGCTCATAAGGTAATAACAAGTGATACAATTATGTAAATACATGTTTATCAATGTTTTTTTTTATTAGGAACCCATTGGATTTATAAACATTATAATGTTTACACCATTTATAAACATTTATGTAGGGTTATATCACTTGAAAGAAATGAAAAACTCAATTACTGGGCTAAAATCCAGCTCTCCTTTTTCTGATTTCTAGGCTAAAATCCAATCTAAGAAATCAGAGTATACTGTTTATATGACGGCATACTATCATATAAACTCAATACCAGAGGATGATGTTACTATGTTACTCTGAACAAAGTATTATAAAGTAGTACGCACTTTAACAATAAAAACAAAGACATTTCAACATCAGTATAAAAGAAAAGCATTCTTGAAGCTGGCTGTCAATATTTATTACATATACATGCCAAAAGAACTCACCTTGTATGCTACTCAGCAAAAGCAGACGGTTGTTTCAGAACTTCGATTATGCAGCTGTTTTGAGTCGCACATGTTCTGTACTTAAATAGATAACGCAGGCCAGAGCCAGCCCTCCTTATCACATGTTTAGACAGTAAACCAGAACCTGAAAGTCCATAATTGAGCAATCACAGAGAGTGTGGGGCGGGAGGGTGGGCCATTCTCTACACAGCAATGAGACTGACATTGAATGATAGTGTGTGTAGTGTTGGTACACCTGGATTACACATCTAGGTTGACCAAAACCAGCGGCCCTGTGATCTAACTCCTGCAAAAGGGCTATGGGATGACTAACGTCCTATAAGTTTTGGATTTGAAAAAGTACGTTCAGGCAGAGTTCAGGCACAAATTGTTCAGTTCTTTGACAAGCTCCTCCCACACACATGCTTTCCTGCAGAGTGAAAGTGCCCTTCTTTGTTTCTGTCTGTTTGTCTGGGAATTTCCAGCTATGTAGACCAATCAGGGCTTTATCGTAAACAGTAAGATTATCATCTCGTAGTCCTAATGTTAAGCAATATTGGGCCATTCCTTTTGAATCCTTTGTTATTAAACTTTCAAATTATGCCAACGGCAGCTTGTATTAGATTTTGTATGTATTTGATATTTGAAGATATATATAGGTCAACAACAACAGGTTAAAATAATAGGCCATGATGTGTGTGTTTATATTTACATCTCATATATAGTCTGTGTAATCATAGCTTTTAATTGCAAGTAGTGATTAAAGTGTTACAGGCCTGCTTACTGAGTGTGTCCCCTGATCCTTCAGAATAGTTTTAAATTAGTCAGACATTTACTGTCATGCACATGCCATATTGATAAGCAGTAAGCACTGTATTTTTTATTTATTTATGTTTATTATTTTTTTATTATTTATCTATTCATTCATACATTTATTTATTAATGTATTTGTTTTTCATTAACTAAGTTTTTTTTAAATATTCAATAATACATGCATTTATTTGTTTATTGTGTATGTTTTCTGTTCATAAACTGTCCTTGAACTTGAACTACATTATAAAGAAACATAAATAAATAAACATTATTATAATAATTACAACTGTTCATGTTTTTTCTGAAGTTGTACCATACATTTGAAAGCAAAAAGAAACTAAAATGAATTGTACGCACCCACCATATGAGAAGCTGAGTTAGATCTGGTGTGATGAAAGTCAGTACTGCAGACATTACTGTCCTATATTGAAACAGTCTTTTCTCCACAACCAACTGAACACTGAAGGTGATATTTGTGACGGCAGTGTTGGTCACGATGTTAAATCGAAACAGCAATCAAGGTAACTTTTAGAATAAATTTAAAAGAAAGTTACAATTGAAAGCAAATTAATGTATCAAAATTACATGGCAAGCGATCTTGGACCATTTCTGTTCATTCATTTGTCATTACATATTCACACAGTGACAAGAGCAGCTGGTAATATTAATTACTGATTAAAGGTAACTTTTCTTAAAGGGAGTCTAAAAACATGATTAGATTAGGAAAAACTAGTTTCTGTTTTTTATATCCTCGGAACCAGATGTGCACATACATGGACATAATGGTTATAAATTGAATAATAAACCATTTTAACATATTATAGATATTTTAAGTACAATAATAGTTGTCCAAAATTATATTAAAAATTAATAATTTCAAGTCAAGTCAAAGTTTATATAGCGCCTTTTACAACAGATGTTGTAAAGCATCTTTACATAAAATCTAGGTTCAAGCCCCAAGTAAGCAACCTAGAGGCTCCACTGGCAAGAAAAACAAGAGGAAGAAGAAACGAAAGAAACCAGAAACAATTGTAAAAATTATTTAAAAAAGAAATAACTACTTTTGTTTCCAAAAGACATAAAACGTTTTAGTAGTACATCATATGTATTGATTTTCAATTGGGGAAGTGTATCATTTTCCTGGTCTTACCTGAGTGATTGTTATCACTTTGTAAATGCAAATGGCAAATCATATGTTTGTACAAAAGTACAGTGTTCCACAGGGCTTGCCTTAGGAATTCACTGGGTATCTTTATCAGCAAACGTGGCATAAATTTCCACTGCTAGACACACAGTCATGTATTTTAGCCAAATGAGATGAAAAACTTAATATCTTTCCTTTACCTTCACAATATGGCAAATACCAGAAAGCTCACACCTTTATTACATAAAGGATTCATTACTGTAATGGATGTTCCTGCAAAGTCTTAACCTGCTCCAGTTAGACCAGAACACTGCAGTCAGATTCCTTATGAGAACTAAAAAATTGACCATGTTAATCTAGTTTTATCCCAATGTAATTCCTACATTGGCTGACAGCTAAATTCCGCATTAAGTACAAAATTCTTCTACTCATACAGAACTCTGAAAGGCCTCACTTTTCAGTACCTGTGGTAACTTCTCTTATTGGGAACCGACACGCCAACTTAGACTGCAAATCATTAGCTCATTATTAGTACCTAGAGTGACTAAAGCTATACTGGGGAGTAGAGCATAGTTTCAGTTACTCTTAACACAATGGTCTGTGTATTTCTTTGCTAAGCTGAACAACTGCCCGTGTGATCTGATGCTGTTGCTTCATCTGATTTGACTTGATGACCCTGTGTTTCTGCATTCTACACAACACAGAGCCTTGTGGAAAGTTTGTCTGCATGGCACTGACTCTCTTGAAGAGCCTACCTATTTAGTAAAAGGTATTTCGTCTCCTGCCTCACAAATGAATCAGGTTCCTTTCTTTCAGGAATTTTTCTCACATACTTACTTACAGATACTTACTGTGGGCTTCTTACAGTAGTTATATACATTCATGATTTTGCATTGTGGTACAATATTAACAGCAGTCAGGGGTTTTCACTGGTAACTGGTAAGTTATCACTAGTGAATCTAAATACTTCTGTCCAATCATGGGCTGCTTTTTATACATATTTACATATATAAAAAAATTGGTATATTTTATAACTATATAACCTTGACTCAACTTTTACAAATAGTTTTGCAATATATTACAAGTCCATGAAAAATATAATCAAAGATATAAACATGTTAAAACATTTATGTTATGCAGATCAGAGTAAAAAAAAATATTATTAGAATAATTAGAATACAATTACTACGGACCTGTAAATTAACATATTTGTGGGATTTTCTTAGGTTTTGTTATCAAAAATGTCTACTATGGAACACGTCTTGAAGTATTAGTGACTTATTTACATTAGTATGGGAACATTACATCAGCCTTTCATGACACCAATGTAAACATTTAGAAAGCCTTGTTCCAGTAAGCAGCTGCATTTATCAACTTCCGTGTCAAAACACCGAAGTCAAGTGACACTGTTGTTGATTTTAAGTGTTTCCATAATTCTTTCAGGGGTGAAATGACAGCACATTAGAACAAGGAACAATTGGTTTAGTGTATTTTGGCATGTAAACAAAATGGTGATTAGGCTACACAGCTTGACAAAGTGTGGCTGGTTGCAAAGTCAAACAAAGGTGTCACCTAAAAAAAATGTTTTTTTGAATCAAAACCCTGTATTGTTCTTCTATTGAGAAGGTTTTGACACTCATAAACTGGTGGATGTCTCTTAAGTGACTTTCAATGTGCTGTTTGAGATGTTTTAGTAGTTCCAAATCACTAAATTGAGTTGTACATTTTTTATTTGTCTCTTAAGTAAACTGAGCAGATTACGCAGTTGTTTTTTGCTGAACGTTCTGGCACTCAAAACATTGCTTCACCCTGTTCACATCCTGCCCATACATTAGCGTTCCCAATAATACTGAAATATTGACTCATCTCAAAAAAACAGTACAATACCTTATATAATGACTCACACAGGCTTCCGTAATTCACATTAGTAAGGTCTCACGTTTGTTAAAAGGGCAACAATGAGTTCACAGCTTTTGTAGCCAGTCTTGGACATATGTGGACATATTCTGGCTTAATATACAAAAAGCACAAAAAGTATAAAAAGTACATAAACCATAAACCAACTAAGAGTGGTAACAAATCAATCTACAGGGCAAAACAGCTTCTTATCTTCGCATTCTTTAGTCTTGTGCTGAACTTCAGGCAGGATAGTTTGATAGTCTAAATGTCTTTATCAAATGTTACCAACAACTTGGATAGCCTTAGTCAGTTTATCAGGGTTGAGGAGTAATAACATTGCTTCTGTACTGAAATAACATAATCAAAACACATAAACATGTTGGGTAGGATGGGTAAGATATAAAAGTTAGAACACTTGCACACTAACCTATATAGAGAGTTTTAAGAGGATGTTGATTATATTAAATATTCAATATTACTAAAGTAACCTTAAAGCAACTGTGTAAACAACTAAATGCTTCCAGTGTTTGTTAAAAGCTTTTGAATTTACAACCCACATTCAAACAAGAATGGTAAGAGGACCGGGGCTTAAGGGTCACGGTTCGCTACTGACTCAGTTGCATCTGCCTAAACTTTGATTCTGTGGGATGAACTGTTACTGATTCATTGTTGACAAGTGATGAGTGTGAAGACATTAGGTTCCCAATCTCAAGGTAGTCCCAAAGAATAAAAATCCACTTAAGACTGTAGTTGCAACCTGCTACGTGCTGTTCCTGAGATCTGCCACAAACATCCTTGTCTTGTGTAATAAAAGCTGTAATGTCAGGAATGTGATAGAGTTTCTGGTAAAGGTTCAGCAAAAGAGTAAACACATTTCACATGTTCGAAAAGTCCTCATGCTGCCCAAGCACACAACTTAAATAGGTCACAGCAATATAAACACAGTTAAAGCCAGCAGTGACGGGAATAGGTCATTCTACTATTGCAGCAGTGAGTAGGGATTACAGTGCAGCCTGTTTTATAGATTATGCTACTTTCAGAGAGTGTTTAAATACTACTCGTAAGCACCCTGTTCTGCTGGCGATGTTATTAGTCATCACTTTCACATAAAAATACTGAGTTTGTCGAAAGATGTTTATTAAAAAGGCAACAAATGAAATTCATGAAATCATTCCTCAGTGATAAAACCAGAAAAATAAAAAAACATTAAGGTATCCAAGGAGCAGTCCATATACCTCTAATGGTGAGAAGGAACATGGCAACCCACTCAACCCTCCCAACACCCTACTTGCTGGTACACTGGCTGTCAGGTCGTGTGTGTTGTTATCTCAGTGCCTGTTTTGTTTTATTTTACACCTTCATATTTTCGATTCTTTGAAGTTGAGGTTTCAAAATTTGGGTTCTTAATAATCTCACAACACTCTCCAGGAGCTGCGTTCTACCTATTTATTCTGTCCAACGAGCATACCCACCTAACATCATTAGCATGTTTTTAATGGTCATTAAGTTTAGACTCAGCTTAATAATCACAACTTCCCTCCTGATAAGCTGTTATGCTATCAAAACATTCTAATTATTCTAATTATATAGTTTTAATGTTTTTTTAAGGTGAAACAGAAAAACATGAATAAGTAACTGGAAATAGGAAGCTGATTTCATCATGAAAATAATGGGTAATTATTCAACCTTGATAACGTTCTGTACTACTGATAACTGCACTACAGTAGGACAAGGATTCCTATCTCTACCAGCTGGTGCCGTAACAACACCCAATTCAAGGTGATGCGTCAACATAAAAACAATGAATGTGCTAGTGTAACTGATGTCAGTGGTGTTCTCATTAACACTACTGACAAAATGACTGCTGCTATTTTAATTTCAGTCATACACTATACAGAAACTCTAAATTGCAAACTCAATTTATTCTGTGTGGGTAACACCAGTGATGCAAACTTTTTGCGATACACAAAGCTGACAATATTACCTGCCAAATCAACTGAACTTCTAGGAGTTAATTCTTCTTCCCCTGAGCTGTGTATACAAGAAAACCTCCTCATATTAAAGTATTTGCAAAACAAATACGTGTAAAACACACCTGCCAAAATATGTAGACTTATTATCTCTGTATATATATATATATATATATATATATATATATATATATATATATATATATATATATATATATATATATATATAATTCATCACATCCAATCTGTGGATTATTCTTATAAGATTTTTGATTTGCAACTGTACAAAGATCTGTATATACCGTTCAACAGAATATTACTCCACACAAAGTTCTCCATCATGTTACAGGTTCTGCACTGCCTTTCGCTGTCTGTGGCAGGATGTTCTGCAAACAAGGAAACACGGCTTCGGCAATAATGCCTGCATCTTTGCCAGGTTTACCATCTCCCCCTGTACTTGACTTTTATACTTTTTTAACCATGCATAGAACTATTTATCCAGTCAAAGGGTTCTCTGAGTGTTCATGGTTCTATATAGAACCACAGCTTTTACTAAAGAACCCCTGAAGATCAAATATTTACTTCCTCCACTGTAGGATCAAGTGTTATGGTTAAATGTTTTGTAATCATAAAAAAACATTATTCAGTTGATGCAGATAATTATTACAATACATGTATTTTTTTATTATTTAAAGGATAATTTTGCTCCTGAGTGATCGTTAGTTTCCCATGTTAGCAGTTTTAACCAGCTGTGCACTCATGGGAGCTAAGCTGTCAGGTTGCAGGTGGTAAACAGATTAATTTTTACAGTTACTGTATCTTAGCATGAAGAGTAAACATTAGCCAGCTCGGTATATGATGAAAATTGTATTTTTTTCACGCGGCAAACTTTTATATCTTATACCACATCTATGTCAGAGCATATCACAGCATTCAAATACAAGCTAGCAGATATTTTGGATGTCTCTATTCTAATGTAGCACATTGTGGGGCGAAGAACCACAAAATATCTAACAATAGGCATGTTTAAACTAAAATCAGAGCTTTTTGGTTTGATTCTAGTTTGATCACAGTAGTTTACTACAGTAACTTCAGTTTGGCTGAGGTGTGCATGCGACAAAGCTGCTTCATGTTAGCCAGTTGCTAAAAACCACAAGTCTGGAAAACTAGCTTTCTCTCACCCTCTCATTCCACACATACAGCATTATCTTACTTTAGTTTAAATCAGTGCTGTAACTAGCATGAACCCCCTTCTTCCTTTACTTTATATGTGACTATATGTGTGCTGTTTGCTCTTGGCCAGTACAGTCACACACATCTGGTAGCAGGAAAACAGACTGACCATCGCTCCACTCAAACCACACCAAAGTATATTTGGCATTTCAATATCTGCTTTCTTGTTTGCTTACTTTTTTCTCACCTTCTTTTGGCAACAATCCGGTGGTGTTGCTATTCATACAGTGGAAAATGGCAGAAGGGCTCTCTAGAAAGTATAAGCCTGAGAATGGTCTATTATACTGTATTGGCCCACCAGTAGATCCAGCTTGCTTACTAACCTTTATTGTTTCATCAGTCATTTCTAACAGGTTTTTTTTTCCTTTTTCTATATATTCAATAATGCATATAGTTGTAAATCTCTCTCTCTCTCTCTCTCTCTCTCTCTCTCTCCCTCTCTCTCTCAACAGTGGACACATTAAATACTAAAAAATGTTATATTGTTCTATGCTACCTTTCGGTTATATGTGTTCTTAAATGAGTATATTTTGCTATAAACTTTAATTACTGTCAATTTAGTCAAACCAGCTCAATCAGTGTAATTGCAGACAACCGACACAATCTAAAGCAACTAATTACAATATACAATCATGTAAAAGAATACCTTATACTGGTGTGAACTAATGTTTATTTGTATCATTGTAATTTGCCTTCAGGTTGTGTAAGGTGTGGTATAAACTTATTGAAGGCTGTGTCACCTTGTGGAGGGACGTGAATCTGGTCACGAGGCATGTTGTTTAGCTACTGTTGTCTACAGAAATTGTTTGATCAAAATAGACATTTTGATTCATGATTTTGCAGCACGACGCTGCTGTGTACTGGAATATAATGACTCTACAAAAGGAAGCACAGAAACATCTTTTTCAGAATACGGCACAGAAGCACAGGGAACAGTGCTAACTGGCTCACATCAGCTAGAGCTTACAACAAACTTCAAGGTCAAACAATGAACAAACACAGCGTTATCAAGCCTCAGGTAACAATTGGTTAGCAAATTCATGCAGAAGTATGATATGACTTGAAACAGGTATATAAAGGATAGATTTTCATCTAGGAACAAACCATACTTGGCATCACATCACTTCAGGGGTGAGTTGTCTCAGGATAAATTTGCTAACTTGGCTACAGTAATGAATTTCAGTAGTATGTGAGAGTCATTCCCTGATGTGCTGCAAACTTGACAGCATTGTTACTTTTCTGATTTTCAGGGCACATTTTAATACATGTACTAAATGTAAATGTTTTAAAATAAAAAGACCAGCACAGACCACCACAGTTATGTTAGCTGACCAGCATATCAGCACACAACATATACTGGTTTTGCAGGTTATCAGTTATACTGGTCTATGCTGGTTTTTCAAGCAGGCTTGTTAAGTATATAGTATAGGGTATAGATCAATGGATCAGATAAGATCAGAGAGAGAACTTTTCATCTTTGTACTTCATCTTTGTCAAAACTCTTTGCCATGTTCATTTTACTCAAAGAAGCAGTCAATAGACAAATTAGGGAACACAATTCAACAACGACATAAATTACACAAATACTGTGTATTTTTTTAATAGTTTTTTTAATGTTGTGCTGTTATGATTTTAACCAGTGACACTGGTATTCTGTCGTATAAATTTTCCCTTCTACCTGGTTGAACCTAGGAACAAAATAATGTTCAGCTGGTTAACCAGCTAATAAACAACACAGTTATTTTAGCATTGTAGGCCTAATGTAAGCACAGAAGAACATTATTAACTGCTGTTACTACTGTTAACTGCTGAAGTGTCATTTTTCAGTAGTTTGGCAGCCCAATAAAAACACTGGGTCTAACCTCAGCAGCCCAGTATAACAGTTCTGGCTACACCCTTGTTGTAGACACTGTACACTGAAAAGAAAAAAAACATTTGCCTGTTGCTGTTTTATTTAGCTTTGTTTAAGGGATATTTGTTATATTCATGTTCCAATTTGTTGAACACAAGTGATATTTTTACATTTCTCTCTTGATGTTCTAGAATAATGAAGGCCCTGTTTGTGACCTTGGTTGTTATCCTGCTGTTGGCAGGAGGTGAGTTTAAACAGTCAGTTTACATTTGGACTCAAGGTTGTGCGAAAACAATAGAATATTGTAGTTATGATATGTTCAGTGCTGTACCAGCAGTCTCCTATGGTGCCCCCTCTGTAATAATCGCTCTGGTGTCTGGTCTGAAAAAAATTATTTGTTTTCTGTTCATTAAAAAAAATGCCTGTTGATTCTGAACATAAACTGTACCAACTACAATAGGAAATTGAAGCACTGATGAGTACACACCATGCAACTGAGTGTTCCTCAACACAAATGTCTCCACGATGTTGCAGGTTCAGCACTGCAGTGCTACAACTGCATTGAACAAGCCGGTGAAGGATGTGATCCAGCCCCACAAACATGTGGCTATGACCAGAATGCCTGTATCACAGCCATGTTCAACATCTATCCATGTATGTGACTCTAGTTGTTTCATATCTAATAACTGCTGAAAGTCAGATTTGGTCTGAATTTGATGAATCTGATCTAACACATCTACACATCTAATCAGTTAATGGGAAACTCCTAGTCCACATGAGTGAAGCAGTAATTTTATGGTTTGCAACATGGAAATAATTTCACTGAATAAAATTAGCCATAAGCATAAATTAAAACTTTTTTATAAGTTACTTTAGAAAATTTGAACATACATTGCATTTAAGAAAAAACATTACCTTTAATTTTGGCTAGTGTGTAGTTGGTTTTGGTGTCTCTCCAAATGTGTTTTGCTGCCATCTCACCGTTGTTGTGTTAAATACTGCTTGCATATTTCAGGTACCACAAGAAAAATGAGAAAAATGAAAAATGAAAGTAATCAGAGTATTTAGGCACTAAAAAAACAAGCTAAAATACAGCTCTCTTTATTGCATTTATTGGCCTCAACCCAATCTAAAAAAAGCTTTAATGTCCTCTTCAATAATCAGATTATAAAGTGTACCTAAAATCATACTCAATGAAAAAACAAGGTTTTGATGAAAAGTTAAAATACTCTTCTTGTGCTTCCCTTTTCAGATAACATCTTCCAGAGATGCATCAGTCAACAGGACTGCCTCATGTTACAGGGTTTTTACTATCTCAATGCCCTGTGCTGTCAGACTGACCTCTGCAATGATTTCATATAGTGTAGATTTCAACATTTCTGAATACAGAAACAAAACCTGGATACCAAATTAGATAATCATTTGCTTTCTTTGTCATGGTGGGACAGCTGGCCAGGCAAAATAAGGACAGTAGATTTAGAAGTACAAAGAGGTGACAAATGAAAGGAAATCCTAAATAAGTGAGTGAAGAAGTGCAGATGCTTCCAAACAAGTGATGCAATTAAGCCATTAACACTCTACAATGTGGCATGTACCATTAGCATGCACATTAAAATGCCCATTGAAAAGGCAAAAGGAAAATATTTAAGGGACTCTAGAAAAAAGTGCAGTGGTGGCAGAAACTTTAGCTACATAGAAGGATCTACTGAGATTCAGCTGAACTGGTGACTAAAGGTAACTGTAGGTAACATCAGTAGGGTTGGAAATTGCTTTTGAAAGCACGCATTCAGTAATATTTGAAGTCTCCAGATCTTAACCCAGTTGAACACTTATTTAGAGACAACTAACACAATATCTTCCAGAAGAATAGTGCTCTATCAATCCAGTACAGTTCTAAACACTTCAGCCTCCCAGAGAGCTCCAGAATCTATGACAAAGCACACCAACGCAGTTCTAGCAGACTATATGTTGGTTTAGACTAGTGGGCAACTGCAACCCTGAAGAGCTTGTTTCCTGCAGAGTTTATTCCCAACCTGCTTCCAATAAAAGGTATGCATTTTCCCACCAGAACACGGCCCCTCAGTTGGAGTGAGTGGTAAAATATTCTGCAACATGGCTGGATTTATTAGAAGTAACAACAAAACCAGGAATGAAACATGTGACTGCATTGACAGTAAAATATAAATCCCTGTAGTTTCTTCCTTCCAAGTACACCCTCCAAATCAACAAAGTTATTTGTCTAAAGGTCTAAACTTGCGTTGTGAAGTACATATTATAAGGAAAACTAGGTTTGTTTTGGTCAACCAACACTGTCTAACTACCCCTCCCCAGTTGCTTACAGAACACAAGTCTCATCATCATGAATGTTTTTAGGCTGAAAAAAAACCTAGTTTTAGTTACATCTAACATATGAACACATTTTCTATAAACATTCTACAAATTTGTGCTGCCCCTTATTAATTCCTAATACATCTGCTCCAGCCAATCAGGGACTTGGGAAGAGATCGATTAGCTGAAGCAGGGATGGCAAAGCTGGAGTGAAAGTAGATTCTGCAGGAAGGTAGCACTCCAGGACCAGGGCTGGAGACCACTGTTTCAGACTAATAAGACTTTTTCCTTTAATTTCTCGACCTGAACCAAAGCTATTTTCTATTGTCTTAGACTCTTAGAAGGAATCTTAGAAAGTGAGTATAGAATCCTTGTTGCAATCAAAGTTAAAATGCAATGAATTAATTAATATTCGACTTTTTTTTATGTAGAGAATTTTTCAGTTATACAAACGTTATAATTTTAACAACTATACAAACAATGGCTATACGTATGTTAAAAGTCAATTTAAATAAAACCATACCTTTCATAACTTCTTTTGCTCTCAGTTTATTTGCATGCTATATTAACTGCTATATTAACTGCTATATTTTATAAAGAAATACTGCATCTAGATCTCCAAAATAACAGAAAATGCTAAAATATTCTTTACTCCTGGTGTTAATCTAAAGGAATTTTATTCCTTTAGATTTTTTTGAGCATTTCTTATGTTTAATTCATCATGATTTTTTCACACAATAAAAAAGGAAACTTCTGTGCAGCTTCAATTGTTGCACTTGCTGAGAACACATGTACTTTGGGGTCCTCTAGTGGCTGGCCTTCTGAAAGCCTTCTCTTTTTCCAAATACAGTCGTATGTACATGTTTCGGCACCCCTAGTGAAATTATATATTTTGTTGATTTCTAAGTGTAAGGTAAGGTAACACATCCTCCACAGAGAACACAGTTCCGCAAATCTAAAAATATGATTACTGTTTATGTGCTGAATTTAAAATATTGGGAAAAACAATAACAAATGAAATGTAGCCAGTGCAACTTATGCTTTTCAATATGTTAAACTCAGCAGATAAATAGAAACTACACATTAATGCATGTAGACAACTGTAATATTTATAGAGGATGTATTGACTTGTTTACATTCAGAAAATCAACATAACATGTCATTTCACTAGGGGGCTCAAACTTTCTATACGACCAATATTTGCTCAGTGACCGATGATCAATATTAGTCTTATGGTGGTCCTTTCTACTGAAGGACAGGAAAGAGGGTGGCTGATAAACTGTGCAGCAACAGCTTGGCTACAGTTGACAACCTACAAAGTGCTCCTACATAGTGAATGTTTATGATTAAATGGTCACCTCTGACCCAACAACAATATAAAGGCATTATTTTACAGTATTTATGTTTACTTAGGATTTATATATATTGTGTTTAACTGGCAAGAACGTTCAAGTTCAAGTTGGCTGCCAAGTTCTGTGCATTCTGGAAGATAAACCTCTAGCTATGTAACGTTTGATGTTTTGCGAAACACAAAACTAAACGTATCGTTGCTGCCCACTGAAATACAAGCATCTCTAAAATGGCAGCTGTTCCAAAATTTTTCCAAGCTTTTTTGGAGCATTACTACTGGTCCACTCAGCATGACATTTTTAGACAAACTAAACAGCAACTGTCGTGTTCAAATGGTTTAGAAAAAATGAAAATCAACACAAATGGAGATACATCTTTTGTTTTGGACAGAGACGCTACATATACACAAACACACATACACAAACACACACATATACATGATGACCATCTGACGGAAAATACCTTTTGGTCCTTAGACAAACACTTCTGGAGATGTGGGAAAAGAAGGAGGAGTGTTCTGGTCTGCCAGCAAGTACCATCACCCCGTGCTGTGAGGTTGACTCGTACAACTCAGAGAGATCCAACATTTCATACTGAACACGACCTGTACTGTAACATCACCTGCACAAAGAGCAAGAAGCAAAGGTACCACCTGTTTGACTTTAAGCGCTTTTGCCCACAGTCCAAAACTGCTTTCCGTTTGATTAAGACCCTTCCTCAGAATGATGAGTATAGAAGAGCCCTTCCCTGCAAACACGCTCACTTTGCGACAACGTACTCTTTTGATGTTTTCAACGCCGTCACGTCAAAATTCGCCAGAATGTTGTCAGTATGTCGTCACAACCTGCTAGAATCTCTCACACGATCCATTATATCTACATTGAACTCCACGGAAGTTTGTTAAGCTGCCAATAAGTAGTAATAATACCGAAAATAACGTTATCTAGTAGTGACGCTGTGACAACCTTGTTCAGACAACTTAAACAGCACCACCTTTTCACAACGTTGTAGCAACATTGTAAGAAAGCAGATGACGTTGTGCGTTCGCTGGGTTGTGAAAATGAATTAATACAGCCAAACATTTCACAATTTACAACAAAGCATGCCGAGACCACCAAACCAGCAAACCACACGTACAACACGGACATCTCTGTACATATACATTCACAGAGTATACACTGCACGCGACTGGTGGTTTAGCTAGTTGCTAAGCTACCGGCCAGGTGTTGTGCCGAATTCTACACCCCGCCAGGAAAAGCACCCCTCTCGGGTGATCGCGTACGCACATTGATTAGTGAAATGAGACTTATTCAAGTTATTTGGTCAAAACAAATAAACTTATGTCAGCGGATTACATCAGTTTTCGATTCAAGCGACAGAGCGTGCGCTCCCGAGAGGGGGTGCTTTTCCTGGCGGGGGTACTAAATTCGACACAACACCTGCATCCAAAACAATAGCCCGAGGCTTAAAAATCCGCTAGCATAAATGCTAATGGCTCAGTATTAACCTGCAGAACTCGTTACAGAATGGTCAACCACTCGTTATTTTGTGTGATTATATGACAACAAGCACATTAAAACACCAGAGAAAATCGAAATAACTTACATTTTAAAACGACTTTAGCGGCTAAGGAAGCGTTCAATGCCTCCTTAAAATCAGGTTCCTCAGTAGACAGTATGTTTAGTGTATCTAAGAATTGGAACAGTCTACATGTCCGGAGCACATACTATGGTGTAAAAGGCTGCCTATGTTGACCCTCACTACAGACCCAAAATAAACCACAGCCAGCTAGTTTACACCTACTGCTCAGCTGACCTGGGCGCTGGACTGAAACACAACACAACTACGGAATTCATGGAAATAAACAAAGCAAACAAGACAACTGGTCCCAATCGTTTCAGTTCAGTTATAGAAAAATGGCTATAACGACACTCATTCTGAGTTGGCCACCTCAAACCAACCCAATCTCTTTTTGTTTGAAGTCTTTTCTACTTCTGTTTTACTTTTCTTTCTTATCTCAGTAGCAAGCGCCCTTGCACATATCTTTTCTTCACTGTCCAGCACGTGACCGGGTCATGAGCACGGTAGGAAGGTACACAGGCAATGCAGTCTGAATTAAACTACTGGACGGGTATTTGACTGTCCTGTGTCCCAAACAGATAATGTTTCTTTTTCTCTTCATAGACAGAGTTTGATTTATTGGTTGCTATCAGGATGTAAAGAGTATTCAAAGAAATAGAACACATATTTGTAAAATAAACCACCTGCTCCAGCTTGGGTTCCTGTTTGACCTCCAGGCCTATTATTCGGTTATTGGTTTTTAGATGTATTTATCTATAAATTCTATTATAAACGGCAAGTGTCATAGCTGTGAGAGGGAGAAACTGAAGTGTGCACCACATAAGGCCTCATAATGACTAATGTCTCATAGACACTGTTTCTAGCAATCTTAATGAAAACAGTACATTAAGGAAGTCGCCATCTGTTCCTGCTTTTGCAAGAAATACAAAAGCTTACTTATTATTCATGCCTGCTTTGGGTAATTAATAATAATAATTAGGGGGCAGTCGTGGGCTGGAGGTTAGGAACCTGGGAGGGTTGCTGGTTCAATCCTGTTGACCAACCGGACACAGCTGAAGTGCCCTCGAGCAAGGCACCTAACCCCCAACTGCTCCCTGGGCACTGTGGATAGGGCTGCCCACCACTCCAGGCAAGTGTGCTCACTGCTTCCTAGTGTTAATGTTCACTAGTGTGTGTTTCACTGCATGGATGGGTATAACTCTGCTGTGTGCAAACACAAGTGGCCAATGTTGGGTAACACTGTACTTAAACTCTGCTATATAACATAATATAACACTGCCATACACTGTCATAGCAGAGGTCAAAACAGGTTATATTCACTCAATCAAGACAGAGGTCATTATGTTAGATGTCATAAAATCTTATCTTCTGCTATCTTTTACTATTGGTGCTATCAAATGTACTCTGGCGAGCCATCATGACATCAAACATTAAATGTTGGAGGTGGCACTACTGCTGTAGGAACTGGGTGGGATCAATATTGAAAACAGTTGCAACAGTTCCACCAAAAATTAACCTGCAGGGAAGAAAAAATATGTGTATTCAGAAAGTTCTACATAAAATACATTTATTTAGAAAGCTAAACTGTTTTGTGGTGTCTGTTTAAAAACTAAATGAAATCCTGTATCCCATGATTCAGTACACACTGCCGCTTGCAAGTGTGTGCACTCTTAATCATGTAGCAAATTTCCTCATAAGTGTGACTTAACTATGATCAGATGTAGTCCATAACAACATATAAAGAGAACTCAATTAAACAAATAACACAAACATGCATATCATTTTAAGTAATATAACTCTTGGTTGGCAAAAGTACTTGGACCCCTGCTCTCAGGAACTGCCGTGGACCCCCTCAAGCAGCAATATCTTTAAGAAAACAGCCCCTGTAACTGTCGATCAGCTCTACACGTTCTGGAGGACTACTGGTTCCTTCTATCCTACATAACTTGCTGATTTATGCTTTGCATGAATGCCACACCTTAATTTCTGCCTCAGCGTTTCTTTTGGATAAAGGTCTAGACTTTGACTCAGCCTTTCAGAAATGCAGTATTTCTTCTGCTTCAGCCATTCTTTGTGGACTAATTGGTGTTTTATGGTTGTTGTCCTTCTGCAGGACCACCTTCTGTTTATGTTCAGCTCAAACTATTCTCCTGTAGAATTTCTTGATAAAACCCAGAATTCACAGCTCCATCAAAAGATGCCATGCTGTTCTTGTCCCATAGCAGTTGGTCTTGTTTTCAACAGTCCAATACACTGTCTACTGGAGGGCGGGTGGTGGGCCAACACACACAAAAGTCAGAGTAACTGAACAACTGATCTTTGGACTGCAAACACAGGTAGAACATGCACACTCCACACAGAACGACCCGGACCGGGAATCAAACACAGATCGTTTTGCTGTGCGCTGATAACCACTACACCACTGTGCTGTTGTGAATTTTCATGATCATGTGATCATAGTTTTGATTTCTTACATGAAGTTACGATGCTTGGCCTTGCTGCAGCTAAGTTGCAAACAAATTGCAGGGTGGTTCACGTTATACAGTTGAAGTGCAATTTAGTTTCATGTAGGTTTCAAATAGCCGTAGCTGCATGAAAATAAAGATAAAATATAAAATGTGCTATACCTTTGAAATTAAGCTGCAAAACCAGCCCTTTTTGAACCCAATGTTTTGGTGATGTCACTAATCACAAACGCCCCAGTGCATCTGCATACACCCAAATATTCAGCCTACAGGAGTTTAGCCCTACCTATATATGCTGAAGTAATAAGGAGTGCTTCAGCTGGGACTGCTTTGTGAACAAGGCAGGCTATTTACTGATTTCAGTCTTTAAGGCACAGTAACAAAACCAGCCTGTTTAAAAATACTACTACTACCACCACCACTACTACTACTACTACTACTACTACTACTACTAATAATAATAATAATAATAATAAATAATGGCTTGTTTTGAAATCCAGGATATAGGTCCTTTAATTTTTGGTACTCTGCACGGATCTACTGTCAAGCCAGAGCAGAAACATGCCAAACTTCATACTGCTGCATGTTCTGCTTAGCGCTGTGCGATATTGACAAAAATTATATCTCAATATTTATTGTAATTTTGTTAATAACGATTATTATTTAAATTATTTTTATTTAAAAATATGTTTGTAAAAGTCTTATATTTTACTAGCTTGCACTTCTTAAAGGATATTAATATCCATCCAAACATCCATTATCTTCTGCCGTATCCTGCTAGTCTGGGTCACGCATTTGGCTTTTAGTTCATCCCAGGATGAAGCCAAATGCTTTAAGAAATAAAGAAAAAACAAAACTATTTTCCAAAGCTTGGTAAAGTTCTACAAATAAAGAATTGCACGTAAACTTCAAGTTAAGAAGAACTTACCGAGTTACGAGTGGGTCAGACTACTCTTACATTTACGAACGACTTTACGTACTAAGTTAGTTACAAATTCTATCTGGAAACATTTGTATTTTTAAGAATGTTCTTAACTATGAAGTTTCGAGGTACTTAGCATTAAGACGAAACACACACCAGGGTAGTTGCCGAACGATCTTTAACGGCTGCTTTCTTACAAAGACTGCAAACTACCGTCTTCTGAGCAACGTCAGTCATTTTAAATCCAAACCAGCTCCACACGAGTGAAGATGATCCTCGCCTAAGAGTTATATCTAAGGCAGTAGACAGTAGGCTGGTGGTGTCTGAGTTTCTTCCTCTGGAGCAGGTGTGCTGTTAGGTGTGTTGTTTAGGCAGCTATGCTAGCTTTAGCCTATGCTAGCACACAGTATGGGCGATCTCATTGCGCACTCACAGCAGCCTGTAGTAAAGCGTGTGGAGTCGAGGCGATTTGATTGTTGTTTTTTCCGTTAGTAGTATACTCAATAACGTCAGCTCGCACATCATTAACACAGCAATTCAGATATTATCATAGAGGATATACATCACACACCCCTTCTGCTAGTTAAATAGTCAGACAAATGAGAGAATTAGAAAGAAAAAGAGAAAAGGAGCTACAATACAGAGAGACTCAGTTGAGCTGATCATTTTTAAACAAGATAAAGAAATAGCCAAGGCTTTTTTTGTTACGATACATAATAAAGATCGAGGCTATGTTTTTGCTATGATACATACAGTATATATTTGAACATGTACAATATTTCTTCAAACAAGATGAACCAAAGCTGACAATACATTCTGGGCAATTCAACCAATGAACCCAGTACACGATTGTCACTGTGTTTCACAACAGAAATACACAGCGCAAATAAATAATACACTAGACTGGTCATATTTACAATATAAACAAACAATATCAAAAACAAAGTGCAAAAAAAAAGAAAAAAAAAGAAGAAAAAAGCTTTGGATCAGTTGAACGTGGCGCAAAGTATGCAATGATGGTTGCAATGTCATTTCTATACAGAAGCCATGAAGGACAAAGTGAAAAAAAGGTGTTTTCCAGACTCAAATTTGCATGTTTGAAGGTTCTGCTGTATGTAAAACTAAAACAACTGGAAACATTCATAGGTCAAATGCTTTGAGTCACTTATTAACATGAATAAGAACAACAACAGTAAGAGTTAAAAAGTTGGGATCATAGCAAAAAATCTGAATTGATTAAGGAGATAATGTGAACATGTAGTGTAACACTCACTCATAACAAGGTATATAATAAAATAATAACAAAAAATCTTAAAAGTGGTTTTTGGAGTTTTGCAATGAAACCTCTCAATCACAACCCACAGAATTGATCACTTTGTTATAAAACCTCTAATCCTTTGAGCATGGGTGTATGCATAGCATAAGCCCTCACTGCTCACTGTACTCTGATTGGATGCAACCCGGATGTCTGGGTTCCACAGTCAGCCGTGATAAATGAGAGACCCTCAGAAGAAGCCGAGGATCATGTTGGTTAAATATTTTTTTTCCCTAAACTGCCAGGGTTAATTGCACTCCAACATTACCTGACCAGCAAATAACATCTGCTGACCAACACCGCTCTTTAGGGACATTCCCGGAGAGGTTATTTATCCTGTCCATCAAAGAAGCTTTGGCACATTGGCTGAACATTTGAACTCTGTAAAGAATTTCAAATATAACAGCTAACTAGGCACCTGTTCCTGTAATGTAAGGGGTTGTAATGCTTATTTATATGCTGAGACAGTGAGAGAATTTATTAATGATGTTTCTTTCTTTTTGTGCAGAAGATCTGTAGTAGATACAGGACTCAAATATGAGCGAGCAACGTGAGTGACTTAAAATCTTATCAATGATGACATTCATAAGACAATGCGGCGTGAGCTAACGTGAGCCAGAGAGGCCAGTGATGTCCTTGAAACATGATGGGGAAAACTCTCCCCCAGAAAAATGACACAGCAGAAAAATATATCAAGTGGAATTTGACTTGCTTTTTTTTTTTCTTCACCTTACCCTTCAGGGCTTCCATGAACTCTTTATACATTACCATAATAAGATTGATTTACACATCAAAATAACATTTAGATTCTATTCTTGTCCGATAGTGTTCACTCACACGTTTCAGCGCAGATCGGTAAGGAATGGAAAACACTACAAGGACGTACACAGGAAGTCTTGCGCAAAGCTGAAACATGATACAGACATGTGGCTGATGGCCACACGGGCCCAAACTAATAAGGGGGTTGAGGCGAACGTCAGCGGCTTCACTTAGAATACACACTTCAGTTAGAGTACAGAGGATGGCAGAATTCTTGGACGTTACATTGTGCTCTTGCAGTCGTGTGAAAAAGCCCAGCCGGATAAATGAACAATATACAAGCAGACTGTACACACGTACGCACAGAGGTACGCACGCTGTACGCACACGCAGCGTCCACTGTGTCCAAATATCCCAAAGTTGTCAGAGTCTTTTTGTGGGCTAGCACAGCTAGCCTGAGTTAAGATACTCCAAAGCCACTTCATAGCAGAACTTGTACTGGTCCTACAGAGAGAGAGAGAGAGAGAGAGAGAGAGAGAGAGAAAGAGAACCCCAGAACATCACCAAGAGTATCACCAAAACATCTTAGATAATATACTAGAAATATACAGAATACAGAGGATTATACAAATATAAATACTGAAGTTTGGGGGAGGAACATTCTTCCAGGCTAACGGCCTATAAATTGTCATCCTCATTGCATGGTCCTGTAACAAAGTTTATGTAGTCCCCACCACCATCCCATCACTTCCCTGTTACTTAGTCAGTTAGTTCTTAGTCCTTCCACAGCACACTAATATTTTATTGAACTACCTTTAGCTTTTACATTCCTTTAGCTGCACATTCGCTGTGACATTGTTTCAACAGCCGTATGCAAGGTAAAAACATTTATTTTCATCAAGAGCTGCATTAATATTTGCCAGAGATATTGTATTAACGACAGGTCAGGACACTGTGATCAGCCCATGTGTGTGAAATGATTGCTCATGCTCCCTAAACCAATCTTTTACAATTTGATCCTGATAATTCTCGGCATTGTCAATTGACTTTATTTTGTCACGAAGCCTAAAACTGACCAATCGACCACCATAACACTGCATCCAGAGGCTTGTATGGTGGGCACTATGCATTGCTTCTTGAATTTTGTAGGCCAGGCAGTACGATCATTTCATAGCTTGTATTGTTTTTAAACAGGTTAATCAATTTCACCATCCAGAAAATGTCAAGTGGCACAGCCAATATATTATATTTACAAAATATATATGAGTTATTTACCACCACTGACAGTGTGTATAGTCTAGCCTTTGTACTTGGAGACCTGTTTAAACATGAATTCCTTGAAGTTTATACATTCATCTTCTCAATGGTGCAATAATCTGAACACTGTTTCTGAAATGCATGTCAAAATAAAAGTCCTGTACTCCTTGTTGATATCGGCCAATGTGTTTGTAGAAAAAACAAATACATTTGCATATAACGCAATATGTCAGTAAGGCAAAAATCATGTTCTTCTAAAGTTTTTTGTTTTGTATGAGGCTGCAAAGGTGCATAAATGCTTTACCAGTAGGTCCACCATGTTGGGTTTGTTGTTCCTCAGTGTTTTGACAGCATGGAATACGTCAACTGACCGCTGGTGTCGCAACATTTCACTCACAATGCTGATAGCACAGAATGTTCCACTGCGTCCGCCACCATTCCTGATAAACAACAGCATGAACACGGGTCAGCAGTCAAATTAAAAAAACAAAACCAACCAGTAAGAAGAAAACAATTGTCAGCTATCCAGTTATATATGAAACAGACACAAACATACACTAAATATCATAACATGTTTACATTCAGGGCCATATTACACAAACTTATCTTTGGTCCTTAACTGAGATTTGACAAGCCCCACTATATCTTAACTTACAGCATCTTATCTCAAGTAAAGAAATCTTAAACTACTGTTATTTGTTGTTTTGTCTGTAACACACACTCACACACAGACAAGATATAAACAACACCATGTAAACAGAAGAAAATAGAAAAAACAAAAGCATAACGCTGGTTGAAAAGATTAAGAATATTTCCTAAACTCAACTTTAACATGTTTAACTTTGCTCTTCTGTTACATCGACAATAACACACACAGGTAATGACAGGGTCTGGGGAAGAATGTGTCTGCAGAGTTAAGGAAAAAGAAACATCACTGTCATGAATAAATGTAACATCATTATGCTAGTTTTTGCTAATGAACTCGTTATGCTGCCTGTCACTCTTGCCGCAAATGATGTCATTTCCTTTTCATTACAACGACTAATGATAGAAACGGTAGTATAAACAGAGCTTAGTTAACTGTTGGGGCTATCCTAAAGTTTTTATGAAATGCTGTATAGATAGGATGCTTCTGTAATACTCCTCTTATGTGGAGTTAACAAACAACATTATAAACTTTAATATAAACTATGTAATAACTATTGGCCTACATTTAGTCCTCACTGAAGTTGTTGTTATAGCTAGAACTATATTCAAGTCAGACATGGTGGATCAAGCCTGAATGTTGTTGAGGAAGTCCAAGCCTGACCTGATGTGAACCACATCGTACATTTCTGACTCTGAAACTGACCCAAGTACAAAAAAATTCTGTCCACAACTGACCCAACGCAGTTGGTCATCACCTGAAATATCAAATACAACCTGACAGTATAGCACTGGAACTAGACAAATAGCAGATAAATACAATATAAAACAATATAATATAAGACAAATAATGAATTTATTAATCAAACAATGCTTTCAACACATCTCAAATGCTATAGTTTGGATAAACTTTCCACAACATGCTGTCTTTATAGCAAGATGTTATGGTTCACCTCTTTAATCTAAAACTAATCTAAATCTTCTTTACATAAAATCTTTTACATAT